>CM037476.1:10992119-11414943 GCA_021014325.1 Plazaster borealis | reverse complement strand
GAAAATCAAAACATTCAAAGAGCCACCAAGAGCAATAAAATCAATGGTCGTTTGTGGTTTTCATGTAATTTCAGGCATGTTTGTTTTCTGTTATTCTAAATAGTTAAGAATGTATTTTTGCAAAAGTTCATTTTCAAGGCATTTGCCAGGGCCAGATTTATAACTGGGATGATTTCTATTTGAATGAATAGTTCGTTTTATTAAAACCCTATTTGATTTACTTGTTTATTGTGTGTGTGCTTTATGGAATCTGGGTTAAACGTAGCTTTGGTTTTTGAGCCGGAAGAAGGTACATGTAGTTCATTAATCAACAGTTACAATTGATTTCTGGATTTCTTTCAAATTTCAGATTTTTTTCTTTTACATTTATATAAATCTCATTGATTTTTCCAAAGATAAATCAAGGAAAGTTTCTTCACTTTGATTGGTACATTTACTTGAAATGTATGTTTTCTTAAATGTGCATGTAACCTTTCCTACCATTATTGACAGGTGCATTTGAATCAGGAGCCCAGGACCTGAAGACAAACTTGAAGGGAGTAACACCATGTAGACAAATCTGAGATTAAAGACAAGGTAAACAAGATTTCATTAGCATGTTTAACTAATATTGTTTTGAAGATAAGAAAAGAACTGCGAGCTGCACCACTATCTTAGTTGTTCTTTATTTTGCAAACCAATAAGACTGTGCAAGTCTCGCGCATATTTGAACTTCCGGGACCATTGCGGTCCCAACCATATGGAGATTTATGCGGGCAAGATTTTGTTTCGTCAATTATTTTAGTTTAACGTGGTTTATGACCATGAAAAATATATATGTTGTTGGGAATGTAATACTTAGTGATTAAAAACATAAAAGTAAAATCAATTCAACAATATAACAAAGAAAACCAGAGAATTAAACTTGACCTCAGCTTCCGGTTGCAATCACAAAACTTATGTAAACGCTTGTTTTTGATGTGCGATGATAATCGCCAGATGCTGTAATTGCAGCGCGAAGCATTTCATTGCAGTCTATGGTTGTAGAGGCGTAAGTGTCCTCTATAAACTGCATCAAGCATTAATTTTACGCCCGTGTGACCATCGCGAATCATCGTAAGTGGTTTCTGAAAAGTTACGATCAAATAAGCATCCTTGTCCCAGAGTTTCAATTTTGCTTCAATAATAATGAACACATTAATTGTTTATTTATTATAAAAACTAAAGCTGACTTTATAAACATGTAACAAGTATTTTTGTTGTTCAGATTTTGTCATTAGATATAATTTAATACAAAGATTTGATTTCAGAGAAAAAAATGTTCTTTGTTTGACGTGTTTTCTCGTTCCAATATGCGGAGACTTGCACAGTCTATTTGTGAAATACTTCTTTGTCAAACTGTCCTGGTTGGATCAAGTACACAGTTTGTAAAGCCACATGTATGGTACATCATCCCATTTTGGAAGAGTGCATATAATCGCATCAGTGCAACGTCATATCTTGATTGTGTAGTATGAAAACTTCTTCTTAAGAGTATGAGATTAATATGTTTGCCACTCACCATTCTTGTGCTGAGAGTGTCTGCATCATAGAGACGGTGAACAACATCAGGGAGGGTTGTGCCAATCAGCCAATGTTTAGACTTGAAACCTTCATGTAAAGTCTATCAAAGGAAGATAAAGCAAAAAGATCTTCAAATACATGTAGTCAATAAACATTTTAGCATAGCGGCTACATGTAGATCTGATCTTTGGCTGTTATGTCAGTGACTGTCCTGAGGGGAAATAATAATAATAATAATACTGAGTTCGTATATTATAAGTTATCACACAAGCGCGAGTGGTATACGGAAAAATATAGCGCTTCTGCGTCCCATATCCAAATATAGCGCTTCTGCGTCCCATATCCAACTTGATGCGCAGTTAGAACACACAATACGTAGGGTGTGATATGGCCGTGCAATATAAGTTTATATCACACTCCTTGTTGCTATGGATCGACCAATCAGAATCGAATATTCAGGCCTTCTTAAAGATAAAGTGCTTTATCACACCCAATGTGCGTATCAAAGCGCTCAGTATTTTTTCCTGCGAGGTATATGGAGCTACGTTTTGAAGTATGAGACCTATTCATTAATAGCACCATGCAATGGTTTACAAGGTGCTGTGGCGCAATATGCTGCCGATCAGACCGGGAACACCAAAGCAAACCCTTTCTCTTTATGATAAGTGCACTGGGTTCTTTTACGTGCATTACACAAGACACGGGACCTATACAGCTTTACATCCAATCCGAAGGACGCAGCAATAATGGTTAAGTGTCTTGCTTAAGGCCATAAGTGTCACGACGGGGACTCGAACCCACACTTTGCTGATCAGAAACACCAGAGCTTGAGTCCGGTCTCTTATTCGCTCGGCCACGAAACGCCATGAAAGAAAATGATACCATGACATCCGTTCATTCTAATCATACAATAACTTACCAGTGAAATCATCCTCACATCAGGTCGTGTTGAAGACAAAAAAAGCAGCTGAATACAGTAGTTGAGATCATCCAATGTATGATATAGCTTTTTGATGCTGCTGGCTGTTGGTCTGTAGTTTAGTTGATGGATTATATACGTATCTGTCCTAAACATCAGAAAAGGGTTGCAATATAAGCTGCTTTCTTAGAAAGTGAACTTTCATTTTTAGTTGATATTTAGTGTTTAAAAGACAGCTTGAATGGAAATGTGTTACAAAAGTAATAAATGTATGAACATGCACTGCATCTTGCCTTTGATGGTTGCATAGAAAGACTAATAAGAATGCGTTTGATACTTAGAACACTTCGTCTAATCAGTGAAAAATATATTTTACCCCTAATATGCAGCTCAATATTTGTAGGAATATTTTCTGCTTAAGAAACAAAGCAAAGTTCTCCATATCTCTAATTTCATAGCAACCTTAGAGGCAAGGGTTTTACTGCCCGGCTCTTGGCCTTGATGCCCTTTGCAAAAACGGATACCCATCGTGTTGATAGAGATGTTTCCAAACTGGACACCGTGCAATAATAGCTGGCCCATCAGCATTGTGCATTTTACATACTTGTGTGTCAATCCACAAATCTTTGAAATTTTCAGCCACATGTTCAGGTGTAGCAGAATGAATATAAATTAAACTCTTTGCAAGCAAAACACATTTTAAATGTATTTTGTCAAAAACATACCTTATTTCATTACAGCAGAAGTATATCCTGGTTGTTGAGCAACTGCATGTATTCAGTCCTGCTGGATGCTCAACCATAGTGGAGGGAAACTCTAGTGCAAGCTGGAGTACAATAGGCCGGGTAGAGTCATAGGAGAGTTTCAGGCAAACTTGACTGGAGGAACATCCAGTAGATGTCATGAGAGGGAAACATTGTACTCTGCACAAGTGGTGGATCACTGCTGATTGAGAACGTTGCTGAACATTTTGAGAGCTGAAGAGTCCCTTGAGAAAGTTTTTAGTCAAATCTCAGATGGAAGCAACCAGTCAAGGAGGAACACGGTACTCCACATGCAGCTGCTGGTAGAACAATGCTGACTTTGGTGTAACATCACAAGTGGGAATCCTTTTAAGTTAACTTCAGGGACCAGGAAGCAGATGGACATGGGAGAAGAAGTAGAGCATACAACGTGTAGATGAACTCCACACTGCATGTACAGGTAAGTGTTTCAAAGTTGAATAAGAGTTTGTGAGTGTGTTTAAAGCTGTTGAAAATGATCCGAATGAGAAACCTTCAGACCAACATCATGGGTGATCATCCAGCAGAACTGTGCAGGAACCCCTGAACACCACACACAACTTAGTCAGTACTGATCATACAATGCTGAATATGTAGACAATCAATCAGAGGCAACCGATATTTTTCAGGCAAATTTCAAAGCAGGTAAAGATGTGGCTAATACTGTCTGTTGAGTCCAATAATGGTAGACGTTGTTGGCTTGGTTTGTAACAAGAAAAGTACATTTCTCATATGTCTGTTCACACTCCAAATCAATGTCATTCCAAATGTTGCACTCGGAGAAATCTAAGCTTTCAACACATTCCTCTTGATGATGATTTCGTTGAGTTTCCTCAAAGGGTTTTTAAATTCAATTGCTCGGCACAAACGTGTAGTCTTCTTTATATCTGAAGTGATTCCTTGCATAGTTGGCACTAACAAATATTTGAATGAAAAACGTCCCACACAAGCGATTACAGTCACCCTTGAGCAGTTGTTTTATCGTTTATTTTGCAGTCTGTTGGGCTATATATCATTGTTTTAACATCTATCATACTCTTCTTTACTACAACTCTCTTGGTTCCTGTGGTGAACACTGGAAGATTGTCACTTACGGTTTCTTCATTTTCTTCTTCATTGAGATCAAATTGAGTTTTAGGGCAATCCTCTTTAATTCCTATGGTCTAGCATTGAGCACTTTTGCAAAGCTTTTCAGTACTGGAACACCACTCTGTAAATGTACACTAGTCTCTGGAGCAAGCACTGTGAGTTATAAAGGTACATTAGGGCAACACGCTCTTGGTTCATGCAGTTAGAGTTGAGTTTAGAGCGCGATTGTCACTGCATCTTCATTTATTCTTCTTGATAGAAATAACATCTGAGTTAAGGTGCTACACTCTCTCCTGTTGTACATCACTGAACAATTCTTGCAAGGCATTTCTGGTACTGGAACACAACTCTATAAAAGTACTCTATTCAGTCTCTCATGAACATGTAGATACAGCATACTTTGCTACAAGCTGAACTAAGTTTATTGGGCTTTCTGTTGATGTATTGTCTACTCATATTTTCTGCCAGCAATGTGAATTTGAAGTTAAGCATAAATTGTAAAACTCCTTAAGGGTCTTGTAGAGCTCAGGACAGAGTTTGGGGCTCTCCTTGTTGAAGCATATTCTCTTTTGACTCAGGGTTAAACACATGTTGTTGCAGTACTGTACAGGTTTACATGGTAAGCACCGATCCAAGTTTGGTGGGTTTGCAATTGACTGTTAGCGATTAGAGCAGTAAACCTCACTCTGGGCTGTACATAAGTTTAATCTGAAGTTACCTTCTGGGTTTGTGAATATGAGCAGTTCATTTGTGCCATCATTAGAATCTACTACTTGATGTAATCCTCCATGGTTTGATCAGTTCAAATAGCAGTATATGTTAAGAATCTGTCTGGGTCCAATAGTGCCAAGGCCTACATTGTCTTTCTGTGATGCCTCTACATTATCATCAACTTGCTGTCACATGTTGCTTGTACCTTGTGTCCACCTCATGTTGGCCAATGTGTCATGAGGAATGTTAAAAAATCAATCTGAAAGAAAGGAAAATGAGACAAAAATTTTAGTTATTTATGCATGTGAGCTCTACATGTAGCCTACACTCACACGTACATGCATTGCTGATTCCTGCAAATGAAAAAACCCAAAACAAACTAGAGCTTGAGTGATTGTCACCTGACAACATTACATGTAGGTGTTTGGGAACACATCACCTGTTGTGTTTATAATAATGATTTGTAAAACAATTGCACGTAGAAAACTATAACAACATATCGAGGATGCCATTTACAGAAGCAACTTTTTTGTGTATTGATTACGTAGCATAAATAGCTAATAAAACAGTGACGTAGTGATGACGTCAACAATCTTAGTTTCAAGCTTACATTTCAAAAAAATATTCCATACACTGAAACCATCTTCAAATTTCTTACCACTTTGGCTCGAGAGCTCTAAATAAGATTGGGGACTATTTTCGCTTCAACGTCTGGTTTCAACCGGAAGACAAGGTCAAATTATGTGTGACTTTTGCTAAGCTTTGAAAACCTTTCATAATACATATAGACAGTGTTTAGTGCCGGTCGGAATTTTTTTTCAAGATGGTAAAATTCACGCTAAAAATGTGAAGTGAGCGTTGCAATGGACGCCATTGCAGTAAGCATCTCTTTTGATGAAACAATACATCATAGCAGACAATGACAATTGCTATAATTTCTATCAAATTTTTAACAAAATATTTACTTAACGAAATGGCACCACCATCACCCCTACCTTATGCCTTAAAACTTAAGGCGCCAAACGAACCATGGATGAACGAACCATGGAGATACAGAAAATACAACAAGATCGAGGCAACACGGCGATAGCGTGTTGAGCCTGCCAAGCTTCGTTCATTCATTGTACAGGATTATTCTATTATTCAATAGGTAAGTTTACCCCATGCTGCCAAGTTTGTCCGATTTATTGAAGATTCTAAACTTGTCTCATAATATTTTATAAATGTTTTCTTAATCAACTAAATTGAATAACCTGATTCCTGAATTTCTTAAAATGTTTGACCTCTACTACGGTACTTATTGTTATATTTTACAAGTAAAATGTCTGAGCGACTGTGATTGCTGAAAAGATCCGTCACTGCCAAACTTGGCAATCGCCCAAACTATAGCACCTTGAGTGATACAGTTGGGGAGCCGCAACTATAGTTGGGATTGCCCATAGAGCTCTGACGGTAACCTCACTGCAATGAGATACTGCGATCCCAACTATAGTTGGGCGATTGTCAAGTTGGGGCAGAACTACTACACGTGAAAAGTTGCAGTCCCGCGAATAAGGTAGACGTTACGTAGCACATTGCTGCATATTCGCACGGTAGTTGATACGGCACAACCAGACCGGGACAAAATAAATTAAGACGCACGAAAATGAGAAGTTATCAGTGAGTATTTGTCAGAAATTGTCAGGGACTGTCAGGAATGGATATTAAAACGAAACGCGATGTATTTTGTCATAAATACTGGAATTTATTGTTGGCTTCTGATGACAAAGTAATGAAATATTCAGCATTGCAGGTCGAAATAGTGCCGGTCGGTAAAGCTGTTAGCAAGGAAAAGTGCCGGTCGGGAATCTCCGAGTGCCGGCAGGCCCGACCGGCACCGACCGGCGTAGTGACAACGCTGCATATAGATTGTTAATAGTTTCTCTAGTTCAGAAGTTATGATTTTTTGAATAATAACATTTGACTGAATGTATTTCAACACTTGATGATGTCATCATGACGTCAAGACTGCTTGATCATTTACACGATATAGTCTAGCTACATGCAAAGTTTTAAGATGATGCAAGCTTAGCAACTATGTGTTTCCTTGCAGACAAACGACTCTGAGATGAAGACGTAAAACTGAAGAAAAAAAACACAATAAAAATTGGTGTTCGGCTGATGCCCGAACACCTAAAAAAAAAACACCATATTTTGGCCAAGGAATTTATGCTGCTGGACCATTCAGTTGGAATAGTTATTTGATAATTTTACTTGAAAAAACAACCTTGTGTAAACAATTGCCCATTTTGATTTTTCATATAATCATATTTTCATATTAACAAACAATAAAGGACCATAAGAATCCATAGTCTATTGTGTTGGTAAAAATAATACATTGGGGCCTAGGGCTCAAACTTTACACTGACCACAAGCCCGAGGCCAGTAAACTTACGACCGGACAATTCTGGCAATCTTGTGTTTTGAAAAATAATACCCCGCCTCATCTTTAATCTTTGAAGGTTGTACTAGTGCCCCCGGCAAAAATATATGTATGATTTTCCACACACCCTGTTCCCAAAGTTGCGCAAACGACAAAAAAGACAAGACAAATTAGCTCAAAAATTGCCTACGAGTGAGAAAAATCCCAGCTCATACCAATGCATGATTTCAGTCCTAAAAACATTGATTTGGAGCACAGAAAATGATGGTGAGCACAATTACATGTCTGGTATTTCATCTTTGACATATTGAGTGGTCAGCAGGTGATCATTTTTTGTCATTTGGTAATTTTTGGAACTGGGTGTGCAAAAAATCATAGCAAATTGCCCAAACACGGTCTATAGGCTACACATACTTTTGCAAGGGTTGTCTAAATCAAAATTGTTAACAAGGAGTACAACGCCCTATTTATTGGGTCTAGATTGATATTTGGAAATTTTTATGAAAATTGATAACACAAATGTTGTGCTGGGGCCTGCTTGGTCCTCTGATAAACTGTCATCAAAGGAAACCACAACACAGCTAGTTCTGATAATGTAACAGGACAGTGTACACCAAGGTTAATGCAAAATCTTAATAATGCATGTACTTGTATGTTCAAAATGGTGTGATTAAAGTTAAACATTAAAATATCATACACTGCAATAGCAATGGAAATGGGACCAGTAGGCCTACAGTCAAATAAGGGAAAGTAACTTCATCATTATAACCAGATGGAAAACCTAATTTTACCTTAACTCCACAAATTTGCTTTCCATCAGAAGAAGCTTAAGGGTACTTTCGAAAATACAGTAAATTTGTTTTATTTTACTGCATGCAATGCATATACAAAATGGCCACATGCTGCAACAATGCAGTTAAATTGAGGAAACCATGAACATTGGGGGCGCTGTTTATTTTTATTTTTTTATACAAATCAAAGATTGTTTTATTTTTTATCAGCACAAAAATAATGACTAATTCAGAGAAAATTTAATTTATACAAACAAACAATGTTTAACAAACATTGTGATGTTTTACCAATTTATAATATTTAATAATTATTGATATCCTGGTTCCATTTAGCTACAGTGTATGCTATGGCATAGTCAGTGAGAAGTCAGGGTACCTATTCAAGTAAACATTGCCACACATTGGAAGGAGCACATGGTTTATGTTATGACTGGAAGTGAGTAAGCTGAGCTCAACAACAATCCAGTCTTTCAGGGTAAATATTGGTTTTATTCTAGAGTATTGGTTAAAACTAAGGTGAAACATGAATGTCAGTTTTCAGATTTGGGGAAATGGAAATTCTGATTTGTTGTTGATATTTATTTATTTTTAAAGTTATTTATATTTTACAGCTGGGGGCCTTTTAAAATATGTTTACAAAATATTAATTCGACTTCAATGGATATTTAATATTACATTTTTTTAGAGTTAATATAAACAGTTATATTTAATTTTATGATTTAATCTTGTTTCAAAATTGGTGGAAATTATCATTATTTTTGAAGTCAACTAGTTTGACAAACAATTATAATTTGGCCTTTGATTACAAGTTTGTTTTTTAATTGTTCCTTTACAGTTTTAGTCATGATGGAGTAAAACTAAACTACAAAGAATATAATTTTAACAAATAATGCATGAAACAAAACTGTTTGTTAAATTGTAGTTTTCTTAAATGTTTTAAATTGGAATGTAGTTTTGAATGTACACAGTGTCAACTGAACCCCAAAATCTTTGTTTAAACAATAAACTTGCCATTGTAGTACCAGTTAAACAAGTAACAATTTTAAAATTGAGGGAAAATTAGTTTGCACTTTTGGCAAATCTTATTGTTGGAATTGTAGTCGCCATTTTATTTTTAAAAGGGCGGCCATTTTTTTAAAAAATAGGGCGGCCATTTTTATAAAAACATGGCCGCCACTTTAATAAAAATATGGCAGCCATTTTAAAAATGAAAGACCAACAAGTTTGACACAATTTTTTGAAATATTTTATTTTTAAGTGTGAGACCCTTTAAACCAATGTATTGTTACCGAAATGATGATTCTACAAAATTGTTGAAAACTATGGCCACCATTTTGAAAATGGGAGACCTAAGAGTTTAAAACTTTTAACAATGCTTTTTTAGACTCTTACACCCTGCAAACCTTCATTAAAAACACAAAAATGTAAGTTCTAGACCCGTTTTTTACCAAATTGGGAAATCAAATTATGTTTTATCATTAATTGGCTGCATTTTGACAGAAAAAAGGATTTCTTGATAAAAATATGGCTGCCAATAAAAAAATATATGGCAACCATTTTGAAAATAAAATAAAATACGGCAGTCATTAAAAAAAATGGCAGAACTACAAGTTTGACACTTTTGACAAGTTTTTTTAAACATTTTATTTTAAAGTAAATGACCTCACTGAGATTTTTAGTTTTTTTGGAAAATGTTTACAGAAAATGTCATCTAGGAATTAAATGGGTTCAACAAAACAATTAAGAACATCAACATCACTCAAACCTTCATTTAGATCCAATTATGGCCACCATTTTGATAAAAATATTGTGGCCATTATAAAAATGGGAGACCTGCAAGTTTGACACTTTCAACTTTGTGTTAAATGTAAGACCCTCGGAAGCAATATATTGAAGGTTCTAGACTTCTTCACAAGTTATGTCTAATCATTCTGCAAAATCTGCACTTTTTTTGAAAATTAAGACGTAAGATTTTGATACTTGAAACAATTCCTTTTTAAACTCTTAGACCCTGCAAACCTACATTTAGATAAGTATTCTAGAGATGTTCCTTTAATTATAAAATTAAGCAAAAATACAGCCATTTTGAATAATGGCCGCCAAGGCAATTTCAGATAAAATATTTCATGTTTTGGTATACCAAACATGTTTACCAAAATTCATGCATTTATTACTAAGTGCACAAAGTATTGAAGCTGGCTGAAACAACATTCTTTAAACAAAATAATAAAACAAAAACATTCATAATTAAATTTATAAGAATCACTGCCAAAAATTAAGTGGAGCTGAAACATATTTACTTTCAGGTCATAAAAAACAGTCAAATTTTTTTTTAAGTTGACTTAAAATTCCCCAATGAAATATTAGGCCACATAAAAAACCCAATTGTTGATCGTCCCTGCCCGATCCTACGAAACCCCCCGACTCCCCCCTTTTTTTTTTAAATCATAAAAATCTCTTTTTTCCTTTATCTTTTCAGTCAAATTTGGCTTCCAGATTTTTCAGCTGATATTTTTTCAAAATCTAAAGTTTGCAATTTATGTTTGAAGAAAGATTAGTCATGTTGGCAAAACAAGAACAATTCTTCAAATATTTACTTAGGCTACACCGTGATTTAGGTTTTTTTAATTGTTCACAGAAAATGTCATCTAGGAGTTAAATGGGTTTAACAAAACAATTAAAAACATCAAAATCACACAAACCCTCGGTTTTTTGCCATGTCAACAAAAGAATTGTTATTCTTATTTTTTGTAAACCAACTTCCGACCCCCCCCCCCAAAAAAAGGACACCCAACGGTTTGTTATTTTTTGTGGCCTTATGATAAAGTAAATTTATGGACACAGTTTTTACATACAAAGGGTTCCAGTAGTGTTATTGATGTCCTGGTGCATACAAACAATGTTTTAGGTTTTTGTTTTGTTTTTTTAATTTGTGCATTTTTGCTGCTATGTGTTAAATCTTGAACATTAAAGACGCACGCTTGCCAAAACAAAGAGCGTTTTTTGTTATTGCGCCCTCTGCCATTCGTCCTATGAAAGGTGGTTTTTCGTTGTTTGTTGTTGCTGTTCCGGTAATAAAAACAGCACCCTCTGCGTGGACGGAGTAACATGACAACGAGCAAATTGTTTCCTCCTTAAACTATATTTATTCCAAAAAAGTGCCATGGGATTGTTGACATCCAATTGTGGTATTTTTTGTAACCTATAACACAGATATGTTGTTCTAATTAGTTTCAGTGTTGTTTGTATTTGAATTGGTCTTGGTCTACCCCCAGTCTTTGTTTTTCATTCTACAACATGCCTGGTTTGTCCTCACAAATCCACGATGGATGCTGCCCTGTTTGAAAAGTATTCATTGTAGGCTTTGAAGGTTTTTATTGGGTTGAGGGGCTAATATAAACAAACATTTAAAAGTTACATATAGGCCTAATTCCTGCGTCACCGCATTGGCCAATTTTGGTTAGTTTTCCATTTTGGTCGGCATATAGACTGTAGTAGTTGGCTCTGTACAGTTGCACAATATATTGTGAAAAAAATAGGGAAAACAAGACCTTGAACTTTACTCGTATCAAAATGTATGAGTGCAGACCCGAAAGTGCCATTGCAGATCATCATTGTTATTGGACGTTTTAGTCTTGTACATTGTCAAACATTTTTTTAAAGATTATCTGTCTCATAAACAATTGTTTTTAACCCAACTGTTTCAACTGAGCAGTTGTGCATGTCTTTGCTTTGCATCTGAATTACTTTGTTCATTTATGTCCAAATGTTTAAAACATCCATTCCCTGAAAATACACATTTAGCAATGAAACAATTCTACCATGCATTTGTTTAATTTTACCCTTGGCCTACACCTAGAACTACACGAATTATGATGACTTTTGTAGCAATATAATATTAATTTGCTGTAGGAAATAATTGACTAATAAGGCCTAATTCACCGATTGGTGTTCACTAATAAGAGGTGAACTCAAGACTGTGTTTGGATCAGTGTTTACTGTTTGTATGGCCATATCACTCCAGCGCTGCGCTGCATGCTATTATAGGCTAGGCCTACTCAGACCTACTTTCAACAGTAAGTAGCTGCATATATAATGAGCGTTTCAAATACCGTGCGCCAGCATCCGTTATACTTGGTGTGTGCTGCGCTCTGCGCTTAGAACTAGCTGTAAACGGCTTTTCAAATACCGCGCGCCCTTTGCTATTTTTAGACTCAGCTGGCTGGCGCAAAACTGCATCCTCGCACCCTTCGGCATTGTAAGAGCAGGGAAGGCCAGGTGTTCATGGGTTCAAAGGTGACTTTTCGTGGCACGAATTTGTCAAGCTCGTTTGACAAGCATGCATCTTTAAGGGGCAATTGGTTTTAATCTATTTGCACAATAGCCTAAACTCCACTAAATCAAAATTAATATAGCAATCCACAGGATTTCATCATGATTTATGTTAAAGGAATTTCTAAAACCAATGTGACAAATTTCAAATAACTTTTGATATGTTTGTATTTTAAAACAGCGCAAACTGTTGTCTACATTTTGGTCGTCGATAACACTGTTTTTGTATCCTCTTTTATTGACAGCCATCTTCAGAGACAGACGTCTAACCAAGCACAGCTGATGTTCTGGACAATATGATGTCAACCATGGATATGAACAATCTATGCAAGCCGTGGTTTACTACAGTATGTACTGAGGTTTTGGGAAGTAATGAACTAGCTGGCCAGGCCAATAGACTTGTATCATGGAGCAGCCATCTTGTTTGTCTCTCATTCAAATCAATGTAATAAAAACGAGGCTGGGACTTGGGAGGCAGAATAGTTGGGTGCTTTTAAGGATAATGAGAATGTGTATTTATGATTGCTAATGCAGACAGGGAACATGACAAGCATGGTGGCAGCATGATAATGGTCTATTGGAGAGAATTTCAACCAGGGGCCAATTTCATAGAACTGCTTAAGCATAACAGGTTGATTAACAGTTTGTTTTTTGGGGGGTTTTTTTGTTTTTTTTTTGTTTTTTTAGAATCCCAGGGATTCTTATTTATTGTTCACTGATTAACAGTTTTATGCTTTAAAGGCATCGTACACGTTTGGTAATTGTCAAAAACCAGTGTTCTCATTCGGTGTATCCCAACATATGCATAAAATAACAAGCCTGTGAAAATTTGGGCTCAATTGGTCATCGAAGTTGCAAGAAAATGATGAAAGAGAAAACACCCTTGTTGTACAAATTTGTGTGCTTTCAGATGTAGGAATAAAATCTTCTTGCAAGAAGTTTTTATTATTTTAGTGAGAAATTACCTCTTTCTCAAAAACTACGTACTTCAGAGGGAGTCGTTTCTCACAATGTTTTATACTATCAACAGCTCTATCCAAGTCAGTTTTTATGCTAATATATATTTTGAGTAATTACCAAACTGGCTGGTAACCTTATTCTGACAAGTAAAATTATTTTGTGCTTAGCTACTTTTTGTGCTTAAGCAGCTAAAATGAAATTGATTCATGGTCCCAAGTTCATAGAGCTGCTTAAGCACAAAAAGTAGCGTAGAACAAATAACGAATAACTTGACCAGCCAAAGTACCATGTCACATGTACCATTTGATACCAGTGTCTCACTCATCTTTTAATGAGCAGAAAATGTTTATAAAAATATGTTTTTGCTTTAAAAGCAGCTCTATGAAAGTGGGGCCCTGCTCTCAGGCAGTTTAAGTACATTTTGCAGCAGACAACTGTTAATTGATGGCACCGCATGGCTGTCTTTTCAACTTTCTGTCTGGCAAGCCCAGAGAAGCAAATCAGTTTAGAATTAAATAGTGGGGTTTTTTCAAATATGAAACCCATTTTGGGGTCATGTAGGATTTATATAACGTACATGTGAAGCCTACAGAGGCTGATATCTGCCATCAACAAAAGACTATTTCAATACGGCGTTATAACGCCCTAATAGGGCATTATAACACCCCCTTCATATTTCTGCATATAGTACCCCGCCCACTCCCGTATTTTCCAAAGTTCTTGACGGATTTTTATGAAACTTAGAATGTTCAGTTACAACGATAGAAAATGATGACGAGAATATTTTTCACAAATATGCTGAGGGAGGAAATTTTTGGTTGTTTTTTGCCCATTTCCAGTCTAAAAATATATTGTTTCCATTATTTGCGTACTTTTTGGTCCAAATGCTATACAAATTTGAAAACCTGTTTAATTTGACATACTCGATAACATGACACTACTTACTGGGGTCACGGTTGGTGATAATTGGTGCCAAGGGTGCAATGATCAGGCCTGGTCGACAATCCTTCAGTATTTCTTGGCCTGAAAAAGTTGGAAATTAGCATGTTAAGAATGATCCATTGAAAAAGAACTTGATATTTTTATTTTGAACCCTTGAATACAGGCTAAAAAGACCCCAAAATCCCAAGAGGGCTGCCAGATATGGCAGCCATTTAAACATTTAACAAGTGAAAATTTTTACTGAAAAAGGTCAAACAAACGGTTTCCATGGTAACAGCTGAACCCCCGGATGAAAATATTTGTTTACACTCTGATTCTAGATAAACACTGGGAAAATTAGTCAGAAAGTTTGGTGGTGATCGAAGGCAGCGTTAAAAAGTTACGGGGAAAATATGGTAGGGGGCACATTGTGAGAACCAGCCTTGGTATCTCTCATCTCAATCTCATCTCTGCCCCAGCAACAAGCCCCACCCCATCTATCACCCTTTCTACTTCCATCCCTAAACCAAGCCCCCATCAACACCCCTTCAGAGTGGTGTAACCAGCATGGGGGGAATCCTTGCCCCTCACCTCATAATGAATTTGACAAAATGCACAAAAATAATTGATTTGATACATTAAAAAGACCCACTCCCAATTTATGTCTCTGCCCCACTTTTTAGGGCGTTATAACGCTGTAGTAGGGTGTTATAACGGCGTAATAGGGCATTATAATGCCATAAAATTAAGGCGTTATACCACCATAAAATAAAGCCTTTGGGGTTGAACAAAGACAAATTGACTGGAGCAGGATTTTAACCAGCGACCTCCGGTTTAGTGTGCCGGCGCTCTACCAACTGAGCTATCTAGCCCTATGTTGGCGGTCTCCCTATTTTGTCAATATCTTTGTTCGGGGGTGCCAGTCACAAGCCATTCAAACGTTAACTGCTGTGTTCAGGGATCACACCCAAGTTGACAATACAACCTGGCACGTTAATCTGGAGGTCATTGGTTCAAATCCTGCTCTAGTCATTTTTTCTTTGTTCAACCCCAGACTGAAATATTGTTTTGTTGTTGGCGGAAATCAACCATCGTAGAAGCCTTTTTTATCACAACGCATTCTGGACTTTAGTGCAGCCATTTTGAAGAAAAAAAATTAATCCCTTTTTTTTTTTTTTTATTCCTTTATTTTGTAAGTTAAACATTATGAATTTTGAACCTTCTTTGTTCTATTGCATGCCAAACATCTGGGCCCAGTTTTCTGACTCTGCTTCCAATTTCAGTCACCATTTTCTGCTCACAGGGTTAGTGCCTATATAGACCACTTGCATTATTACGTCACAAGCCCAAACAGCTCCCTCACTGAGGTCAAAGGAAGACCTATCATTGTCTGAGACTTGTGCGTGGCGAGTATACATTTCCATTGTTTAACCTCAGCGACGGCAGCCAATGCAAGGGGTCTTTTGTCTATGCTCGCTGTGTAACTGAAAAATGCTTGTCATGTGAAGTACACATGTGCACTAAGCAAAAGCTCCTTGCTAACCTGTGATGTACTTTAGGTGTAATTAAAGCATGATTTTTTCTGTGGAGCCATGAAAGTGGCCCTTTTCTACATGCATGTAATTGTGTGTTAAATTGTTAAAGAGGGGCTCCAAGGTCAAATTGAGTTTTGTGGTGCACTCATTTTCCAATAGATAGAGTCCTCATGAAAGTTACAAGTCTCAACCTTCCGTTAAAATGGTGTAAACAATCAATTTACTGATTACTAAAATTATGTAAGCTCATGTAAGCTCAAATTCAATGCCATTTTAAATGAATATCATCCGACTTCAGAAAGTGAACTGAAAATTCTCTGTACAAAAATTTACACGGACCATTATTAGAAATGTGACGTCATCGAACGCTTTGGGAATTTGACAAAAATTGCACTTAAAGGGTATTAACCACAGTGGCATTTTACACCAATTTAACGTGAGGTTAGAGACTTTTTTGTATAAGGACTCTACTATTGGAAAATGAGTGGATCACAAAACTGATTATGACCTTGGAGACCCTCTTCAAATACAAAATGTGTGTGTGAAGGAAACTGGTGCCAATGTCAATTCACATAGAGCAAAATTTTTTAATTGGAATGCTATTGAAACTTGTTTATAAGGTGTTTGTTTACCATTTATATATTACTTGGACATTGGTACACTTCTGAATATTTTTGTAATTATCGATCAAAAAATTAGGCCCCAACCTGCCTCAAGGTTTTGAAAAACTAGAAACGCTTCTGCTGTTGACGGCATGCGTCAATGGTAATGTTGACGTCATGTGTGATGTTGCTTTGTTATACCTCCATGCTGCAACATAACGGCTATACAAAACGGAGCTCCCACATATGACGCAACATGAGTGATGGCTTACAGGGCTTTTTCGCGAATCTTTCTGAAAAGCACCGGAGATTGTTTTTTTACACAATTAAAATCTGTTTAATATTATGTAAACGAGGAATTTCACTTCAGAAAAATCAGTGAACCATCAACTATTAAGCAAGCTTCTTCACTACAGGCATATTGTAGCTGCTGAATAATTTTAATGTTATGATGGATCTTTCTTGTAACTGTTCCTCATGAGTTGTTCAAACACTTTCTTAGTTTAAAGGGAAAGTATACCTGTAGAAAGTAGATTGTTTTAATCCTATATATAAATGTAAATATACAATCAAACTAACCTGTGAACATTTCATTTCAAAAGGTGGTCGCATTTTTGAGATATCGCCAAAAAACCGGAGCGGTTATGTCCACGAAGGAAGAATAATCCGTAATTGGAATACACAATCTGAGAAACGTTTCTGACAGTAACGCTTCTCGATTTCAAATTTTGGGGGATAAAACTGATATCTTTTTCCATAACCACCCTACTTCGAAGTAAAACGATTCTCAAAATGATTTTATCAAAAGCTGCTGTACTTCTAACCAAGTAGGTTTTTATTGCTGTTAATGTTAAGAGTGATTACCAAACGTATACCTTCCCTTTAATGAACAGTTTGTTTAAAGTTAAAGATAAGATTGTGTTGCTTTTTACGAAGCTCTGGAAGTTCCATCCAACATTTTGAGATCCTGAGATAATTGATTGCAGGATAATGACATCATAAACGTAAGATGACGCCATCCTGAGATGATTTATCTCGGGATGATGACATCCTGAAGGTGGGATGTTGTCTTCCCAAGATAATTTATCTTGGGTTCTCGACATTTTCAGGATGTCATCATCCAATGATGAATTATCTCGGGAAGTCGACGTCCTACATTCAGGATGTCCACATCCCGAGATAATTTATCTCGGGATGTTGACAACTTACTTTCATGATGTCGACATCCTTAGATAAATCATCCCAGGATGTCGTCATCTTACGATTATGATGTCATCATCCTGCAGTAAATTATCTCAGGATATCAACATGTCGGATGGCATTTCTGGAGCTCCATAGCTTTTAATTATAGGTATGCCAAATAAAATATTTGTTCTTGCCCTTCTCAGACTTGCAAGATTCCAGGGAATTTCCTGGAAACATTTGGTTGACCTGTTTACACATGAATTGCTAGCCCTGGAAAACTCCCGGAAATAACCATTTCCTGGGAAATAGCTTTCCCTTCTTGTGAGTAGAGTCAAGCAATGTAACCCCGGGGTTAGTGTATTTTCCCCAGGAAAATTGCACCAAGAGTGAAACAAACATGGATTTAATGTTCCTCCATGAATTTCATGGGGTTTTATCTCCAGGGTATTGGCTTGCTAGTGTGAATAGGGCTTTATATTTCATAAAAAGGTATGAGAGATTATTTAGAATTTAAATTCCAAGAGGTATTAAAGCATAAAGCTTTAGCCTAGAGTCTTCTCAATTGTTTCATTGAAAGTCATTAATGTTCCAAGTCTATTAAGTGGCCCAGACTCCAATTGTTATGGTTTAATTTTCCGTTACTCTGTCAAACTTAAATGGTCAAGTATGAAACTAATGTTGGCCATCGAAAGTATCTGTGCCCAATTTCATGAAGCTGCTTAGCAGAAATTCTGCTAAGCAAATTTGCTTTGCTACACAAGAAATGAGTGGGGTACCAGCCACATCAATGGTAACTGTCTGGTATTTTGGCTGGTAACCTATTTTTCCTAAGCAAGAGTTTTCTGTGCTTAGCTAGTTTTTGTGGTTACACGCTTTATGAAATTGGGCCGCGTTCTTAGCTCTGCACATCCGTTTTATTTAGTGCTAACTGTATATGTACAAAATTTTGTTTTTCAAATTCTTTTTCTACTTTTGATCTGTTAATATCAACTGTTAATGTTTTTTAACCTTGTCAGTAGACGCAATTTTTTGGCCACAAAAGGCGATATTGTTAACTTTTTACTGCAATCTATTAACGAAAGACAGAAACAGTGATTTGAGGGGGGGGTAAATGCTTATTTGTTGATTATGACAGCATGTGTTCTCTCTGTAGTATTCGTTTTGGTGATATGTTTCAATTATTGAGGTTTTGTTTTGAAACTAATCTGTATTTTTTAATATTTGCTCATCCTGTACCTTTGTCTTTTTTCAATTGTTAAGTCTTTACTCAATCAGTGTATCATGTTATTTTTATCTGTCGTGATAATGAGTAATAAATTATTGACAACTGAATCAATGACTGATTTGTTTATTGATGTGTCTGACAGTTCTCTTTCAAAGCCACCCACGCCCCAAAAGATTAAAAAATTAGTTAATTATAACAAACAAAAATAAATAATACTAATAATAATACAATTGAAAATAAAACAATAGAATTTGAATAACAATTGTTTATATATATTACTTTATTAGTAACAAAAAAATTACGATTTAATGAAAATTGGACAGTGATAAGTTATTTCAACCTATTCAGAACTGATTGGACAATTTCCATTAATATCAAGTTTGTTCAGGTGCTCTGAAAAATTGTGAAGACCAACACTACAGCCCCAGTGTGCACTGTGCTGTACATCTGTATGGACACTTACTGTACTTGCACTATACGTTGCATGGATGTACACACGAGTACTGCATTCGTGAGCATGGCTGGGTTGATCCAAATTAAAAGGCCACCAATTTCACCAAATTTACTGATTTTGAATTCACAGATGTGACCCTTACCTGTTTATGTTTTCATTACACGGTTCTAAAATGTCATTCATCATCGAAAACCCGAAGAAATTGACAAATCAAAGTTCCTGCCTGGAAAATGTTTAAAGCCACACTTTCTTTTTGACATAGACTGGCTACCTTTCAACATTTTCTCAGAGGCAAGTATCATATCTGTACATGTTTCCATTATGACTTTGGGACCCACACAGTTATGCAAGCGCCCTCTCTCGGTAGCTAATGGTTATACTCATGAGCTTTTCAATTACTCCAATCATAAAGTTCACATTAATTTCCCTTTAATGGGAATTTTTTTTTTACATAAAAACACTAATTTGACTTAATTATGATAATTAATGCTCGAAGTTTTAAAGTAGAAGGAAAGTAACATTTCCCCCGTAACCCCCTCCACAAAACCAACGAATCCCACCTGGTACTTTAAAAGTACACAGGCCCCAAAAAACTGTTATAAGGGCTATTCAATCACTGAGTTCATTTGTATCATAGATGAAACGGGAATGGAGAAGAAAACAACTTTTTTCCCATAACCCCCTCCACAAAAAACACCATCCCAACTGGTGTTTTAAAAGTACAAGCCAAACCATTCCCAAGCTGACCGGCTGAACTTTGATATTCAATCACTAATCTTACTACAATGACAGAAATAAAACTGAAATGGAGAAGAAAGTAACTTTCCCCGTAACCCCCTCCACAAAAAACACCAATTCCAACTGGTATTTTAAAAGTACAGGCCAAACTATTCCACCGCTGACCGGCTACTTTGATATGCCCTATTCAGCTACTAATCTTACTATAATGACAGAAATGAAATGGAAATGGAGAAGAAAGTAACTTTCCCCGTAACCCCCTCCACAAAAAAACACCAATTCCAACTGGTATTTTAAAAGTACAGACCTATAGGCAAAAATATCCTACCACTGACCGCTAAACTTTTATATTCAATCAGAAATGAAACGGAAATGGAGAAGAAAGTAACTTTCCCCGTAACCCCCTCCACAAAAAAAACACCAATCCCAACTAGTACTTTAAACGTACAGGCCAAACTATTCCACCGCTGACCGCTAAACTTTAATAGGCCCTATTCAGTTACTAATCTTACTACAATGACAGAAATGAAACTGAAATGGAGAAGAAAGTAACTTTCTCCGTAACCCCCTCCACAAAAAACACCAATCCCAACTGGTATTTTAAAAGTACAGACCTATAGGCAAAAATATCCTACCACTGACCGCTAAACTTTTATATTCAATCAGAAATGAAACGGAAATGGAGAAGAAAAGTAACTTTTCCCGTAACCCCCTCCATAAAACACACCAATCCCAACTGGTACTAAATGTACAGGCCTATGGGCAAAAACATCCCACCATACTGACCGCTAAACTTTTATATTCAATCACTAATCTTAGTTCAACTGCAGAAATGAAACGGAAATGGAGAAGAAAAGTAACTTTTCCCGTAACCCCCTCCACAAAACACACCAATCCCAACTGGTACTTTATAAACAATCGACCACAAACAGGCTGAATCTTTATTCAATCCCTAATTTTAGCTCGTTGGGATAAATGACACGCGAATGAAGAAGAAAGTAACTTTGTACCAGTAACCCTCGCCACAAAACACACCAACTTAACTGGTTCTTTCAAAGTAGGCCCTGAACGCCTGTTTTTCTACAGGAGCTATGCGATTTAAAAATGATTAATAATTAACAGTGGGCCGCTAACCGGCTTAATCTTTGTATTAAATCCCTAATTTCAGTTAATTGGGACAGTTGGCACTTGAAAATTATCTTAGAAGAAAAATTAACTTTGTACCCGTAACGCCCTTCACAAACCACACCGATCCCAACTGTTACACTAAAAGTTACATAAGCCCTAAACGCCAACATTCCACCGCAAATTGTTGTTCTCGAAAACAATTTGAAGAAGAAAAGTAACTTGTCCCCTTATAACTCCCTTCACTAACCCACCTTGTAACCACCTCCACAAAACCCCACCGCATCATGTCCCAGTATTTCCACAGGGGATGTTGGATTTGGAAACGTTAAAATAAACAACATTCCACCGCTAACTAGCCAATGATTCCCCATCGTTGGTGACCCCCCCCCCCCCGGTGTATTATTCTATCTTATTAATTTATTATATGGGTCAATAAATGCAATGAGAACTAGCGGTAACCGTTGAAGTCCCATTAGGAGTCGTCCCCACTCAGGTTTTTCAATTTGCTTTTTCTCATCACATTAAAACCCATAGTAATCCCTCAAACATTAACCAAATCTATAAACTAACTGCGGAGTATGTTTACCCGTTGAGTTTTATACCCAACCGTTTTCGAAACCAATTATAAGTAACAATACACCCCCACACCCCGAACCACAGCGTGTCTCTTTACTTTCTATAACACTTTCCTCCACGTGACTATCCCTACTGCGTGTAACCGTCGTGTTTTAGAGCAAACCACCTGAGAAACACTAACCCTAAACAACAAAACACATACAGAAATACACCTGAAACAATGCTCTTTCATTGACGAAATTTACTTCATGGGTTTTATTATAACAACCATCTTTTTAAAAAGCAAACATTAAAAATCAAAACAATAGGCACACACCCCGAATCACAGAGTGTCTCTCCTACATTACTCATTCCCCACGTCTTACTGAGTAACCGCATCAGAGTTTCATTTTACCTGGAGGCCGATTTCACAAAGAGATAAGACTAGTCTTATCTGAAGTTAGGACCAGTAACTGGTCTTAACTTAAGACTAGTCCTATCTCTTAGCATTGCCTAGGATGAGTCCTAAGTTGGAAAGAGTTTTGTGAAATCGACCCCTGCCATCTTTAAAACAATCTTACAAATCAAGATACAATTGGGCCCACTTAAGCATGCATGTAATGGTGAGATTTGGTTTTACCAACAGCCTTAACAAAAGTAATCATTACAATTTTTGATACAAACAAGCACCAAGAACCATTTCTCGGTATTTAATTTACTTTTTTTCCCCACAATTGATAAGTTTACCCGCATAAAAAGTAGTTTTATTACCAAACGTCTTGGAAACAAATACCGAACATCACGAGCTGCACTCACATTTACAATTCCAGCGCACAATCTTGTCTCTCGTTCCTTAAACCATAGACAAGGCTTTCCAGATGCCACCAACGTCAATATCCCTTCTCTACTGCTCTAGTGCATCTCCTTAATAATTAATGTTCCCCTCCTAGCCTCGATTTGGTTGTGATGTGCCATCTTGAATACAATCATTAACAAATCAAGACACAATCGGACACTTATAAGCATTGCGAAGTTTCTGGTGCTATACTCTTGCCTTCATAACTATATACGCATAATATGGCAGGTTTTTCACCAGCCATCTTTTTAAAAGCAATCGTTAAACATTTGGACAGAAACAAGCACAAGAGGCACACCAATCACACTAAGGACCATTTCGTTGTCTTTCAGTATACCTGTTTTCACCATTAATGATGAGTTTACCCGCATGCAAGTAGTTATATTACAACACATTTTGGAAAACAATACTGACCAATTAAAACCCCTTGCTCAATAATAAAACACAAGCTCATGGGCGTTTAACAATATTTGTAAAGCAATAAAAATCCATACAGTTTTAAAACCTTACAAAAAATACAATCCACACAATCTTGTCTCTTATTTCTTAAAGGCACTGAACACGTCGTTTGGTAATGGTCAAAGACCAGTGTTCTCATTTGGTGTATCCCAACATATGCGTACAAAAACAAGCCTGTGAAACTTTGGGCTCAATTGGTCTTCGAAGTTGCAAGAAAATGATGAAAGAAAAAACACCCTTGTTGTACAAATTTGTCTGCTTTCAGATTGTTATGCTAATATATATTTTGAGTAATTACCAAACGCGTACAGTGCCTTTAAACCCAGGACAAGACTTTCCAGACACCACCAACGGAACTTCAATATCCCTTCTCTAGTGCCTCTCCTTAAAGTAAATCATTGTTTTATCTCCTAGCCTCGTTGTGGTTGTAAATCTACCATACGTTGATATTGCTATGACGTCAATCAAATAAAAGGTAGGCCTATCGTTAATAACACAACAAAAACCTCTTCTTTCATCGAAAAGAGGAACATTATTTAATAACAAACATAATAACACTATAGAGAAAATTAGAATTGTTGAACAGATTTACGTTTTAATTCCATCAATAGCTATACCATCAAATCGAGGCTAGGAGCAAAAATAGCCTGCCCCCCGGTCTTGCTGTAATCATTATCATTACATAAACAGGGATCCAAACCGAAATGGCCACTTTAGAGTGTTTAATACAGTTTTAATGATTGTAATTAAGGGTTGATATTAATGAGAGACAGGTATTCACAGTTACAGTACTTGTTAATATTAATAATATGATAAATAGGGACAAGTTGATATTGTTAAGTTTTGCAAATATTAAAGGCAGGGTATACTTTTGGTAATTACTCCATAAGCGATCCCCTTTGAAGTAATGTAGTGAGAAAGAGGTAATTTTCACCCACAAATTTGAATCTGGGAAAGGTTTCAGGCATGAAGCCTTTCTCAGGCATCTGCAAGTACACAAATCTGTGCAACAAGGGTGGTTTTTTTCATTCATTAGTCATGATTTTATTGCATCTTTGATGACCAATTGAGCCAAAATTGTCACAGATTTGCTATAGTAATGTTGAGACACACTAAGTTAGGATACGGGTCTTTGACAATTACCAAAAGTATACCCTGCCTTTAAAGGTGCTGTGTACGTTTGGTAATTGGAACCGACTGTATGTTTCAATCCTATAAAGTTGTAGACATATACCATAAAACTAACCTGTGCAAATTTCATTTCAAAAGGTGGTAGCATTTTTGAGATATTTCCGAAAATCTGGAGCGGTTATGTCCACGCAGGAAGAATAATCTGCATTGGAATACACAATATGAGAAGCGTTACGGCCGTAACGCTTCTCAGATTCATATATTAAAAAAAATGATAAAAAAGTGATATCTTTTTCCCTAACCGCAGTACTTCGAAGTGAAAAGTTTCTCAAAATTCATTATACTATCCGAAGCTGCTGTACTTCTAACCAAGTAAGTTTTTATTGCCATTAAACTTTGAGAGTCATTACCAAACGTGTACGATACCTTTAAAGTGTAGCGCCACCTAGTGGCAGTATACAACCAATGTGAATAATTATTACAGTAAAGTAAATCTCCGTTGACTGCAGTTATCTCTTTAAAGGCATCGTACACGTTTGGTAATGACTCCAAACAAATATTAGCATAAAAACTTACTCGGTAGCAAGCAACGGAGAGCTGTTGATAGTATAAAACATTATAGGAAACGACTCCCTCTGAAGTAACGTAGTTTTTGAGAAAGAGGTAATTTCTCACTAATATAATAACAACTTCTTGCAAGAAGTTTTTATTCCTATATCTGAAAGCACACAAATTTGTACAACAAGGGTGTTTTTTCTTTCATCATTTTCTTGCAACTTTGATGACCAATTGAGCCCAAATTTTCACAGGCTTGTTATTTTATGAATATGTTGGGATACACCAAGTGAGAACACTGGTCTTTGGCAATTACCAAACGTGTACGATACCTTTAAAACATGTACCTGTGAAACAAGAGTGTTATCTTTTTCATGAAAATCACAAAATGCTTTAATTCTGGCAAAAAAATAAAAAATCAGGATGACTTGAAGTACCTGTCGAACAAAATAAATCCGTTAGTGTAGAGAGAGCCATCCATAGGATTCTTTAAAAAATTAATTCTTGTAAAAAAAACTTCTTGCCTCAGGAATGAGCAAATAATAGTTTTGACTCTTATTGAAAAATGATAAGATAATAAAAGGACGGCAAAGATGTGGAAGAGGTCTGCAAAAAAGCAGTGCTTATCGTATGTAAAACCTCCTTGTTTAGTCAACAAACACGAAAATACAGATACCATAAAAACAAAGCAAAACAGATAACAAGTAAATCAATAAATAAATACAAATAAATATTTAAATAATTGAATAAATAAATACATAATTAATAATAAATAAATAACAAAATTAATAAATAAACAAATAAATATTTTTAAATTTAAGTTAATATCTGAAACGAGAGGTGCATTTTTTATCAGCTTCTAGAGTATAATGTTATCATCTTCGACGAGGAATTTGGTTACCTCGAGTGGTTTTCAAATGCATGTCAAATATGGTGTAAACAGGAAAGCTGGTAGAGAATATGCCTAAAATTATAAGAAAAGAGCAGTCACAGATTCCTAATAATTCTCGGGTCTTGACAATGTTTACCCTTTTCGGAAACCCTGCTCATGGACTCCCCTTACATGTACGCTTTTTTAGGGCACATACATACAGGAGTTCCACAGGGTTCCACAGGGTTCAGTGCTAGGGCCTTTATTGTTTGTGCTGTACGCCAATGATCTACAGCTTCACATCTCATCCAGTTTAATCCAATATGCTGATGACATTTTCATATTTAAGAACGTCTACGACACAACAAACCGCGATCCCATTCTTCAACAGGATTTAGACACAATCGCCACCTGGTCACAACGCAACTATCTACGTCTAAACTCAGACAAATGCAAATCTATTCGTCTCACCTGGAAGCGATTGGAGAATCCTGTGTATGGTCTTGATGGCTCCTCACTGGAGCATGTTAGCTCAATAAAACTTCTTGGAATCACCTTTCAAAGTAACTTATCCTGGGACAAGCAAGTGAGGGACACTGTTCTGAAGTGTAACAGGCTAATTGGTCTCATTCATGCGATTGCGGGTGGGTCGACCTCCAGTGTTTCACTTCACCTGTATAAGACTTTGGTTTTACCCATATTAGATTTTTGTTCTCCGGTATGGTGGGTTTTTAGTAAGAAACATATATCACAACTGGAATCAACACAGCGAAGAGCTAGTCGAGCCATCCTGAAACAGGGTTTCAGGAACAATCTTATGAGGACCGTATCAGAACACTGGGACTTATGAAACTAACAAATAGAAGGGATTATATAAATATGTCTTTTATTTCCAAACTACTTGTCCAACCATCTAATGACTTCATGGGTAGTTTTTAAAGTCACTTACTGTTAATTCCAGACATCCTGATGTACTTACATTTTATCATGGCAAAGCTCGTACAGATAAATTCAAATACAATGGCATGGTTCGTTTTCCAAAAATGTTTTCTAATCTTGCTCCTGAAACAAGGAACAGTCTCATCACTGAACCTTTCCATATTTTTAGATCCAAACTGAGAGAGCATTTTAACTCTCTTTGATTTTTGCTCTTAATGTTTTTAATCTCCTTTTAATCAAGTTTTCTTGTTTTGCTTTGCTTGTGGGCCTATTTGTCTCCTTAAGTGAGTCACGTTTGCTTCACATTTTGTTTTTAGGTTTTTTGTATATAACTTTGTAGTAGTGGATTTTATTGGGTCTGACACATCTATGATGACAGTTTTTTAAACTTTTGTCTTGACCCGGACAATTTTAAAAATGTATATATGTACTTTTGTCCGAAGATTTAAAATAAATAAATACAGAGAATGCGAGGACCAGCGAAAATGCGCTACCACAACAGGTCAATATGACCTGTTCTGATAGCGCCCTCTTTTGAATCAACCTCCTTCAGCTCATGTTAATTTTCCATGTGGGGGACAGAATCTCAGGGAGACACATTTCTCTAGGACTCCCAATCAAACTGTCCTTTAAAAGGAGTCACAAACAAATTCGGGATATATCCAACTATTTATTTGTGTACTTTTTTCGAGCTCATTTTTGGGGGGCAGGGGAGGGGCAAGTGGGAGCATGGAGGTAGATTCTACCTCCATGGTGGGAGCTACCTCCATGGTGGGAGTGAGGGCTCCCACCCCCTGCCCCGCCACTGCGACGAGGAAGTGGTATTTTCCGGGAGGTCTTCTAAAAAGCATGGGTTGGGATTTTCTAAGCGAAGCTGTCAGAGAATAAAGCAAAATCCAAGATTGGTTAACGGTTGTAAGAAATGTTATCAAGACTTCCAAAAACCTTCAAAAATGGACCAGTTGCTCTGGAGGGCTAAGTCGATTTGATGTGTTCTTCAGCTTTTAAATGGGAAAATTCAACTCTCGGTTCATTCCTTTTGTAAACTATTGTTTTGTAATGTTGTACTCCTTAACATAAAAAGCCTGTCAGATATAACTCTGTAGAAAGCTTTCTGAAAACTAATTCTTTTAAGAGACAGCTCGAACGAGAAAGTAACATGTGCTTCTCATCGATCGAGGCCCTGGTGGGATGTGTAAACAGAATAATATTTCCAGACGGTTCCCCCGATACAAACAACATCAAATATTCAAATAGTTCATTAAATTTTGTTTGTTTGGGGTACACGTCTCTCCGAGAATCTCGCAGAGTCTCGGTCTCTCCCGCTACCTTTATCATGGTGCGGCCATCTTGATTTTCTACCATTCAAATCAATGTGACCAAACCGAGGCTGGAACGAGAAACAGTCTGTTCCTTTTTATACAATGAATAATTAGCCTTGCATTACTGTTGTTGGTTTACAAGGAATAAGACCAAAGTGGTGGCGGCATGATCATGGTGCATAGGCTACTAATACTACGCCACTGAGCTGAGGGCCAGAAATATACATTTTGTATTAAACTGCAGATATGTCTCTACCACAGCATACAACCCAACGGTTATTACAATCAATGTTAACACAACCAATATTACTACAAAGAAAGGTCATTACCGATACATGCTTTTCAAGATTCTATAAAGAAATAAATTGAAGACAAAGGTCTATCATGTACATCTTCCCTTCAAACTTAAAAATGCTGAAACAAGGTTTTCAGATTTATATTTAGGCTATTTCTTAAACCTCAATGGTTTAGTGATACATCTATTGTACGTAAACCACGGCTCACTACACAAAGAGTTGCCACAAACGACTACCAGAGAAACTAGAAAGCACCGGACAAGACTGGGTTAGATTGCGAGTGTCCTGCATTATAAAAAGTTGGGGTTTTGGGTTTCTATTTTTTCCCCCACATAGCATAATATCCGCAACGTATACGAGTATCGACTCTTAATGCACTTAGCCTTTACTCGTATCGACCAAGAAAGTCGATGGTTTTCCTCCGAGATCCAGAATAGAGAACTCCAATTCGTCTCTTTCTGCGGACCTCACGCACGGTCCATACGGTATGTTTGAGTTACATAAATCTTTAATTACTAATTGTAGGCCTACTAAATTAATGTTCGCAGGTATTCAAACACTCGTTTCCTTCGTTATACCAAAGATGAGAACAAGGTTATATAAATCGAGTGATACTCGATGTGTTCACACACAAACCTAAGACTCGCATAGGAAGCGAGTCAGCGTCTGGGGCCCCTTTTGCATAACTTTAAAAAGGGTTGCTTTTGATCGCCATTTATAAAAATCACTGGAAAAAATTTGTTTTCTCTACTTCATCATCGCCATGAAATTCAACGTGATTTTGATGATTTTAGTGTTAGCGACTCCAGGGCACGCGAATTGTGTTTGCCCAAAAGACTGGTCGGCCTACGACAGGCACTGCTATCTCTACACGATCCAATCAACTGTTTTCTACAATGCCGAGGAATTCTGTGCTAGCAAGAGCCTCAACGGTCGCGAATCCCACCTCGCTTCTGTACTTGACGTCGGGGAAGTGGAGTTCGTCGCAGACTTAGCAGCGGAGGCATCGTCTTCTTATTTCTGGATTGGACTTAAAGGCTGGTACCCTGCGTCGTGGCAATGGACAGACAAACAGCCGTACGTGTTCTCCAATTGGGCTAGTACCAGCTATCCCACTAGCGCATATTACACTGTTGAGAACTGTATTCTAATGCACTCTAGTGAGCGATACTGGATTAATTATCCGTGCTCAAATCAGTATCCGTACGTGTGCAAGATGTTACAGCGATATCAACACCGACCAAGTGCCTAACAATGCTTGAGGGAAGATACTCCTAAACGCCAAAGATGAAAATACCATCAAAGTGTGAGACCAGTGCTCGAAACATCCTAGCCTAGTCCACCCTCCACCCCCCCCCCCCCCATTCTCATCGGGCCCTTGTTGTTCTCACTTTAACGGTCTCGCTGTAACTGTCGTCCAGGTCTCAACATCATCGGTGACGAGTAATTCACAACATATACTGTCAGTACGTGCACAAAGTGGATTATTTTCAAATACTAATCAAGTCTTATACTCCTAGTGGAACAATGAGGGGTTTTTTAAAGAATGAATCGAAGACAATCAACATTTTGAAATAACATTGACAGGAATGGATACAACAATGCGAGGCGGCATCTTCACGACACATTTTATGATTGATCTTATTCCTATAGGAGAAACTGTAGACGGCATGGTGATTTTTATGATTTTGGACTCAAAATTCAAACTCCTAAAACTCTCAAGATATCTCAAACTATGGCTAATTTACTGAGTCCGCACAAATAAAATGTCTTCAGTAGTCCGTTCTGTATCATTTCCAAACTTGAATTTTGCTTGGTACCTTGTTCAACGATGATCGTTTCATAGCAGGATCGAACTGGTAATAAAGTCTATAAAAACAACATTTTGTGGTGAATAAAAAGAAAAATTTAATAGAACACTTTTTGTATATAGAAAATCCTTCAAACACTTATACTTCATGTCATCTTCCAATTTTAACCACGATCCAATAGACTGTGCAAGTCTCGCGCATATGTGAACTTCCGGGACCATTGTGGTCCCAACCATATGGAGATTTACGTGGGCAAGATTTTGTTTTGTCAATTATTTTAGTTTAGCGTGGTTTATGACCATGAACAATATATATGTTGTTGGGAATGTAATACTTAGTGATACAAAATAGGAAAGTGAAATCAATTCAACAATATAACGAAGAAAATCCGAGAATTATACTTGACCTCAGCTTCCGGTTGCTGCAAAAAAAATTGAATTTTGTGCTCACCTCCGATCACAAAACTTATGTAAACGCTTGTTTTGGATGTGCGATGATAATCGCCAGTTGCTGTAATTAAAACGTAAAGCCTTTTCATAGCAGTATATGGTTGTTGAGGCTTCAGCGTCCTCTATAAACTGCGTCAAGCGTTAATTTTATGCCCGTGTGACCTTCGCGAATCCACGTAAGTTGTTTCTGAAAAGTTAAGATCAAATAAGCATCCTTGTCCCAGAGTTTTAATTTTGCTTCAATAATAACTGACACATTATTTGTGTATTTATTATAAAAACTAAAACTGATTTTATAAACATGTATTGAGTATTTTTGTTGTTCAGATTTTATCATTGAATATAATTTAAAACAAAGATTTGATTTCAGAGAAAAGAAATTTCTTCGTTTGACGTGTTTTCTCGTACCGATACGCGCGAGACTTGCACAGTCTATTTGCAGTGTTCTCCCTTAAAGGCATTGTACACGTTTGGTAATGACTTTGAAAATTAATGGCAATAAAAACTTACTTGGTAAGAAGTACAGCAGCTTTGAATAGTATAATGCATTTTGAGAAACTTTTCATTTCGAAGTACTGCGGTTATGGAAAAAGATATCACTTTTTATCCCCCAAAACATATGAATCTCAGAAGCGTACGCGTAACGCTTCTCAGAGTGTGTATTCCAATGCAGATTATTCTTCCTGCGTGGACATAACCGCTCCAGATTTTCGGCAATATCTCAAAAACACTACCACCTTTTGAAATGAAATTTTCACAGGTTAGTTTTATGGTATATATCTACAACTATATAGGTTTTTGACTAGTGAAATGACAAGCTAACTGGCCCCCCTGGCTGTATTAGTTACTGGAAAAGTTCAAGACAAACCCTTCATTTGACGCAGCTTATTATAAAGTATGCATGCGCATCTTATTGAGATGGAATGGCACATAACAAAATATTCGTTAGTATTAGTATTATAATATTGGTAAGATTGAAAATATAATATTTACAGATAACTTAAATTTATGCTAGTTGCTGTTTGTTTTTTGTTGTTTATGTTTATTTTAGGGGTGGGTTGAGAAATGAGTTAAAGGCATCGTACACGTTTGGTAATTACTCAACATAATTGTTAGCATAAAAACTGACTTGGTAACGAGCAACAGAGAGCTGTTGATAGTATAAAACATTGTAGGAAACGACTCCCTCTGAAGTAACGTAGTTTTTGAGAAAGAGGTAATTTCTCACTAAAATAATAAAAACTTCTTGCAAGAAGTTTTTATTTCCATCTGAAAGCACACAAATTTGTACAACAAGGGTGTTTTTTCTTTCATCATTTTCTTGTAACTTCGATGACCAATTGAGCCTAAGTTTTCACAGGCTTGTTATTTTATGCATATGTTGGGATACACCAAATGAGAACACTGGTCTTTGACAATTACCAAACGTGTACGATGCCTTTAAAAGATTAGCTTTGATCTCGCGAGTCCAAAACCTGATGTTTGAAAACAGTGAAAACATCACAAGGGGGTTTTCACTATTTTATCGTGACTCCGAAAACCGATTGAGCTTAAACTTTCAATGGTTTGTTATCTCATGTATTATGTGATTGATCAAATATAGAGCAGAGACTGGTCTTTAAATTACCAAAGTTGTCGCGTGCTTTATAAAAATATTTCCTTTGATTTTTGTATTTGAAAATCAGTAAAATATATCACAAGATTTGTGGACGGTAACCTTATTCTTATTATTAACGAGTTCTTTTGATCTTTGTTGACTTTTTATATTCATACTAAAGTAGATATCTATGGTCACTTGTTAATTATATCGCGGTGACAGTTTTAACCACTGAGGACAGCTGTGTATCTAATAGTGGCACGTTGCTTTATAACATGTTAACTAATGTACAGAAATACCAATAGTGAACCAGGAACTGGTTATTTATTCACTGTTATTTTATTTATTTGTTTATTCACTCATTCATTATATTACCGGTACACAACCAACAGTGCAAGCGCCAATAACAGGATGAAATTGACACGATGCAGAAAATGTAAAGTTTTAGATGTGGGAGGAAAACCCCCAATTGGGGGGGGGGGGCGACCCATGGCATGCAATCCACTGGCAAGTTCCAGTCTGAAACGGGACTCAAACCCGGGTCCACAGAGGGGAAAGGCAGGGGATATATGGCAATCATAACGACGAAATGCCTTTTGCCGTGATGCAGATTATGTAAGCGTCTGACTGATATTATGAACCACTGATAAATGAACCACTGACCGTATTAGTCGAAGAGCTATAGCTGAGATTTATTTGACATAAGAGCCCTACAAAAGCTTAGACTGTTTGGTGGGGTTCAAGTACCGGTATCCTACCTGACCTGGGCCCAATTTCATAAAGCATGTATGCACAAAAACTAGCTAAGCACAGAAAACTCTTGCTTAGGAAAAATAGGTTACCAGCCAAAATACGTTACAGTTACCATTGCTGTGACTGGTATCCCACTCATTTCTTGCTTAGCAAAGAAATTTGCTCAGCAGAATTTTATGCTAAACAGCTTTATGAAATTCCATAGAGCCGCTTAAGCGGAGAATGATGCTTAACAATATTCTGCTAAGCAAAAACAAGCAGGATACCAGTCACATATTGTACATGTGAGATTTTATTTTAGCTGGTAACCTTATTCTGGTAAGCATAATTATGTTGTGCTTAGCTATACTTTTTTTGCTTAAGCATGCAGCTTTATGAAATTCGGCCCTGACCACAGAAGCCCTTGTGCAGTCAGTGGTGGGTGGGATAGGGAGGGGTGGCTTTTTAATTACCCAACAAATTCCTCCCCCCCCCCACAATTTTTGTAGAGTTGGTGCCTACAAGGCCGACATCCACGCCATTGGTAAGGAAAGCCATGCTTATTATAAATCTTCAACTTAAGACAAGATTTTGTAAGGGAAAGATCACTTTTAAAAACCACTAGTTAGGCTGCTAATTCGGGATTTATTTGATTTAACAAAACACTGAAACCTCATGGAAACTGTTGAGTAAGGTCTAAAATGTCAAAAAGACCAACTTCAGATAAGATTTTGTGGTGGAATGGTCAATTAAGATAAGGGTTTCTGTGGTCAGAGGCTACCTGATACCCCAAAACAGTCAAAGCTTTTGTAGCTCTCATGTCAAATAAATCTCAGCTAGCTCTTGGACTATCCGAAGCCAATACTTTGACCCAGAGAAGGTTCGTAGGGGTCCGGTATACCCATTTCCAGGCGCGGATCCAACGAGAGCACGTGCCCCCTGGTCAGATTTGAAGAAGAAGAAAAATGGGGGGAAAAAGAGAGGGAGAAAGAAGCAAGAGGGAAGGGTGATGCAATATTCTGCAACATTCTGCAACATTCGGCAATAAAAGATTGTTATTATTGCTATACAACTGTGGGCATTTATTATAATAATAATAATACGCAGTTCTTATATAGCGCTTTATACTCCCGATGGGTGTCTCAAAGCGCTCAGTATTTTTCCTACAAGGTAAGTGGAGATACGTGTTGAAATATGAGACCTATTCCTTTGCATAGCACCATGTAATGGTTTACAAGGTGCTGTGGCGCAAAATGCAGCCAATCAGTTCCATTATGACTGCCGCGAAACCTGTTCCAATCAAGCTGCTGTTTGTCTTCAATAAATATGTTCAACCCCCTGAAAACTGGACAACACTGTTGACCAGATAATACTTCCTGAAAGAGCAATGCCGAGAGAGTTTGGTATATTTTGTAAAGGCCTCACATGTTAAGCGTGCTACCTGAACACAGTCAACTCTTACGGGTCAGAATTGAACCGGATCCGGGTCCCGTAGGGTCTAACACATTTCAGGGTCAGTATGACCCGTAATCTGTGTAAATACTGACCCAGATAAAGGTCAACATGACGCAGAATCTGAGTTCAAATGCCAGTTCTTGGGTCAGGCTGACTCGAGATGGGTCAGGCTCACTGGGACCGAGAATACGGGTCAATTCTGACCCGGGAGTGTTTAGAGTGTAGTCATGTTTAAGTTTACAAAGGTAATTCCCAATAGAATAGTTTTCTGCCGACGAATCTAGAGTAAACTAACGAATCTATTTATTTATTTCTATATTTTTTATTTTTTTTATATTAAATAAATATGTACATTGTATATGTTTGTTTTTTTTGTTCTCTCGCTGCATGTATTTACTTTTTGTTTTATTTCTTTCTTTCTTTCTTTCTTTATTTATTTCTATGTATGTATAATTTATTTATTTGTAAATTAAGTTATCTTTTCTAATTCAAATTCTTAACATTTATGTATTTTGTTTGTATAGGTCAATTTAAAGATTCAGTTATTTTTGTTTTCCCCTTTCCTGTAATTGGGGGTTCGCCCACTGTTGGTTTGGGCAATATACAAATAAATAAATAAATAAAGTTGTACAGTTGCAACGAATTTACTGTTTTATGATTCGTAAAAAATAATCTACACTTTCCTCAATAATAGTGTGACGCCAGTATAACAGTTGAAAGGTTGACTTACAAGCAACGCAATAACTTATAACATGCTATGGATTCACACTTATTTGTACAGCCACTCGTTCCCAACCAGATCAATACACTATATTTGCACTTTCCAGGGAAATTTATTTCAAAAATATTTAGGGTTGTCACTGTTGACATTTCAGTCGATTTGGAACTACAATAATGAAGGACAAGAATTAATTATTCACGATTTTGCGGAAAACTGTACAAGGTAACGATTTTTTTTTTTTTTTTTTTTACATGCACAATTAAAGACCCCTAAATATTGTATTACTCTATAAACTGTCAGTCAATTCTCTGTTGAACTTTGTTCTGTTATCAAGTTTCTATGGTTACACAACAAGTGCTACAATATGAAATGTTTTCAGTCTCTGTCTCTCCCCCTCTCTAAGGTGAATGTGATGTAATTCTTACGTTTGTCGTGCCGTGAACTCAGTTGAATTTTCTGTAAAAAGCAGCCAAAACGATTCAAAACAAAAACGCTGATAACACGGAAAATATTGACTAAGAGAGGGAATAATGCATTTCCTGACAGACTTCAAATTCTTAACTCTCCTGGCGGTTATCGTGCATTACGGGCATGCAAGCTGTCTCTGCCCCCAGGGCTGGGGTGCTCATAGACGGCATTGCTATCTATACGTGCAACAAGCGGAACCTTTCTACACCGCCGAGAGCAGCTGCAACGCCCGGGGGCAAGGCGGCCGAGAATCCCATCTCACCTCGGTACTGGACACCGACGAAGCTGCGTTCGTTGCTGGGTACATTCAGTACGGTAACGCTTGGATCGGGTTAACTGACAGCGCTATAGAAGGGGTCTGGGTGTGGCAGGACGGGCAACCCACCGGGCCCCTAGTCCGGTGGTATCCTAACCAACCTGATGATTCTTCCAACGAGGATTGTGTCCGCATGGGGCCTGATATGGGTTGGAATGATTACGAATGTTCCGAGAGTTTACCTTACATCTGCAAGATGCTTCAACGATACCAGTACCGACCTAACTGATAATAAAACTGCAAATATCCACATCAGCTTTTAGTTGGAGACTACCGGGAAACTATGTTGATCAATTGTTCAACTTAAAGGTAGGGGTCATATAGATTGGCAAGCACTTAAAAAATGTATGACCAAAAAAACTTACTTGGTGAGAACATGGTGAGAAGCACTGCAGCTGTTGATAGCATAAACTATTTGAGAAGGGACTCACTTCGAAGTAATATGGTTTGGATAATATTGTTCACCCCCGAAACATTTGAATCCGAAAAACAATTCATGCATGAATCTTTTCTCAGATTTCTGAGAGTTGGCGTCTGTTTGTGAATGCCAGCGGCCAGAGATGCGGTTGGTACCCACTGTCACTTTGCTAAACGTGGATGGATTCGACGTTCGTGTAAAAATAACGGGACAGTTTTTTAGTGCTTTTTTCTCAGCAAGTAGACGCTGTATTCAGCTGAAACTTTCACATGTGACTTTTATTGTATCTTTCTTGATAATGTTGCTTATAAATCAAACAAAGGCCATACCTTTAAAGGCTAAAGCCGTTTCTGAGCTAAGCTACGGATAAAGCAAACATCCAGAGAAGCCGAACTGCTGGGAAGTTGAAGGTGCCTAAACGGCTTTGGCATCACCATGGGAAACATCAGACCTCTAAAACGCTATCATCGGATAAAAGCTGTGTTAAGTATGAAACATTTAAACTTCTGAACCCTGAGTACATAACTTTTAGTAAAATGCAACTCATTTGTTTTATTTATTTACTATTATTATTATTTTATTTTTATTTTTTTGCTCTTGTGGAAGGTGTAAACAATTGCACCCCTCCAAACTGAACAGTGGTAGAATTAATTATTTTCAGAAGAGGAAAAAAGGTGAAGGAAAGGTCCGACTTCCTTGCAAAAGCTGGGGTGTTTTTTTTTTACAAAATATCTACAGCATTGCGGAACAAAGGCACAACTTTTACTGATCGTTCGTATAGAAGTTATTTATCGGTAGTGCCTATATGATATCCACAGATGAAGTTACGTGGTGTATACAAATAAAAATTACCAGCTTCATGTGACCTCACGCATTGACGTCATCTCGCAGCCATCTTAGATGTCAAATATGATGAGACAATAGAAAACGCACATCTTTATACACTGCAAAAACTGGGTGTTAAAATTAACACCATGGGTGTTGTCACACATATACATACCGGAAAAATAATCAAAATTTACACCATAGGGTGTTAAAATAACACTAAATTCTGACGACACAATTACATTATTTTAACACCCTATTATGTTAATTTTGATTTACTCTTGGGGTATCTATATATATGTGTGTGACAACACCCATCGTGTCAATTTTAACACCCAACTTTTGACCTCGTAGGCAAAGGGCGCCCTAATACTCAAATGACGTATAATGTACATGAGGTCTATACAAAATGCTAATATTTATTACCGTATTTATTACCATTCCTGTATTAAACCTTAAATTGATCGCCAGAGTCACACTTAAAAGTATTACACAGGAATGGTAAGGATACAAAAAGCATCATTGTTTAATTTTACTCTTAAAGGCATCGTATACACGTTTGGTAATTGGAGCCTTTTGTTTGTTTAAAACCTAAATAGTTGTAGATATATACCATAAAACTAACCTCTGAAAATTTCATTTCAAAAGGCATGGTAGCGTTTTTCGAGATACTGCCGAAAATCAGGAGCGGTTATGTCCACGCAGGAAGAATAATCTGCAATTGGAATACACACTCTGAGAAACGTTACGCGTAACGCTTCTCAGATTCAAATGTTTTGCGGGATAAAAAGTGATATCTTTTTCCATAACCGCAGTACTTCGAAGTGAAAAGTTTCTCAAAATGCATTATACTTTCCAAAGCTGCTGTACTTTTTACCAAGTAAGTTTTTATTGCCACGAATTATCAGAGTCATTACCAAACGTGTACGATGCCTTTAAAGATTACTGATTATGAAGTTCATAATAGAACCATTTTTTCTGTGAAATATTTCCCTCTGAAATGAAGTCATATTCGAGAAAACTGTATCTGAAACTGTAGGCCTATGGATTGTGGTATTTCCTAGCTTTTTCCCAATTCTCGTGTGTTCATTTTGTGTTTTTCCTGTTTTTAGCTGTTTAATCATTGTCATTATTTTTATTTATTTTTTGGCTTATTTAATTATTATTTGATTATTTTGTTATGCGCCTGTGTATATTTCATGGAATAGGCGCAATAATATCAATAAATTATTACTATTAAATTAGGCATATCTATTTAAAAAACTGTGAACAAAAAACCCCAGCTGATTTCGGTTGTTACAACCGAAATTAAGGACAATGTGTTGTTTACATGCTGACAATTGTGCATGGTTTTTCACTACTTTCTCCTGACTCGCACAACGGATTAAGCCAACAATTTTCACAGGTTTGTTATTTCATGTTTACGATTGATCACACAAAACATGAACACTGTCGGTGACTATTTGTCAGCTCTACCAATCCTGTTTAATACCTTTAGAGCAAACATAATGGATTTTTTCCAGGGATTATGAACGTTTAGCCCGTTATGTGCTTTTTTGAACTGCGGCAATTGAAAAAACTAACGGTGATACAATTAGGGGGCTCTTCAACAAAGTTATTTTGTCGACTTTGAAATTATTTCGGACGGAAATATTTCTTTGGTGGATTAGTACTGTTATAATCGGTGACCTTTCCAAATTCAAGAAACACATACATGTATAATATTTTAAGTTTAAAGGCACTGAACACGTTTGGAAATTGTCAAAGACCAGTGTTCTCACTTGGTGTATCATATATGCATAAAATAACGAGCCTGTGAAAATTTGGGCTCAATTGGTCATCGAATTTGCAAGAAAATGATGAAAGAAAAAACACCCTTGTTGTACAAATTTGTGTGCTTTCAGATAGGAATAAAAACTTCTTACAAGAAGTTTTTATTATTTTAGTGAGAAATTACCTCTTTCTCAAAACCTACGTTACTTCAGAGGGAGTCGTTTCCTACAATGTGTTATACTATCAACAGCTCTCCGTTGCTTGTTACCAAGTAAGTTTTTTATGCTAATATTTGTTTTGAGTCATTACCAAACGTGTACGATACCTTTAATGAATAAAAGATCCTGCCAGTTTGTAAATCTTCCATTAATCAGAGGACAATGGCCATGATGCTGATACTCATCTTGAAGAATGGCTTACTTTTGAGAACACTCTAAGAACGTCGGGGTCAGAATTGACCCGAATTCTGGGTCCCAAAGGGGGGGGGGGGCTGACCAGTTTCTGGATCAGACTGACCAGGAAACTAGCTTAATAAATTTGATTTGGACACAGATTCCGGATCATACGGACCCAGATACGGGTCAGACCCCACATGACCCGGACCGGGTCTATTTCTGATCCAGGAGTATTTGAGAGTGTTTTCCTCTTGTGATCTGTAGTTTTTCCCAGAAAACAATTATTTGTCTTTTTCGGGTATGGCACTTGTGCTTTGTCAATCGCACATGCAATGTCCTTTGACCTTTTGTTGTTGTTGTTGTTGTTGGGGAAGGTTTGAAACAATGAGAATCTCAGAGCACAGCAGTCACACACTTTCACTCAGGATATTGGCTGTTGTCAAATTAACGTGGTCATTTTTAGTTAATTTGGTATCCTCAAACAGCATGAAACAAATCAATCAATCAATTAATTAATGATGTTTTACAAGTTTGAACCAAGTACTTCAAGATGAACCTTACTATAATCTCACAGTAATCTCATTGTGCTATCTTCTCATAACTTATAAGTCAAATAAAAACAATGTAGAAGATACTTCAATATGCTCGACTAATTTTTCATTTATTTATAAAACATATAAAACTTCTCTCACACAATGTGTACAAAGTACATTGTGATATACACCTTGTTTACATCAAACTGTACAGTACAAACACACTGCTTTATAAAATTGCTCCAGAGCAACATTTCCGTTCATAAGTTTAGATCCTAAAAATCTAGAAGTGTCTCATTTAAAAGTAGTTTAACATTGAAGGTCATGCAATACACTCTAAATACACTCTTTAAAAAAACTCCTGGGGTCAGAGTTGACTCCGATTCTGGGTCCTGACCCATTTCTGGGTCAGTATGACCCAGAAATGGGTCAAAATAACCCAGATATGGGTGAAACTATTAAGTTGTACTTATAAACATCTTTTCTTTTTTGTTTGGATGCAACTTTGATTGAAGCTCAGTGTTTGGGAGAGTGTAGGTGACCAGTTTAACTTTCTTTGGCTGTAGTTTTTTTTTCTCTCAACTTTTTGGTTTACATAAAAGCTATGCAGGAAATAAACTTTTTAAATACCGGTATAATCACTACAATAGTGACCCCATAAGTGCCTCACTGATCAAAAATAGCTTCATGCATGCAAAGACACTCTAAGCAATTTATAAAGTACCTTCAATGCTGACCCCCAAGCTATAAATACATTACATGCTTTATTTAAACTGCCCTGATGTAAAAATGTATTAACGCTAAACGGGTATTTCCACAATGTTTATACCCTCCTTTGGCTTAATGAATAATTCAAACTGACTGCTTCATGAAAATACAAAAATCAAAAATCTCACGACTAAACCGGCCAATACTGATGTTTGTTTGGTGTTTTATTGAAGTTCAGGAGATGCTGCTATGGGTGTACTGTAACCTTGTTTATCTGTGACTTCCTCAACTTTCCTTGCTGAGCTACAAAAATGAAAAGCAGAAGGACGTTGGGATTTGTTGATAATTTTGTTTTGACTCTTTGTTTCCACCTATGACCTACTCTAACAGGCTTAAAAAAGTCCCTTTTAAAGGGATTGTATCTGTTTGGTAATTGGAACCCACTCTTTGTTTCAATCCTATATATAGTTGTAGATATATACCATAAAACCAACCTGTAAAAATTTAATTTCAAAAGGTGGTAACATTTTTGAGATATTGCCAAAAATCTGGAGCGGGTATGTCCACGCAGGAAGAATAATCTGCAATTGGAGTACACAATCTGAGAAACATTACTGTCAGTAACACTTCTCAGATTCAAATTTTGGGGGATAAAAAAGGGATATCTTTTTCCATAACCACAGTACTTCGAAGTGAAAAGTTTCTCAGAATGCACTTTTCTATCCAAAGCTGCTGTACTTCTCACCAAGTATGTTTTTATTGCCAATAATTCTCAGAGTCATTACCAAATGTATGCAGACCCTTTAATCCAAGTTCTTCAATACACGACTAAGGCTATTTTCGAACAAAAATGGAACGGCCCATCACAGCCATATGTTAGATTTTATGTGTATGTGTTTGAGGTGAGATAGGCCCAAACAGGTGGGGGGGCAAAGAAAATCAATTGTTACTATATTTTATTGGGTTTTCTTAATCTCTTTATCTTGTTTAGTGTTTTTATTATCATTATATAATTTTTTTTGGTGAGGGAGGCAAAATCCCACCCTTGCCCACCTCCACCCCCCCCCCATCACTACTAGAGGTTTCAATTAAATCTATACGTGCATAACACTATGGGTTTATTGTGGTATTATTAGTTATTACTGCCTCCCAAAAGACTGAACTGTACTTTTGTCTTTATTTTGGGTCCATTTTTTTTACGCAAATGAAGAACACTGAGTTGAACTGAACTGAACTGATCACTCACCCTAGCATTGAGTCTATCCCTGTCAGCAGCCCTCCGCTTGGCAGGGTCAAAGTTGAAAGGTCATTTATTGTAGAGTTATTCTCCTCTGGTGGTGATTTACTACATCGGTCAAGTTCTGTAGCTGCTGCAGACGTAACCATACAAGGATATCATGGCTTTAGGATACAAAATGATACAACCATCCAACCTAGCCTAGGTTGGACATTTAAAGGCAGGGTATACGTTTGGTAATTGTCAAAGACCAGTGTTCTCATTTGGTGTATCCCAACATATGCATAAAATAACAAGCCTGTGAAAATTTGGGCTCAATTTGTTATCGGAGTTGCAAGAAAATAATGAAAGAGAAAAACCCTTGTTGCATAGAATTGGTGCTTTCAGATGCCTTTCAGAAGCCTTTCTATTAGATTCAAATTTTGGGTGAAAAGTTATCTCTTTCTCTAAAACTACACTACTTCAAAGGGGTCATTTCTAACAATGTTTCATAATTTCTATAATATCAACAGCTCTCCGGTACTCTTTACCAAGTAAGTTTTTATGGTCATTAACTTGTGGAGTCATTACCAAAAGTATACCCTCCCTTTAAGAGTAACCTTGATTGCCAACAACAAGTTGTATTGTACACCAAACAAAATTGCCTTTATCCCCCCCACGCAATTATTAAATCTTTTAAATTGTTGCAGGATTCAAACTGGCCTCCCTTCAACGGGTCTGCTCTAGAATGCGGGGGTCATGGGTTCGAATCCCACCCAAGTAGTGTGTCTGTGGGGGGAGTTTTCCCCGCAGGACTCGGGGAAAGCACCGAGTATACAGTGCTTATCACACATCGATGTTTGGTCAAACCAAAAATAATCATCTTTATCCTCGATGCTATTATTACATCAATTGAATTCTGTCTAGTTGATAAACTGCATGCAAATGCAAGTTTGGTGGGGGGGGGGGTTTCTGGTTCTCAATCCATGTTGAAACTATGCAGCAAGAACAGATGGTTCAATTAATAATAACAATAACACAGCATTTGTAGGACGCGCATGATTTGGATATAAACCCATGACCCCGACTTCTAGAGCGGTCATTTTCTCTTAACTTTACAATGGAAAAAGATACAAGTTGACAGTTTACCTTAAAGACAGTGGACACTATTGGTAATTGTCAAAGACCAGTCATCTCACTTGGTGTATCTCAACATATGCATAAAATAACAAGCCTGTGAAAACTTGAGCTCAATTGGTCATCGAGGTTGCGAGATAACAATGAAAGAAAAAAACAACCTTGTCAAACGGAGTTCTGTGCTTTCAGATGCAAGTTGATTTCGAGACCTCATCTAATTTTGAGGTCTCGAAATCAAATTCGTGGAAAATTACTTCTTTCTCGAAAACTACTCCACTTCAGAGGGAGCCGTTTCTCACAATGTTTTATACTATCAACCTCTCCCCAATACTTGTTACCAAGTTAGGTTTTATGCTAATAAATATTTTGAGTAATTACCAATAGTGTCCACTGCCTTTAAGTATTCCGAATATTGACTCCAAGCATCTACTAACTAATATTATGTCATAAAAATTACATCCAATCAGGTATCAATTTCATAGAGCTGCTTAAGCACAAAAAGTAGCTAACAACAAAAACAACAAAATTATGCTTACCACAATAAGGTTACCAGCTAAAATACTACGTGACATGTAGAATCTGCGACTGGTTTTCTGCTTATTTTTGCTTTGCAGACAATTTTTAAGCAATCTTTTCTGTTAAGCAGCTCTACAAAATTGGGCCCAGGGCCCTATTTCATAGAGCTACTTAAGCACAAAAAGTAGCTAAGCACAACCAAATTATGCTTACCAGAATGAGGTTACCAGCCAAACTACCATGTAACATGTACAATTTGTGACTGGTATTCTGCTCATTTCTGCTTAACAGAAAATGTTTAAGCAATATTTTCTGCTTAGGCAGCTCTAATGAAATTGGGCCCAGGTCTCACCATAATTCAACTGGACTTTCCGCAGCTTCAGCTGGTACTCGGACGAACTCGATGAAGGAAGAAATGTAATGTTCGAGGCACTGGATTGTTCACCGGTTAACAGTAGAAGCTCCTTGGAGTTTGATAATGTGCACAGACCAAGGGGTCTCTCATGGTTCGATAAATTGAAATCCTTAATAGAAAAATAAGAAAAGAATCGCACATCTTTATCTGAGGAAAGTTTTCTTGTCAAAATATCGCAACCAATAATTATCGACAGAGAATGTCTGGGCCCAATTTCATAGAGCTGCTTAAGCGTTTGCTAAGCAAGATTGAGCAGGATACCAGTCACAGATGGCACATGCAACACAGTATTTTGGCTGTTGATCTTATTCTGGTAAGCATAATTTTATTGTGCTTAGCTACTTTTTGTGCTTAAGCAGCTCTATGAAATTGGGCCCAGGTGAATTGGGTCAACAGGGCCCAATTTCAAAGAGCTGCTTATTCAGAAATTATTGCTTAAAGACACTGGACACTATTGGTAATTGTCAAAGACCAGTCTTCTCACTTGGGGTATCTCAACATATGCATAAAATAACAAACCTGTGAAAATTTGAGCTCAATTGGTCGTCGAAGTTGCAAGATAATAATGCAAGAAAAAACACCCTTGTCACACGAAGTTGTGTGCTTTCAGATGCTTGATTTCGAGACCTCAAAATCTAATTCCGAGGTCTCTGAATCAAATTCGTGGAAAATTACTTATTTCTCGAAAACTATGTTACTTCAGAGGGAGCCGTTTCTCACATTGTTTTATACTATCAACAGCTCCCCATTACTCGTTACCAAGTAAGGTTTTATGCCAATAACTATTTTGAGTAATTACCAATAGTGTCCACTGCCTTTAACAATTATTGTCTGCCAAGCAGAAATGAGCAGGATACCAGTCACAAATTGCACATGTGACATGGTGGTGTTTGGCGGGTAACCTTAGTCTGGTAAGCATAATGTTGTTGTGCTTAGCTACTTTTTCTGCTTAAGCAGCTCTATGAAATTGAGACCAGGGCCCAATTTCATAGCACTGCTTACCAAATAATTCTGCGCTTACGCGCACTGTAACGTGTGTATTTCTATTGGACACAGCTGGGCGTAAGCGCAGAATTCCACGGTAAGCAGTGCCATGAAATTGGGCCCAGGTGAACAGGTAATACTTACAAGAACTTGTCTCCCTCTCAGTTGTTTCCCCTCATGTACTGATGCCTGATATGACTTTGTCTGAGTGTTACTGCCAACAACAAGCACACCACTCAATCTCTATCAGATAAAAGAGAATACACTGCTTGTCACATCAATGCAACAAGGTTGTATGATAAGTGAGGACCATGTCCTCAAAACGATTTTTCACAGTGCGAAAAAGGTCATTTCTTTGTATAAAACTCATTCTCATTATCTGAAAACGGTTGCAACAAGTGCTGATTTTGTTTTAAAGAGAAATGCAGAACAAATCACTACATACAAGGATGTGAGTCACTGCTGACAAAAAAGTCAGAAACTGAAACTATGTTGAAATGATGTAATTTTCACCTTTTGGTAACCCCTGGAGTTATAGATTTCAAGGAGCTTCAGAGAACTGTATCCTCAATGCTCAGTTCATATTTGCCAAACTGACTCTGTTCTGATTTTCAAGGGACTTTTAAAGACTCACTTGTTTGAATCTACATTTTTGTGACAAATTGCTTCATATATTTCATTGTTTTATGTTTTGTGTGTTGCGCATAGAGCCTCCTGCGTTATGCGCTTTATTATTATTTCTTTTTCACCAAGCAGATTTTAAAAATCCGAATTCAGATGTAAGTCTGAAATTTGTCATACCTGTACATAGTAAGTTTTATCTTTCCAAAGCATATGCAAGATAAAAGCTATACCTCACTTTAATTGTTACACTTCACTGCTCTATTTTAAGGATGTAATTCCAATAAGTTTATAATTAAAGGTATTATAAAGGATTGGTAAGGATAAAAAACATCATTGATAAATTAGGTGTTCGGAGCATAGCTCGGAACACATCTTGTTTTAATTTGTATTAGTCTGAAAGCTTACTGATTGTGAAGTTCATATTGGAACCATTTTTTCTGTGAATTATTTCCCTCTGAAATGAAGTCATATTCGAGAAAAATGTATCTGAAAACCTAAACAAATGCAACAGCTGATTTCGGTTGTTACAAACCAAATTAAGAACAATGTGTTTTTACATGCTGAAAATTGTGCATGGTTTTTCACTATTTTTTCCTGACTCACACAACAGATTAAGCCCAGTTTTTCACAGGTTTGTTATTTCATGTATATATGGTTGATCACAAAAAACATGAACACTGTCTGCGACTATTTTGTCAGCTCTACCAATCCTGCATAAAATACCTTTAAACCAAGTTAATTTCTTACTTGATAAACTAGGAGGTCTGGGTTCAGAATACAGGGCAGACTCAAGGACGAGATGATGCTTTCTTCTGCGTCTTCTGAGATTAAATTGCGGCTTCTTCCGAGATGGACTAATACAAGTTGAGCAGATTCTAATATGGGCTCCTGTGATGGACAGAAAACAAATTTGAGTTTAACATTTTAAGTATTTCAGGCCTGGAAATTCATCTCTGAAGGTCCAAGCAGGGCTCGAATTTTGGGGTATTATCCACAAGACTGAAGGGCTTGTAGCTGAACATTTTTACTGAGCCACAACATATTTTACAAGACCAGAATCAAAATGAGTTGAACAAGCATTAAGTAAAGATCTTTCTCATTTGTTTTATGTCTAATCTGTGGAGGCCTACTTTCGATACTCCACAGAATTGAAAAATATTTATCAGACTCATAGTCAAGATTGTTTCACTAAGATATTACACAATAAGGTAGCCTGTTATTATTCAATTGAAAAACACAAGACCATCGGGCTTGTCCGGTTGTGAGTTTACTGGCCCGACGCTAAAATCACGCCTGCGGTCCAGTGTTAATTTCTAGTTCTGGTCTAAGACCGATTTTATTATACAAAGGGAACTTCCATTAGAAAATGTTTGGGAATATATTGAAGAGGAACCAAGGCCAAGACCATGTGCAATAGACCTTTATCGTGCTGCCGGCATATTGGTCATGTTCCCTTTATCCAATAGCAGTAATGGATGCTAATATTCATTGTACAAAATGGAACCAGACTATTTCTCTTTCCAGCCTCAGTTTGGTTACATAGATTTGAATGGGAGAAAATCAAGGTCTATAGATGCCATGACACACATGTAATTTCAGGGCTGTTGTAACCAATGAGCAATATTTTTATTGAGATCAGCAAAATGAGCAAAGCAAAATATTTAGACTGAACATGTTTCCTGCACACTGAATGCTAATATTAAGTAGCAACTGATGATTTTTAAGTAGCTAAAAATACCTTTTGTTTGTAGCCCTTTGCTAAGCTATACAAGGAAAATCGTTCACTGGATTTTTTAACATACACACTTGTACCTTATGGTAACACAACATTAGTAGTGTCCACACCATTTGTAAAAGACAACATCAACTACAGTTTCTAAAAAGTCTCAAATTTCCTGAAGAATCAACAACAGGTTCTACTTGACACTTACAAAATCCGAAAGTGACTTCAACAACGAGTAAATTTCTTTTTAGAAAATATAGTGGAAACAAGCCATGCACAATTTGCAAGTATGCTAAGGTTTTAACCTGTTAAGGATCTGCTAAGCAGACAGAGTTTTTGGCAAATTTACAAGCTTAGCAGCCTGTCAAGTTGATGCAAAATTGTTTGTTGAATTATACAAACGTGGCCGAGCGGATAAGAGCACTGAACTCAAGCTCTGGTGTTTCTGATCAGCAGAGTGTGGGTTCGAGTCCCTGCCGTGATACTTGTGTCCTTAAGCAAGACACTTAACTATTATTGCTGCGTCCTTCGGATGGGAAGTAAAGCCGTTGTTCCCGTGTGTTGTGTAATGCACGTAAAAGAACCCAGTGCACTTATCGAAAAGAGAAGGGGTTCGCCCCGGTGTTCCTGGTTTGATCGGCAGCATGTTGCGCCACAGCACCTTGTTAACCATTACATGGTGCTATGTAAAGGACTTGGTCTCATACTTCAAAAACGTAGAGCACAATACCTTGCAGGAAAATAATGAACGTTAAAGCGCCTTGCGCGTCACTGAGTGACGGATATGTGCGCTATATAAGAAGCTACTATTATTATTATTATTATTATAATGTAGTTACCTGTTGTTTTTGTTTTAATTTTAACTCAGGCCTGGCTCCAAGTGCAACTGGATTTACTCTTAGACTCGTTAGATCTATAGTCTCTGCTGGTTCAGGCTGATTGACGAGGTCTACTTCACAGGAACTCCCATCAGCCAATCTCAAATCACCATTCCTACTTGTCAATTTGTCTCCAGCAGATCTCAAGTCTGAATCTTGCTCTGTGTAAGGATCTCCGCCCGACTTGTCTTGAGTCTGGAGGCAGTCTGATTCCGACTGATAATCAGATGTCTGGTTTCCGACTCCTCTTCTGCGGAACAAAGCAGTGACATCAATGGGCCCCGATCTCTTCAGAATCTCTTTTGTGAGTGCACTATCTACACCACTGATATTATCCGCACTCGTCAGTTTACTTTGACCTTTCACCTCTCTACTGTTTACCTCTGACCTGCTTTCAAGCAAGACATTTGATTCGAGTTGACAATCCTCTGAAGTGCTTTTCATCATGAGCTCTGCCAATGGCGTTGCTTCAAACATGTCCTCTTTGGATTGGTTCAACAGACGTGCCAATGGCAGGTCAAGGGTCACCGCTACAAGGTCAGGTGTTACCGACACTATTTTCCTGATTGGTCCGGAGAAACTGTAAATTGAAGAGAAAAATGTTCCAGTTTGAAATAAATGTTTTAAGAGGCATTCTATTCCAAATCAGTTGTAAGCCAAAAACTTAATTGTAGTATCTTGGCTGAGCGCCTAAGAGCACTGGACCCAAGCTCTGGTGTTTCTGATCAGCAGAGTGTGGGTTCGAGTCCCGGTTGTGGTGCTTGTGTCCTTGAGCAAGATACTTTACCAATATTGATTTGTCCTTTGGATGGGACATTAAGCCGTAGGTTCTGTGTGTTAGGATTGGTAGTGCACGTAAACGAACCCAGAACATTAAAGTAAGGATTAACCCCTGTGTTTCTGGTTCACATACAGCAAGCATACAGGTTTCCTCAGGCTTGCGAGCTACACTGATTAAGCTCACTTTTGAGGCATGCTTGGTTTCATTACCAGAAACATATAATAATAATCTTTTCAGCGAACTTAAAAATAAACACATTGTATCTACAAGTTTTAGAAAATAGACCCATAATTATTATTACTATTATTTTCTGCAAGATCACCCCAAACAAGGCTAAGGGACGGGACTACAAGAACAAAACATTTAAGATGAAAAACTCAGGGGAGTTGAAGGTAGGAATTGATATTCCTCTTAAATTCAGTCTAGATTGTAGGATTGAAGGAAAGATGCACCAGGCAAGGAGTTCCAAAAAGATTCAGTACGTGGAATAAAGCTGTTAGAATGGCTCTTTGTTCTACATCTCAGCAAAGCAAGAGTGTATGGGTGAGAAGAAGCAGAAAGCCTGGTGGCAAATTTACCATGAAAATATCTGTAGAAAAGACAGAGGCTGGCTTCAAACCTACAGTGGGAAAGAGGTTGTAGATTAACTATACTCTTCTGCACTCTATCTAATAAAGATAAATGACAGGCAAAAGCTCCAGCCCAAATGTGACAACAGTACTCCATTAGGGGTCATGTAGTTGTCTTGTAGTTAAAAGATGATTAGTTGTCTAATTGTTACTTTGATTTGCAATGTTGTGACGTCATGCACGGAGTGCCCTGCCTTGTAATAGCCCTAGCTGTTAATCCAGGAATTGGGATTTTTCCCCATTTGAAATTTACCTCCTACATCTAGGATTGAACACTTATGAGAATACCTTGGTTTTATTACCAGAAAGATGATTTGGGATTGAACAAAGAAAAATTGACTAGAGCGGGACTTGAATCTGCGACCTCCGGTTTAACGTGCCGGCGCTCTTCCTACTGAGCTATCTAGCCCCAATATTGGCGGTCTCCCTATTTTGTCAATATCTTTGTTCGGGGAGTGCCAGTCAGAAGCCATTTGTGGCAACGATTTATTACTCACTTTTGTATTGTTTTATTTAGCACCAACTGGTTGTTTCCATCTAACTCACACACCTATAGTTTGAGAAAAAAATAAAAAATAATTAATTAAAATACATGGAGTTCGATTGCAGTTAATATCAAACCTCAACAATCCATCCTAACAATACAACTGGGTCTGCTCCAATCTGTTGATGGTCTTGATGATTTATGATGCCAGTTTTTGTATAAGTCACCAGTAGAGAGCGCAACATCAAATCAAGCGTTCAGTGAATGAACAATCATGAGGTTTACCAGCATCCCCCCTGAAATACAAGGGGCATTGGTAAATTTGTGTTTTGCTTTCTCAAGAGTCTAGTAAACACTTGTTAAAAAGTTGCAAATCGAACGAAGTGACAGACAACCGGCACCCATTACCGAGGACGTTTGTTACTGGTGCTCGTGTGAAAGGGCCTAACTAGCGCAGGTAGCTATCTGGACTCAAGCTCTGGTGTTTCTGATCAGCAGAGTCTTGACACTTGGTGTTCTTAAGCAAGACACTTAACCATTATTGCTTCGTCCTTCGGATGGGTTGTAAAGCCGTTGGTCCTGTGTGTTGTGTAATGCACGTAAAATAACCCAGTTACACTTATCGCTAAGAGAAGGGGTCTGCCCCAGTGTTTCTGGCAGTGGCTGCTGAATGCGCCACAGCACCTTGTAGAACCATAATAAGGTGCTACATAAAAGGGTCTCATAGTTCAAAACATAGCTCTGCTTATCCTGTTGAAAAACAAATAATGTGTGCTTTGATACACCCCTAGGGGTGTGATAAAGCACTATATTAGAACACAGTATTATTATTAAATAATGTACAATAAATAACACTTGTGGCGTGTCATGACCGAGCGGATAAGAACACCGAACTCAAGCTCTGGTGTTTCTGATCAGCAGAGTGTCGGTTCGAATCCCAGTCGTGACACTTGTGTCCTTAAGCAAGACACTTAACCACATGCTTCGTCCTTCAGATGGGACGTTAAGCCGTAGGTCCTATGTGTTGTGTAATGCACGTAAAAGAACCCAGTGCACTTATCGAAAAGAGAAGGGGTTCGCCCCGGTGTTCCTGGTTTGATCGGCAGCATATTGCGCCACAGCACCTTGTTTTAAAACCATTACATGGTGCTATGTAAAGGACTTGGTCTCATACTTCAAAAACGTAGCTCCACAATACCTTGCAGGAAAATAATAAACGTTAAAGTGCCTTGAGCGTCACTGAGTGACGGATATGTGCACTATATAAGAAGCCACTATTATTATTATTATTATTATTAATTCAATCTGTGACCTAAAACTAACTTCATGTGATCACCATAATAATTCACTCACAATGAGTTTTGATCCAAGAGCAACAATAACCTTTGACCCATCCAGGGACCACGTTCCTGTAGTGATTCTTTGATGTGTGGTTAAAGGTAGAGTCTTGAACGAATCTTTCTCTGGGTCGACTAATAGAAGCTGGTCCCTGCCTAGGACAACAAGAAGTGGTATGGAGGGATGCCACACACAACCTGCGTGTGAATTTGGAAGAAAAACACATTTTTGGGGTTAATAGTTCAAAATAACCACAGTCCTGGAATTTCATCTTCGAGAGGGCAAGGCCATTTTCATTTTGCATAGGGCACTTCCATTGGAAAATCTTTAAAGGCAGTGGACACTATTGGTAATTACTCAAAATATTTATTAGCATAAACCTAACTTGGTAACAAGTATTGGGGAGAGGTTGATAGTATAAAACATTGTGAGAAACGGCTCCCTCTGAAGTGGAGTAGTTTTCGAGAAAGAAGTAATTTTCCACGAATTTGATTTCGAGACCTCAAAATTAGATGAGGTCTCGAAATCAACTTGCATCTGAAAGCACAGAACTCCGTGTGACAAGGTTGTTTTTTTCTTTCATTGTTATCTCGCAACCTCGATGACCAATTGAGCTCAGGTTTTCACAGGCTTGTTATTTTATGCATATGTTGAGATACATCAAGTGAGAAGACTGGTCTTTGACAATTACCAATAGTGTCCACTGTCTTTAAGTCTATGGGAAACTTTGGAAGTTGCACCAAGGCCAAGACCAGGGGCAACAGAGGCCATGGCTTCAGTGTAATTCCAGGCCTGTAAACAGCCAGTGACATTATCTGAAAACTTATTTTATTGCACTGCTTTTATTTTAAAGTAAACTAGAAAAATATCTGAACATGTTGTCATGTTTGTGAATGTATCTTATTAAGACCAGCACATTGAACCTTGACTTTGTAAAGATTACATTTGATTTAAGTGCTGAGAAAGTTGTCCGATTGGGTAGACTACTTTAGTATGGGCACATTCAACGTGTATCAAAATAATACTAATGGACTCTTGTAGTGGGCCATGTCTGTCACACAGTGATACTCCTGGCACAGAAAATATCCCTTAACTAAACTGACATCTGAGAAGAAACACATGTATACAAATAAACAGAAGGTGAAACATCTTATTGAAAGAGATGGGTTTTGAGTTCATTTTTGAATTTGAGGTAGGAAGTCTCCATGAGTGGTGAAATAGCTGAAGAAGATGCATGAAATACAGATTGAGGGCGTTCGATCACACCGTGGACGACAAGAAAAGCGCTGGATGGACAATATCTCAGTCGACATCCACTGCAGGAAGATCAAACCTGATCCAAGACCAGGGTTCATGGAGAAATACAACCGAGCCAGGCCTGTATAAGGGCTCGAATTGGGAGAAAAATCCACACGATTGCACGGCTTGTAGCTCAAAAGGTTCACTGGATCAGACATTTTTGTACAAGACCAGAATCAAAATGAGAAAAAAACTTCCTGAGTCCCGTTACAGTTAATCATGCATGTTTTTATTTGAACAATTAAGCACTAAAAAAGACATGTAAGAGAAGATTTATCTCATCTGTCTTTATGGGTATTAAGTATACTTCATTACCCAACAAAATTGACAGATATTTATCAGACTCAAAGCCAACAATTGTATGTAATTTGTTTCTGTTCAAGATATTACACAGTTAGGTCTTGTTATTCAATTGAAAAAAAACCAAGACCGCAGCACTTGTCCGGTCATAAGTTTTTTTGGTTTGTTTTTGTTTTTTTTAAAGCTTACTTGCCCGACACTAAACCACTGGCCTTGGGCCTGCGGTCTAGTGTAGAATTCAAGTGTTATGACCATGATGCATCCAACCCTCATATGTCAAGTGAGCAAGTGAAACATTACATTTGCATTTATAAAAAATTGTTGAATTTACTGATTTCATTGGAGCAGGTGACATTATAGTTTTTCAGGTCCTCAAAAAAATGTTTGCAGCTCTCCTTTACACATACCTTGGGGAATCACTTCTTCATGAATTTCATTCACTTTGCTTATCTTCAGTTTCTGGGATTTGCTGGAAAGTAAAATCAATATCACTTTTTACAAAACAAGTTACTTCATCTTTACTGTTCCAATCAAACTGGTCGTACAAGCTTCCATGAATGTCAACAATTGTGTAAAATAAGAAAGGGTTTTTTGAACAAACAAATGGCAGAAGTATTCAGATTAATATGGTTGCATTCACTCAAGTGCCAAATGCATAAAACATTTACCCTTTACAGGGTGTAGACAAGCAAACAGCATTTGCCATCCTGACCAATGGACAGTTCCCAATAGACACCATCTTTACAAAATTGCATTTTGGCTTGCAGGCGCATCAAGCCCTCAAACTATTAGCGCAGGTGCCTAATTCCGAAACCAATCGTGCAATGAGTTTTGTGAAAGTGCGGGCGCTGCACGCAGCTCTCACGCGAAACGCGTGACTGTGTTTTCCAAATTGCCCATAAAGATGGCCGGTTTACCTCGTATTGCAACCTATCTATAAATTGCTTCACCCAGAGCACGTTTAACCCTTAAGAGACCATTCAATTCTGTATAATCATCACCATACGCCCAGACACGGTTTTGTTGTTGATTTTTTGAAACAATTTTTTCTTGTAAACGTGTCTGAAAAAAATAATATAAATCAGAAATTTGGTTTTGTCTTTAGAAACATAGATACTATGTTTTAACATGAAAAACATTGGACAATTTCACTTCAGGTCATGACCTTTACTTTGACCTTTTTGGTTGAGTGGAAGTAGGTCAGATCTTACATGGTGTTACTGCAAAGCTAACTAGATTGTATCTCCACCATGCAAAGTTTCAAATCGTACTTATACTTACTCAAGTTGCACCTTCCACAAAGTGATAGACCTCATGTGCTGCACACTCAGAAAGCATTGAGTGGAGTCTCCGCTCCATGCCACCTGCTCCACTGAGCTACGGAAACAGAATAAGAAACTGTTAGGATACATGGTTTTGACAGAGGTGAAAGTCAAACTTAAAGGCACTGAACACGTTTGGTAATTGTCAAAGACCAGTGTTCTCACTTGGTGTATCCCAACATATGCATAAAAAAACAAGCCTGTGAAAATTTGGGCTCAATTGGTCATCGAAGTTGCAAGAAAATGATGAAAGAAAAAACACCCTTGTTGTACAAATGTGTGTGCTTTCAGATGGGAATAAAAACTTCTTGCAAGAATTTTTTTTAGTGAGAATTATTTTAGTGAGAGATTACCTCTTTCTTAAAAACTACATTACTTCAGAGGGAGTTGTTTCCTACAATGTTTTATTATCAACAGCTCTCCTCCGTTGCTTGTTACCAAGACAGTTGTTATGCTAATATTTGTTTTTGAGTCATTACCAAACGTGTACGATACCTTTAAGCGCACAATTTCGAAAGATGCACCAGGAGCTACTCAGCGCTCAACACATACATGTACATATTGAACGCAGAGTCGAGGTAAGCTGAGGCTCAACTGTCAGATTTGTTCTCAACTTTTACAGGGTTTTAGGATATTTTTAATGGAAAGGTATTTACGAATGGGAATCAAAGTGTATTGAAAACAGACCAGCTGTGACCAATAAAATTGTTAATAAAAACACACGGAATAGGTAGCCTGTAAACTAAAAATGTGAAAATAACCGCAACCAAGTAGGCCTAATCATGTGCACGAAAACTCGCACACAATACTCACTTAAATTGCCCAAGGGTAGTTCAATATGCAAGACCGCTCAGCCAATATACATTAAGTAAAAACTTTTAGATTTGCAATCTCTCTTCATTCAGTGATAGAGATAGCAGTGTTAGTCTAATAGATAAAACAAGGAAGGTAGAGTGGTAGCACTTTAAGACTAACTGATTAAAAAAACAACTGCATGAGCTTTTGTAGCAGTTGTGATTAAGTAATTGTGCTACCACAACCTTCCTTGTTTCTTCATTCAGTGAAATTAATGGCAAGGTGAAATGAGGGATAAGTCTTGACAAATTATAATAATAATAACAATAATGGATTCTTATATCATGCGCTTTATCACACCCCTAGGGGCGTATCAAAGCGCTCATTATTTGATAGCCATCTTTCACAACACTCACTTAAATTGCCCAAGGGTAGTAGGCGGACATGCTGTGATGTCATCTTGATTTACTGAGATACTGGACAGGTTCACATGTTCACCATCTGACCAGACTAAACCGTGAACTGGATGAAAGGCTGCAATGAGACACAAAATAGGCTTGTCATAAAATTTAAACAAGAATCAAATCTTATAATTAGGGTGTCATTTGTGTAAGTCAACTGACAGCATTCTCCCTTAACAGTGGTCCACTGGCCAACTGCTACTGCTAGTTGAAACAAACGAGACCAGTCAAATTCTTTCTAAGTGGTCCGGCTGGCAAGGTCAGTGTAGAAAAGCATCCGTGTTGTGGAGTGTCAAGGCCGAGTGGTCTAGTTTCTGGACCCACACTCTGGTGTTGTCAGCAGCAGCGTGTGGGTTCGATTCCCGGTCGTGACACTTATGCCCTTGAGCAAGGCACTTAACCATAATTGCTTTGTAAAATTGTTCTACCAGCCAGGCTCCTAGTGGATGATACCCATGCCTACATCCTTATGGACTGTGAAGGGGGTAACCCTGTTTCAGCCCTAAGAGTAGGTGGCAACATGCCCCTGGTGGCAGTTGATTGGATCGATAGCCCAAATCGGTTAAGTGTAGCCCTCGCCTTGAAGTGGCCGTCCGGCCTTGTGATGTTAGGCGATCTCTCATAAAAATAAATAAACAAGAAAATAACAAAATATGACATTTGGACCAGTGAAAAAGCTGGTGGACTAGTGGAACAACAAGCTAACTGGTCAGCTGCTGGCTAGTCACTGAAAATGTGAAGGGCAAACCCTGTGTCAGGATGACAAGTGTAGGCCATACTTGTCTTCAGACTTTTTTTCTGATGGAAAGCATGGTGTACAAAAAAGGAATGGTTAATTCTCACCATCTCTTAAAAGCCTCATGCTGCTGTCGAAAATGCGAGATATTTATGAGCGACACATATCACCTTTTGTTTTTGGAACCGTTCGATTGTTTTAATCTTTTATATTATGTAGATTTTGTGAAAATTTCATTTCAAAAGGGGGTCACGTTTTTAAGATATCGCTGAAAATCCGGAGCGGTTTAGTCCACGCAGGTAGAATAATCTGAATTGCAATACACAATCTGAGAAACGTATCTGACAGTAACATTTCTCAGATTCAAATTTTTAAAAAGTGAAATGATTCTCAAAATGTTTTATACTATCAAAAGCTAGTAGGTTTTTATTTCCATTAATTTTAAGAGTTATTACCAAACGTATACCTTCCCTTTAATTTAATTTTTTATTCTATTTACAGTAAATTTATTTGCCAATTAATTATGAAAGACTACTTTTGAGATAACAACAGTGCAATTGTGTACGTGAAATGTTGAACATTTTGCCAAATGTGTACACCTCAATAGTTTGTCGTAACCCCTCAGATCTACAACCGTCAGGAGGATTGTACAGACTCTAACACTACATAACATCTACTTTTTACTTTACTAATTCGTAACTAATTAATGGTCTTCTCTTATGGAATAAATTTTTTATATTGATTACAAGGTTATTATTCTGGGAGTGTATCATTATTAGAGGGTCTGTATACGTTTGGTAAATACTCATAATATGAATGGCAATAAAAATTTACTTGGTAAGAAGCACAGCAGCTATTCAGCTAAAAAGCATTTTGAGAAACATTTCACCTTGAATGTGGTTATGGAGAAAGATATCATTTAACAAATTTTTAAAAAATGAATCTGAGAAGCGTTTCTGTTAGATACATTCTCAGATTGTGTATTCCAATTGCAGATTATTCATCCTGGTTGGACATAACCGTTCCAGATTTTTGGCAATTTTTTTATTGCAAAAAACACTACAACCTTTTGAAATGAAATGTTCACAGGTTAGTTTTATGGTATATATCTACAACTATGTAGGAATGTAACAAATAGTGGGTTACAATTACCAAACGTATACAATCCATTTAAACTGTGTACTGCATAGTTTATTTTAATGATTAACTGACTTCATGAGTAACCTTACGTTGCAAAAACCAGTGCAGTGGCTAATAATAAGATGAGTTTGTTTTGAAATTAAACGAATCACAAATCAACAATAAAAACACCAGCATGCACAAGACAAAGATTAAAGAAAGCATGCTTACCATTTCGTAAATGGTTGACATTCGCTCGTCGCGACTTCCCTTTACCTAAAAACATTTTTCTTCGTCTAGTTCTGGCTTTACTCTGGTCCTGTGTTACTGCATAATCTCCTCAAACATGTCAACTCCAAACGGGACGCAACATGTGGGCACTCGTCTAGTTCAGTTGCGCAGACCAAAGTTCAGCAAATAAAAATAACACTAGTCCACCTTTGATTTCTCTCTAAGCTACACAAGTCTTCCTCAGGGTTAAGGTTTCAACTTGACACTGCAAACGTTTTTACTTATTATAAATCGGTGTTGTTGTTACCTGAATTTCAGACGACAGGGCGGCGCCATCTTGCATTGAACATTTCCAAGCAAATGAGGGCGGTATGACACATTGACCGTAATAAACTTCCAGAGCAACCAATGCTATAATTTATGCTAAACAATTATTCAAAATAATACTCAACAAATACTTTAAAGTCTCTCAGCCACTTGAAAACCCATCAAATCTTTTTATTCGGACAACTAGCTTCAGATTGCTTTTCATTTTTTGGCAGGTCAGCCGTTTGGAATTTTTGCTAATTACCCCTGAAAAAAAACACCCCGACAAATGATACACAAGCCCTCTTGCGGTCAGAAATCTGCTAATTAAATGACCATCTGCAGCAGTTGCGAGCTTCAATTTGCCTCCTACTTATTACCGGTAAAGTCATGGATTTGTATTTCTTACACACAGTTATCACATTAGTGTACTCTCTAAAAGTAATGTAGTACCACAAAGGCCCACCCAGAATAAAGACAAAGCTTACAGGATTAGAGGTTCGATCTAAACTGAGCCCAATGGATGGTTTTATAGCACCGATGCTAAGCACGGAAACGAACGTGCATCTCTGGGGGCACAGGGGCATTATTTTAAGGTGATGAGCACATGTGGGCAAACGTATGACAAAGACAGAAAACGAGCTCGCTTTCCGTGAGACAGAGAACGAGCTGGGCCCAATTCCCGGTGGCTTTCCCACATAATAGTGTACGTTTACGGAGCCCTGTAATTGCACGATTCGAAGGGCCATAAGCACAGAATTCCACGGTAGAGAGAACCATGAAATAGGGCTCTGGATATCATTAATTTACAGGGTCAGAAAATACCCGCCGTTTCGAAAATACGACTTTCCCGGTTAAGGCTTTGGAAAAAAATTAAAACCTGGTAATTCCAGTCCACCGTTTCGAAAATACCCAGATTGTTGTGCTTTCGAAACGCAGACTTTCCCCCGTTCAGGCTTTGCAAAAAAATAAAAAATACTGAAAGCCTGATAATTCCAGTCCGCCGTTTTGAAAATACCTAGATTTGGGTGTTTTCGAAACGCAGGCTTTCCCCATTCAGGCTTTGAAAAATACTGAAAGCCTGGTAATTCCAGTCCACCGTTTCGAAAATACCTAGATTTTGGTGTTTTCGAAACGCAGGCTTTCCCCGTACAGGCTTTGAAAAATACTGAAAGCCTGGTAATTCCAGTCCACCGTTTCGAAAATACCTATATTTGGGTGTTTTCGAAACGCAGGCTTTCCCCATTCAGGCTTTGAAAAATACTGAAAGCCTGGTAATTCCAGTCCGCCGTTTCGAAAATACCTAGATTTGGGTGTTTTCGAAACGCAGGCTTTCCCCGTTCAGGCTTTGAAAAAAATACTGAAGCCTGGTAATTCCAGTCCGCCGTTTCGAAAATACCAAGATTTTGGTGTTTTCGAAACGCAGGCTTTCCCCGTTCAGGCTTCGAAAAACTGGGAGCCTAGTTTTAATTCCAGTGTGCCGTTTCTATTAAGGATATGGGGGCTGTCTCCGTGTTTTCGAAACGCAGGCTTTTCCCCATTCAGGCTTTGAAAAATACTGAAAGCCTGGTAATTCCAGTCCGCCGTTTCGAAAATACCCAGAGTAGGTGTTTTCGCAACGCAGGCTTTCCCCGTTCAGGCTTTGAAAAAAATACTGAAGCCTGGTAATTCCAGTCCGCCGTTTCGAAAATACCAAGATTTTGGTGTTTTCGAAACGCAGGCTTTCCCCGTTCAGGCTTCGAAAAACTGGGAGCCTAGTTTTAATTCCAGTGTGCCGTTTCTATTAAGGATATGGGGGGCTGTCTCCGTTTTTTCGAAATGTTGACATTTGCGTTCGTGCTAGTACCACCACAGATGTCAACATTTCGGGGGAAAACGGAGTTCAGCGCCCTAGTTACTGGGTCTAGTCCAGGACCAGAGCCAGCCAGAGGTATCATCAAAAGACATCAGAGAAACCGCGACCAAAATAATGTTTAACATTTTAAAAAATAGCGAAATTTTAGAACGAAACTTACAACGCATTTAGTTAACAAACTTGCTTTTTGTGCGGGTTGTTCAATCATGTTCGTCTTTCGTCAGGATACAATGTATGCAACAAACATCTGGGTCTAGTTTGTTGGAAAATCCATGATTGTTTACGAAATGCACGACGCCATTTGTAAACGTTGCTGTGCGTGTGTTTAATTTTAACATCTTGAACGAGCCTGCAACATCAGCATACTTGTAATCAGGGTTTTTACTAATCACACTGCGTGTACAACGTTACAGTGTGGGAACGAGACCGACATACTGCTTCAAATGACGTCAACCCCATCGCAGGCTTCCGAGAATTTTTAGATCATCTAAATGTCGCCGTAATTATTTCTTTTCGGGATTTTGTGCATTTTTCGCCAAGCAACAACAAGAAATTAATTTTTTGAATTATATTCCATACCTACATTTTATACAAATTACGTGGTACGTAAGTGGGGACTACGGTTTTGAACAATAATTGAGCTTTCAATGCCATGGTCAAAAGGAAGTAATAATTACCAGTAGACCGGTCTCGGACTCGGACCCGGACAACAGGGACTTGACTACAGCACTGATAAACAATCTATTAATTGCATGACCCCAAAAACGTTATTATTCAAAAGAATTTGAGGCCTTACAAATTATGAATTTTGGCCTATTTAGTGTGGTGCACCCATCACGTAAATTTGGTTCACACACGCCCTCATGCGGTCAGAAATAATTATTGCGGATTGAATGGCCATCTGCAGCAGTGTCGAGTTACCCTCATAGTATTACCGGTAGAGCCATACAGTTACTGCAAAACCTGTGGTGTTGTCACATTTATATACCGAAGACAGAATTAACATCTTAGGGTGTTAAAATAACACCAATGTAATTGTTTTTGCAGAAATAAGTGTTCTTTTAACACCCTATAGTGTTAATTTTGATTCTCTCTTCGGTATATATATATATGTGACAACACCCATGGTGTCAATTTTAACACCCAATTGTTTGCAGTGTATCACAAAATGTATTCTCTTAAAGCAATGTAGTACAGGCCTACCCAAATTAAAGGCCAAGCAGGTTTTACAGGACTGATCATTCGGGGTAAATCGTAAGAGGTTCGATCTAAACTGAGCCCACTGATTTTACAGCACCATGCTCTGGATAATAAAATCCAACTGGAACACTGTCGAGGAGAAATAACCGACTGAAATACTGTCCAGGTGGAGAAAAATAGATTTTGAAAATCAGCTACCTACTGCACTAATTTCGATTGCAGCAATCCAACAAAAAACACGGACACGAACGATCATCTGTGGAAAAAGATCGCAATTTCGGCGTTTTCGGAAACATCCTGGTGAAATTGTCATGGGTCGCTTGGCCCGCAGTGCGGGGGCACGGGGCACGTGCTCCCGCTCAATTTGACCCCCCCCCCCCGTGCCTCCTAGGCCTATTTGAAATATGGACATTAACAGTTTCAGGAATAAAATGTTGCATTTTCATAAGCTTTTATACGGTAAGTATTAGTATAAGTATAGTAAATTCAAAGTTCAAAACAAAGTTTTTATTTTTACCTCAATGTCAGATTATCTAGAAAATAGTAAACGGCATAACAATGGCGCTGAAAAGAGGCTGCTTGTTTATGCAAATGCAAACGAAAACTATATAGTTCAACTGGCCAGAAGTGACTCACTAGACAAAATGTTACACCCCCCCCCCCCCGGGGGGCCCTCACACACCTGTGCCCCCTAGTTTCTGGCGCTGTGCTTGCTGGAAATCAATGGGGTACCGTGAATTTAAAGAATGAAGACTTTTTGTAATGTGCGGTCAAACGTTGTGACGTCAAGTTACATTCGCCTTGTTTAGAACGATCGTTACATCAACAAGTAAGGTTATTCGCCCTTCCAAAATCCTTTAAAACTCGAACTCAACCGACTATTACTTGTTCCATAACAAAACAAATCCCGTGAGAAATGCAACTCCGATAAATTTAAATCAACGAGGCCGAGGCTACAGTTCAAACTCAATGAATCAGTATCATTTTCTATCCAGTCCCGTGTATCGTGGGGCCGGCGCTGAATTTAGAGTCCATTACCATAGTCCCGTCAATAATTGAGGTTAAAAAAGACCACAAAACCATTTTCACTGGCAGTGAATGCTAGGTATGAATCGATTTAGCAGGGGATTATCTTGCCACAAAAGGGATTGGAATGGGTTTCGCTTTTTACCCCCAAAACGTCAGATCAAATCACGCTGGATACAATCGCAGAAAATCTCATTACCAACTTTCCGGTTGATGAGGCGATGGCGCTGAAAATATTGGTTTGAATATCGTCGTAGTGAATGTAAAATGCAGGCCTGCCATTCATTCTTGTATAGGGGCACGACAGTCCCTCCTTATAGTAAATGTCACCTCTATTTGTGTAAATTTCTGCTTAACAATCTGTTTACATTCTGGTGAAAAAAAAAATCAGATTTAATGACCAGGAGATTGAGGAAGACACATCTTTTGACGACAGTTTTGTTTGTTTTGTTTTGTTTTTGTAATTTGTTTTGTTTTTTACTTGTGTACTTGGACGACCCCTGGTTAAGATGTTTCTATTGTCCGAAGAGTTAACATGATTTTTATATATATAATAGATTAGGCCTAAAGGGCACCAAGGCAATAACCAAGGGGCAATAAGGTAATTGCCTCCGTTGTAGTAACAGGCCTACAAAATGTCTGTTATGAGTTTTGTTTTTATTTTGGTGTCTACATTCAAAATAGGTTGAGAAACCTCAAGTCTAATTTTGTGTTACCTGCCATGATTAATTAATACTTTTTCATTGGAGTCAGCTTCCGTCCCTAATGGGGCATTAAAATGCAAGCTTATGTTATTTTCTCAATTTCAGATAAAATCAAATAGGCCTATAAATAATAATTGGAATTTACAAGAAGGTTAACTGTTTCCACATGCCTACAAGGATGGACCATCTGTCCTCAGTCCAACCCGGCATTCCCCCACGTAGATCTATAATGGCAATGAATCAATCTTTGGGTGATTCCTTGACCAAAATTAATTTACCTAATAGGGGCCTAATATATTCATCAATATGATGTTTTGTTTCACCCCATTCAAATTGATGTATAGGACCTCCTGATCGCGAAAGTGAGCACTCTAAAAACTTCCGGGTCAGAATTGACCGGATCCGGGTCCCGTGGGGCCTGACCCATTTCTGGGTCAGTATGATCCGGAATCTGTGTCAAAATGACCCAGAAATTGGTCAAAATTACACAGAATGCGAGTTGAAATCCCATCAATTTCCCGGGTCAGCCTGAACCGGAAATGGGTCAGGCCCAGGGACCCGGAATCCGGGTCAACTCTGACCCAGGAGATTTTAGAGTGAGTCGTCTTGCCATTTTCAACTGATGGGGATCAGTATAGTGCTCTAGTACTAGTAGAATTACATGGGAGAATATGGTTGCCGCATAATGATATATGTCTATAATAATCGCTACAATATGTAATCATTTCAATGATACTCAGCTTAAGACTCAAGCTGGGCTCGTGTTGAGGTTCTTTTGAATGCGAGTCATCGATAAGTACAGAAGTGAAGAGAGGGTTGGGGTTTTTTCGTCTGAAAGCCACGGAAAACCCCGCCAGTGGTTCGAGGTTTCCGTATATGATTATGTATTGCTTCATAATGGGTCATGCCCAAAACAACTTTGACTTCCTCATTATCAATAACAAGGGGGCGGAACAAAAAAGCTTGGAGGTGTGTCTATTTATAATCACAAGAAGCGTATACTCTATTTTGTGGTTATAAATTATGCCATTACTACTATTGAAATACTCATGAAAGGTAGTGTCATAGATTGGTTATTGTCAACGTAATGCTGATTTATAAGACCAAGTTAATCATCAATAAAGATACAATAAAAGTCACCTGTGAAAAGTTCAGCAGAATACAGTGTCTGTACTTATTGTGAAAACAGCAAAAAAAATCTCACGGTATTTTCATCGACGTCGAGCGTTTAGCGAGGTGACAACGGGTACCAGCCGCATCTCTGACCGCATCATTCACAGCCACGGAAACCAAAGAAATTTGAATCTCCAAAAGTTGCATGAAGGCAATATTTGGAGATTCAAATTGTTTGACATACTTGTATTAATTTCTAATCAACGGGGACACTTCAGACAAAATCATTTCGCAAGATGCTCACTACCATTGGGGCCTACCATCATTCTAAAAAAGGCTGTTGGATGAACAATGATTTCCCTTCATGTTGAAATAGAATTTCCATTTACACCGTTTGCTTTTGAAAGGAATTTTGCAGGTGATAATGTTTTTGAGATTGGGCGTACGTTTTTATACCAGTAACAAAACAGCTGTACAGAAGAGATGGTACAGCGACACTCTTCTTTAACGACCAAGCCGTAACTGTTCTAACGTTAAATCTGCGAGCATCCACTCAGCATTGTTTTCTGAATGCCGGACCAACTCTTTGGAACAGCCTCCCACTTCAACTCAGACAAGCAGATACTTGTTCTCAATTTAAGACACATCTCAAAACCTACCTATTTCGGAAATTATAGCTTCGGCCTTGGGTTGTCTTTCGTGTAATTGCAGAGTTCTTGTTCTTTTGCGCCAGGAGTGTCAATTCTTGACAGACATGGCGCACTAGAAATGTTCAATGTTATTATTGTGACGTGTTAGGAACCAACATCGTCCTATACCCTTCAAACTGCGAATTTTAAAACCTATTGTATAACAAGCAATTTTTATAATTGCTTAGTTGTTCCACTATTATTCTTTCAAAGGACAATTCTTCAATGACCCTATAGCCAGATTTCTTTCCCACGACATGCTCTGACATTGTGCCAAACTCCATACTAACCTATATCATCAAAGGCATAATTCCCTAAATATCTCCCCTCATCTGCCACACTGATAACAAAGACTGGGTGTGTCACCGTGACGTCAACTAGACCTACGTCCGCGAACTCCTCTATAATAGTTTCGTAATATATCATAATGAAGTTAGCTACCCGGTGTACCACTAGGATAAAATATTTGCAAATTCCAAGTTTTTTGTTACATTACGAAATCTCAAATAATATTACAAAATGATTTACGGCCAGATTTCTAATTCAGCGCACGCAGTCATAAAACACAGCCAGTTACAAGGAAATATTTTTGACAGTGCTGTAAACTATCCCCTAATCCTTATGTTATATTAACCACATTTTTTGAGGCACTAAAAATAATTTAGCATCAACAGCCTATTTCGTCGGGTTGTCGTCAATTTGAATGGAACGTCGTAAATATTCAGCTGGCTGGCGGAGGTTGTGTGAAACGGCATGGGTCGCCTTGTTCAGGGTCTGCAATTATGGTTGGTACCCTATAAATACAGAAAAGTTAGTTCATGATTTTGCACTTTTGGAGCTTCGTCATGTGTGACTCCATTCCCCGTCGTCGTCCACAACACATATCCTCCTTATAACATTAAAGGCACCGAACACGTTTGGTAATTGTCAAAGACCAGTGTTCTCACTTGGTGTATCCCAACATATGCATTTGGGCTCAATTGGTCATCGAAGTTACATGAAAATGATGAAAGAAAAAACACCCTTGTTGTACAAATTGGTGTGCTTTCAGATAGGAATAAAAGGCTTCTTGCAAGAAGTTTTTATTATTTTAGTGAGAAATTACCTCTTTCTCAAAAACTACGTTACTTCAGAGGGAGTCGTTTCTCACAATGTTTTATACTATCAACAGCTCTCCGTTGCTCGTTACCAAGTAAGTTTTTATGCTAACAGATATTTTGAGTAATTACCAAACGTGTACAGTGCCTTTAAGAACATTATTTGGATCATTTTGATTGATTAGTATAGTGTCATTTTAACGGCGTATCGACACTAGCACTAAACCATGGTTTAGTATACAGCCCTATACAGGACTCTTCTTCTGTGCTGTACAATACGAAAGTGAAAGGCTGCCGAATAAACTGTTTTATTTGTAAGCTAAATTTTAGCTCCTTGTACACATGTACTTAAAAAGGCCTAGGCCTACCAATCGGAAATGTTGTCGTTGAAATTCTCGTATCTTCTTCTGAGTTTTATCTTAAAAAAGGATCTTTTAATTTACGGGTATAAACGTCCGAACACGATTCTATCTGTTAAAAGCAACACAATGAATTTGTAGCAATATTTTTCGATGCGCTGTTTATTAAGTTTTGGTAAGTGCATTTGTTTTTGTCTTGCAGGTTCTGAACAAAGTTTGTCACTTTTTCATAATCAACATTTTGGGAATTAATATAGGCCTGTGACTAAAATATTCGATTTTAAATGTTGACACCATGAAAATAATAGAAATTCCGTGTGTGGAAACTATAATATTGAAGTACTGTACATTATAGCTGAAACCTCCGTGTTGTAAACAAGACCCATTATGAGCATCTCCATTTGAAATCCAAACACCCATTCTGGGTTTTTTTATGATCCCCTTGATGAGGATGAACACCTATTTACAGTGACCTATGACCGGGCTTTGGATGGCCATGAAAGATAATGGCAGCCGTTAATATCCCCGGCCTGTGAAGTTTTATTGGTCGTTAACGTTTGCTGCAGCGGTGTACGAAAGAATAAAGACTGACTGTTTCCAAGTCATTATTCACCGGGCCATTCACGATTTGGTTTTTATGGCTCCTCAAACACAAACCACAGAAAGCAGCATTCATGGAAGAGAGAAACCCATCAATAACAACAGTGGTCATAGATTGGGCACACCGATATTTAATGCTCATGCACATTATACAAAATAAATACAATATACCGGTAATGGTTTACATATCATTGGTTTTCGAAAGAGATAGATCATCCATACATCTACTTTTCAAGAGTAAAAAAAGAGTTGAAGGTTTTCAAGAGCATGTATATCTTTTCAAAACCTGTCAGACTTCAGTGAAAAGGGTGCAGAATTTTCGAGGAAACTGCGAAAACATGGCCGCGGTTTTTGTGTTATTTTGCGGGGTTTGTAAATAATAATGCAAATGGATCCAGACAAAACTTACTCGACATTGGCGAAAATTTAAAGAAAGAAATATTTGTCACACTGCAAAAACTGGGGTGTTAAAACTTACACCATGGTTGTTGTCAGATCCAAGAGAATAACAATTATAACACAATAGAGTGTTAAAAGAACACCGTTGTAATTGTGTTGGCAGAAGTTAGTGTTATTTTAACACCCTATGATCTAACTTTTGATTCTTTTTTCGGTATCTATATGTGACAACACCCAATGTGTCAATTTTAACACCCCAGTTTTTGCAGTGCAGAATTATTGATATAAAGAACTTCCAACTTCTCTGATGGGGCCAACGACATATCGGGAGTCGGTTCTTCGTTCCAAATAGCATACCAGAGCCGGTGTATATACGAAACCAGTCATAAGTAATGTTGCATTTCAGATGTTCAAGCGAGCTTTGGCTATTCCAATATTTTCGATATCCTTCGCTTTTTTATTAATTGTTTGATGTTTGTTCCACAGCCTTATGATTTCAAATCATGATTTTTAGATTGATGTAAAATTGATACAGTAGGCCTATGTTCGGAATGGTCAAGCAACAATAGACCAAGTCTAGCACTTAATGTGTTTCAACTAAAGGGCCTTTATTTATTTATTTGTTTATTTATTTATTGTTTGTTTGTTTGTTTGTTCCGGGAAACCTTTCAGTGAAACACTGGTCGCTCAAAGGAGCCCATCAATAAAAAACATTCCTTAATATCAAAATAGAAAACTGTGAAACAATATACATGTACAAAGATATTACAGAGAATATAATATAAACAAATATACACGCCAGTACATTGTACTTTTCGTTAACGTGTGCTGAAAGAAACAAAATGGCGTACATTATAACGCTCGAGACCTGCACACCCTATCACCATGAAAAATGTATGTAATCTTGCAAAGTGCATAATCTAAATCAGTAAACTGTATGATATGACCCACGGGATCTCATCCGTTGACCATGACCGGCAAGGAAAACTCCTTTCACTGGAGTAGTAGCGACAATAGGGTATTAAAGGTATTATACAGGATTAAGGATAACCAGCATCATTGTTCAATATTAAGCTTACTGGTTATTAAGTTCATACTAGAACCATTTTCTTCTGTGAAATATTTCCCCTCTAAAATGAAGTTATCTTCGATAAAACTGCATCTGAAAACCTTTAAAAAAAAACGCAACAGCTGATTTCAGTTGATACAACCAAAATTAAGAACAATGCGTTTCAATGCTGAAAATTTGCTTGGTTTTTCACTATTTTCTCCCGACTCACAACACGAATAAAGCCCACATTTTCACAGGTTTGTTATTTCATGTATGTGGTTGATCACACAAAACATGAACACTGTCTGCAACTATTTTGTTAGCTCTACCAATCCTGTATAATACCGTACATTAAATTTCGCAATATTCATTATGAGAAGTTGTTATTTCCTCTTGACAGACAGGAGGACCCCCCCCCCCCAGTTTACGACCGGTCGCACGGGTAGTAAGCACAGACAAAATTTGCGATATGGATGAACAACCAAAACTAAGAACAATGTGTTTACATGCTGAAAATTGGCTTGGTTTTTCACTATTTTCTCCTAACTCACACAACGAACAAAGCCCACATCTTAACAGGTTTATCATTTCATTTATGTGGTTGATCACACAAAACATAAACACTGTCTGCAACTATTTTCTTAGCTCTACCAATCCTGTATAATACCCTACATTAATTTTCGCAATAATCATTATGAAAGGTTGTTATTTCCTCTTGAAAGACAGGAGGGAACCCACCCACCCACCCCCACCCACCCCCAGTTTACGACCGGTAGCACGGGTAGAAGCAAAGACAAAATTTGCGATATGGATGAATTGAGAAATAAAGTAAACATCTATTGGTGTAAATAAACAGGCTTTCATTTGATGACTTCTAACTAAGGTACAACTTCCCCTGAAATCGAATGCATCCACGGAACCGGAAATAATATCACTGAAAAGGTTAATTTTCAGCGATTGTGGTCTCGGAATTTCCCTTACGGTTCGCTGGTGACGATTGCATTGAAAAGAAATACCGACAATGAATGCGGCGGTTGCCTGTCAACACATATTCATTTCATAGGGTGCGCATGCATTTAATTATCACGCTGTGCAGTTGGTGGTTCATTGCCCCGGAACCAGATTAAAATCTTTAATATTTTGCTCGGTGACTGCCGTTTGCACTTGTGGAAACGTGAACTTTAAAGAGACGGACTTGTCATGTTTTCTTTCTGTTTAATACGTCGACTTCCTGTCTGTATAAATAAAACTTATTTTATTGTAGAAATGTGATCTTCTACACTACGTATAGTTCTAAACTCGTTTCCACAGTTAAAAAGAGTATTACCAGCAAAACGTTAATTGTTTGGGTTTTCATTTTGTAAAAGTGTAGGATGCAAAGGTTTTTAAATGAAACATGCGGTGTACTAAAAAGTTGTAGTAAAGTTCCCATGCTTGTCAAATGGAATGGCCACCACAGTATTTCCATAAAACAATAGTGCTTCAACTGATCATGGGCGTGGCATCGATCGTAAAACTTGTTGTAGGCCGAAACACATAGACGCGTTGTGCTATATCATTACTGATTTTCCAAAACCAATTGTCGCAATGTTGGAATTGCCTTCTGATTAAAGGGGCACACTGCCTTCAAATCTCTCACGTTTGCTGTTTGGAAATACTGTTACCCCTTTTTAAGGGTTGTTTATGCACGAAAACATATTTAGTGTGTTGTAATTAGTGAATAGTGATGAAACAAAACATAAGTTTGCCTCTGGAACATACGGTCCGCCAATTATGTGGAGTAATCTGCTTCTACCAAATAGCGGACTGTGTTCTGTCATGCAATTAGACAAAACCACATAATCTCAAGGGATTATGTGAATCATTAAGTTCTATTTAATATCTTTCCAACCATATTAATTTCATTACACACGCTAAGCTTGTTAGGCCACATAAAATTAAAAAAATGTTGATCGTCCTTTTTTGGTGGGAAGTTGGGGTGGGAGGGCGGTTTTTATTTTTATTTTTTATTTATTAGGACATGGCAAAATATCAAACAAAGAATAAAGAAATTATCACAATCACTATAAAACAGAGGGTTTGTGTGATTTTGATGTTTTTAATTGTTTTGTTAAACCCATTTAACTCCTAGATGAAATTTTCTGTGAAACATTTTCTTAAGTAAATATTTGAAGAATTGTTCTTGTTTTTGCCAACACAATCTTTCTTCAAATATCTATTTCCAACTTATGGAATTGAAAAAAAAATCAGCTGAAAAATCTGGGAGCCAAATTTGACTGAAAAGATCATTGAAAAGACCGTTCTTTATGATAAAAAAAAAAAAAAAAATTGGGGTCGGGGGGTTTCGTTGGGTCGGGCGGGGACGATCAACAATTTCTTTTTTTTATGTGGCCTTATGGCCCAAAGTGCCCAATCCGAATGTGCCCCCTTTAAGCAAGGTACAAAAAAGAAAAGAACTGAATGTCGCGTGATTTCAAGCTTCCAAAACATATTATGGCCGTATTTCTTACAAAACTTGTATATTGTGTAAAAGTGCAAATGCGGTTGAATCCTCAGCTCGCCTGAAGAATTTATTTCAGCTCGTATCTTGTCGTCGCATCCTTTTCTCTAATCCCCAAAATAACTGCCACTGCCCTTGTATTTCCCATCACGTCTCATCCCCACAATCACTTCGTGACATTCCCAACTTAAAACGGAGGAGACTTTCTCCTCGGCGCACGGGGGCTCCATTAAAATTTATGGAGCGGGATAATTTTTTTAAATGCGGAGTCCGGAGTCGCACTAACACAGCTGCAAATTAATGAAATATTTCGAGTTACGTAGCGTTTGATGAGTTACGATATCGTAAATCTGAAAATGCTGAGCTAATTTCTGTACACAGACGGCGGGTACAACTTTCAGGTCAAGGCAAGTCCATCGAATAATATGAGACAGTAATGTGGATTCTTTACACACACGAAGTATAATAGTTGCCTGATACGAATTTCATAACTAATTTCATAACAAATTTTATAACTAATTTCATAACTATTCTATTAACTAATTTTACAACTAACTTCATAACTAAATCACAACTAAAGTTATAACTAATGTCATAACTTATTTTATGACTACATGAAGAAGATGGTCAAGAAGAACTCTTTCAGTGATGAATACAAGATTTTTAAAAAGTCATAATAAAAATAGGTTTGTTTTTAACAACATTACAATCTTAAACGAGGGTATACTTTTGGTCATTATTTCAAAATTAATGACCATAAAAACTTACTTGGTAAAGAACACTGGAGAGCTGTTGATAGCCTATTATAAAACATTGTTAGAAACAACACCCTTTGAAGTAATGTAGTTTTAGAAAAAGAGGTAATTATTCACCAAACAATCTGATCTGAGAAAGGTTTCAGGCATGAAGCCTTTCTCAGGCATCTGAAAACACACAATTCTATGCAACAAGGGTAAGTTCTTTCCTGCATAATATTTTCTTGCAACTTCGATGACCAATTGAGCCCAAATTTTCACGTGTTATGTTATGCATTTGTTGGGATACACCAAGTGCGGACTGGTCTTTGAGAATTACCAAAAGTACCGGTGGGCCTATACCCTGCCTTTAAACAGCCGAGATAAATAATATCATCTGCTTTTGGGCTATCAAAACTTTTGTCTTGACCCGGACAGTTTTAAATGTAAATTTGTATTTTATGTCCGAAGATTTAAAACAAATAAATAAATAAATCTTAAGGTGTTTCGCTCTGATGAAACTGGGCGATTAAAATACTGCAGAGATAAACAAAAGTAGATTGACAATTAAGTACTGCAGTAGTACTTCTAACCACCAAATTACTTTTCATTAACACAGTTGCCCAAACCTTAATGCCGGGATGACTACATAATCTTAATTCATATTGGACGCCTTCGTCTCATCAATTTACTCATGCTTCATTTTATACTCTTGAACTCTCATGTTTTTCCAGTTGACGGAATTCATACCAGGTTGAACTATTAATTGGCTGAATAATTGATTCAGTTACTCTGATTAATTGATGCTCTTAGTCAACTTCCAGGGTCGCCAACTCAACCGAACAACTCAGAGCAGTCACACTTTGGACTGGCTCGACGCAACTGATGAAAATTACCCAATCTCACTATGATGCAATAAGTCTTATTAGCTCTGTGTCAGTGACATGGCACGACCTATAATGACTAGCATGGTAGTACAGAAGTACTTGGTTTAAAGCAAATGTACAACATTAGTAATTGTCAAAGACCAGTATCCACACATACATGAAATAACAAACCTGTAAAAATTTAAGCTAAATCGGTCTTAGCAGTCATGAGAAATCAGTGAAAACTCCATTATATGATTTCACTGTTTTCTAACATCGGATTTTATCACTAGTGATAAAGACTAATTGTTTTGCTCGTTTCCTAAAACTATAGCATTTCAAGCAAAACTATTTCAAGGGGAAATTTTCCACCATGACCATCTTTATACCCCGAGTTATGTGCAAATCTGTGAACATTTAAATGTTAAACCTTACCAATGTTGTTCACCCTTTAAAGGGTGTGTGCAACATTGATTGACAACATTATCGTTCAGTTGCACATAACTTTACCTGGTACAAAGAATTTCATATCAAAAAATTCCCTTGATTTTTGAAATGTTTCATGCTTGAATGCTAATTTAGTTTTTGTGAAAAGATACACACAATTAGTTTTGAACTCGAGAGTCAAAAGTCCGATGATTGAAAACAAGGCAAACACATAACGGGGTTTTCCCCCTCTATTTTCTCATGACTCCGGTGACCATGCTTGAGCTTAAAAGTTTCAACTTTCACAGATTTGTTATTTTATGGATATGTTGGGTCACATAAAGTGCAGATACTGGTCTTTTATCAACGTTATGCGCGTGGTTTAAGTTTGGTACTTGTACAACTTTTCCCAAATGTCCATACCCTCAGAAGTCTTGAATATTTTCGACATCCTAGAAAACCTTCTGATCTTTTCGAAAATACCGTAGTGCAACTTTTCTAAATACTGAAAATAACAGAAATCGTAAAACTGTTTTAAAGTGATTAAAGTTATCATAATTGTCCCCTAATGGATGGTTTTGCGAGTACCCATTTCAAGATAAATTTGACAAAAACTCTTCATCCACTTTAAATTCAACTGCCGGTATAAACATTAGTCTCGTTCAAGAAGTTCATTAAAACTAATCTCAGCACCACTAGGATTTGTTTTGAGACAGTCCCTGACTATGCCGCAGAAGGAAATATTGTTACTGTCTTCGGGTCACGCTGTGAATTCCATGTGGGACGATTTAGTACGACCCACGAGACTGTAGATTTCCAAACGGGAGCGGAGTCTGCCGATCTCACCCTCGCTAGGATTAGTTGGGAACATAAAAACCTTCCTCCGCGCGACTCCTTGGGGGCGTATTGTGCGCGGGAACAGCTGTGGATGTGGGAGGTTTTCTTGATATGTGAAGATCCGCGGCATGGGTAGAACAAATTCTAGGTTTTTCCCGGTTAGTTTCTGCAAAAAAGGGAGTCTGTTTCACTTTGTTCATGGAATTCGTATTAAAAAGTGATTTTGTCTCTTCAGTTGAAACCGTCATTTTATTTCATTTCATTTATTAATTTCACAGGTAAACATTCCAGAGAAAAGCTGCTGTGATTCGGATTGCTGTGTGAGTGGATTCTTTCAAATCGCATTGCGAAAAAAGTACAGCAGACACATTGATTGAAATTGATCTGTTTTAAGGAGCTTTCTATTTGCCGAAAATTATTCGGTTATATTTTCTTTGTCCTGAACACATTTTGAATGTAAGGCCCATAAGCGGAAATTTACAAATCATGTTGTTCTAAAAAATGTATTAGTTACCGGTACCTTATAACAATAGCCTACGCCAAGTACTGGGGAAATGTCAAGCATTTAATATGTCCTTGTTATTTTTGGTTTGTCTGTTGGGGTGTTGGGGGGGGGGTGTTGGGGTGTTTGTTTGTTTGTTTGTTTGTTTGTTTGTTTGTTTGTTTGTTTGTTTGTTTGTTTGTTTTGGGGCGGGGCCTTTGTCTTTTGTTAAATCATTAGGCAAGTCACAACATCTTATCTCTTCCTCCCTCCACACCATCGTACTTGTTATTGAAACAATACAACGACTCTCCCATTGATTTCTTATTATTCACAAGTAGAAACTCTCAAAAATAATGTTAAAAATGCCAATAGGTTTTGTATTCCATGCCTGTAGTACTACATTAAAGCATAAGCAAACCCGTACACTGCAAAAACTGGGGTGTTAGAATTGACACCATTGGTGTTGCCATATATAGATACCGAAGAGAGAATCAAAATTAACATCATAGGGTGTTAAAATAACACCAATGTAAACGTTTGGTCAGAAATTAGTGTTATTTTAACACCATTATGGTGTTAATTTTGATTCTTTTGGGGTATTTATATTTGACACAACCCATGGTGTCAATGTTAACACCCGAGTTCTTGCAGTGTATATTGTTATACGAGCCATGTACAAATCTCCACTGATGTAACCGACGCTCAAGGTCTTTCTCGTTCCGTGTTACGAGGACAATTTGAAAAAAAGGTTCAAGGTGAAACAGAGAGCAATTATGCGGCGGCGTGGTAAACGCCAGGTCAGTATAATAGATTATTTAAAAACATATATTCAAAGATATAATATTCCTTTAACTTTGAATTGTTTTTCCTCAAAAACAAATTAATTTGAAAACTAAGTAACGTTTATTATTAATAACACAATGATGTTATAAGGGCGTTTGGTCTATTGATAAAAAATGGTTAAAAAACCTGCACTTGACCGAGAATGTAGCGACACTGCCGGCAGGATTACCGTGGTTGAAACCGGGCAAACAACGTGCCGTGCCCCGGGGCATACTTTACGACCTCGCTGCCTGGTTTATTAGTAGCGGCATCGGGGCCGACTCGGCGGCGGCTGAGTCATATTCCAATGCCAATGCACTGAAGTGTTTGTTGGTGGACCCCTCAAAAGTGATGTAAGCGACGGATGTTTTATGTCAAAAGAGTCGGTTGAATTTTGAAACTGTTTTCTTAGGGTCTAGAATCGACCGCTGCTGTCCACTTCAAGTGACGGGAAGAGTATACGAAAACAAAACTATTTTATCCGAAATCGTATATAGGATAGCAAATCATCATATTGCACATACATTATACATGTCCCGTACAAAATAGAAGCCATGAGAACACTGGAGGGCCAAATACCACAAATGAGCAGAATTCTTCGACTAAGAAGCAATAAACACATTTTTCACTGATGTTTTTTTCTCGGCCAAATAGCCATCCTTCACCAGTGAGACACAATTTCTCATCTAGTGAAATTAATTTGTCGGTCTAAATTAGTCGATCAAAATCCAGGATTATCGTGCCCTTTCCAATGTATCCATCCAACCCGAGTAGATATAAAAAAACTAAACAATTAACAAACAAGAAAGCTTCAAGTGTCTTTAAGCAGGCCTCGACATCCTCAGACTTTCTAGTGCGTGGCATGTATCTACGTTGCTCAAAATCCCTGATTGAAGATACTTTTAAAAATTGGGATGGATTACACTGCAAAAGCGTTACTAATTATATAAACCAAAGCGCTTAAAACAGCGAACAAGACATCTAAAATTGAGAGGCTAAAGAGAAGTAGAAAAGACCAGGAAGGTTTTAAGAAGTTTTGTGAAAATCTGAATTGTAGAAGAATGACATGAAAGTTTCTCAGAGCGGAGACCTATGGTCGCCGGGCCCCAACACTGGGTTACGATCTTGAATTACTCCGAGATATATCTTGAAATAGCCGTTGAGAGAATGCTAATCTCCATTGCCCAAGCTTCTGGGGTCCTCGACCGGGCCCAGAGACTCTTGGAATTGTGAAGTTGCTTGCAGCAGAACTCACAATCCATCCAGAAATACTCATTGTATACAAAAAAGTCATAATCATAAAGTCATCCGGAGCTTCCGGTGTTCATAAGCGGGCCCATGGCCATAAGCATCAGCGTTCCGTGCTTACAGCCTTATTATAAGAAATCCCATGGTACCGGCTGTATGAAAGGCAACCCTAATGGCCGCGATACACACTGGTTGTGGCAGTTTGCACAACAAGATCAGCTGGTTTCTCTCTCTATCTGATTGCGAGAGCTCGGGCTCAGGACGAAATAATTAAGTTCCGAAATTGCCTCTGCCGTGTCCATTACTAATGAACTTTACAGGACTAATATTTCCAGGTGACAAGTTCAAATACAGACAGCGCTGGGGCTCTCAGGCCGTTGCCAGGCGAATCGTGAGGGCCGCCTTGGCCGTATAATCTCGCCGACAAAGGGCCCATCGACGAGCGGCTTGCCTGGTAATGACGGCCAGAAATTGGCTCGTGTGGGTTTTGTTGCCGTCTCCCATATCACATAAATCAATGGCCTTAAGGAGCTTGTAGTACAATTTAGAGGGCATATTTTAACCCGGATTATTGGTAAAGGAGCTGCTGTACAACCCTCTCCCATCGTGCAAAAAGAGGCAATGGGCGCACATTGTCAATTTTGTCAAGGAAGTTATTGAAATTTCACCTATACATTTCCAAACTTAGGAAACGCTCACAGATTGGTTTGACATGATCACAGTCAACTGAAAGGACTTGGAATATGATTTACAGAAATATGGTTTTACATTAATTTCTAGGGCTGAATCCAAAAGATTTTCAGATTACAATCCGCTTAGATTACACCCAGGCGCTGCCGGTGTCTTTTGTATCGTTCTTCTAATATTGTAGGGCACCCTCGTAATTTATACGCCCTTAATAGTTCTACCCCCATCGTCTGATCCATCAATCCACCTGATTAATTTTGTCAGTCCGAATTGCTGACCAATCGACACAGTATATATAAAAAGCTACCCTTGACATATTTTGATTTACTTCTTAATTACGCGACTACGAAATGGATAAGGTCTACATGGAAAGTCAGAAAAGGGGGGGGGCGTTCCCACCGGTGTTGCCAAGTTTTCAACATTACCCTACCTTTGCACAGAACACCACTTTTTCATCAACTCTAGATACATGCATATCCCCCGAATTATCAACATAAGTGATGCGATCAGGCCAACAGGGGTAAAAATTTCAACAACAAAAAATTGTAAAATTAGATGCCAAATTATATCTTTCTTTATGCATGTTAGCAACTTCCTTCCTGATAAATAACATCAAAAAGGGGTTAAAATTATCATTGAAAGAAAATATGCCGATGTAGTTCCAAAAAAACGACTCGACTTTAAACCCCCTTTTCTCAGTTTCAATCTCTCTCATCTCTTTGTGTTTCTACTTTCACAACTTTTGAACCAAAGTTATCAACATGGGGGTTTTAACAATATGAAAGCATAGATTATGCTCATTTCAAATGTATAAAAAAAATGAAAAATTACCTGGGTCGACAAACGAATCATTTTGCTTGATCGCAACACAAAGTTTGTACTTCTTCACTGAATGTGTAAACCGAGTAATGATAAACTTTGCACCTCTGGCAAATAGATTGCCTTTCAACTACTACAGTCCCCTGTTCCCCCACTCTCTTAAAACAAAAGTGGGGGAAAATGACAGTGTTAATGACAATGACAATGTTTTAATGTTTGGTAACCTTTTTGTGCAAACTGTTATTAATATTTGTTGTATTGTATACTCTGTAATTATGTATTTTTTACATGTGACCCAGGGCCCCCAGTGAGAGCAGTTCTTTGATAACTGATTGGGCTACCCTGGTTAAACATGACGAAATAAATAAATAAATAAATAAATAAATAAATAAATAAATAAATAATTCCCTTTACAGCCTCTACTGAGGCAAAAGAAATTTTTATTTATTTATAACGACTTATGGCCTGAGCGACCATATCCAAAACAAAGTTGATTCCACCATTTGGTTAGAACTGCTATAGTAATCATCCTGGGGAAAAACATCACTCATAACCCGATGCAATTAAGAGTTTGATCCCGATGCCAGAGCACTATGAGCAAATCGTACTTTTCACCACTTTTACCTGAAAACATGAGCGCTTCTCTTTTTAAGTTTATTTTAAAAATGTATAAAATTAAAAACAAGACAATAAACAAACAACAAAGTTACTCTTTTGGTGTGCACTGGCTGATCCAAACATTGTTCACATAGAATTTTCTGTATTGGTCCAAAGCGAAATGGAGCTTTATCTTTTTGCGTAATTAATGTTTGGATATACCAGGGAACTTGTATTGTTGATTAACTTGTGACTTTACGTTATGCCGCATGGATTAATCAATTAGTTAAGGCATTGAATTGAATGTACATTGTAATTATAGATGATCCGAATGACTCGGATTCACTTAATTCATTGTTTTATGGTAGGCATACTCTATTGGGTCTGTTGTCTAGACTCGTACCAAATTGGGCCTCTCATTCTGTTCCATGTGTTATACATTTTGACAACATTTGTTTCTCGATGGGGTTATTTTTTTGCCGAGGGAAAATTGTCTTTGGAAATGAAACAGTTTTATTCTTATCCTGCTATTTTGTTTTGCCAAAAGTATCCGAAATGCCTGTGATAAAAGGTCAACAGTTGCCGGTTTGCTTGTGTTTCTCTTATATGGGACCAAAATGAGGGACGATTCGGGCAATTCTGATCTTGCTGAACGTCAGATTTGTAACAGGCTCCGTTTATTTTGTTAATGATGTGAACATTTAAAAATTGTACAGTAACCCACCTCCCATCCACGAAAGGCTGTCGAAATAGTCACATGACAACCTTCCTGGATAATTCATACATTAAACAGTCGTCAGCGTCGCACGCGAAAGCCGCGGATGGTATAAAAATCGTGCGGCTTTTCCGCGATTCTTTGAGCAAAGTAATGTACCATGGCTTGGTCGAATCAACAATGAATTTTTCATATTATCCTCGCGGCAACGCACGTGAACTGAGACGATGTAATACACTTTCCCTATCATAAACGAAAGACAAGGCAAGACAAAACACGAGGCGCTGGGGTCAATACCGACATGGATGACACGCCTTTCTTATTTCATTATGGCCGGAACTGTGTCTCAAAGGGGGAACATTTCAATTATTTAACGTCAGTATTACGGTATGGCATTAAACAATTATCCCGAGTTATATGTAAATTCTCAAAGTTGCAATGTTTCTTTAAAACTCTCAAGATTGTGCGCATTAAAACTATGGAGTGTCCGCAGTGGAACAGCCCACGCAAAACGTTTTGCTGCATTTTTAGGTTGGTCTGAATCATGATAGTTTCCCTGCCTTTTTGCGCACCCCGAGTCAAAAAATTACACTTGTTTTCCCCCTCATACCATCAAAATCACTAACTAACTTGCTTTGTATGTTAAATGCAAAGTACCTTTGGTTTTGGGAACTGTTCGTTTGTTTTAATCCTATATAACGAAGATGCACAATAAAACTAACCTGTGAAAATTTCATTTCAAAAGGTAGCGTTTTTGAGATATCGCCGAATATCTGGAGCGGTTATGTCCACGCAGGAAGAATAATCCGTAATTGAAATACACAATCTGAGAAACGTTTCCTGCAGAAACGTTTCTCAGATTGAAATATTTGTGAATCCCTCTCTCTAAAACAACATTCCTTTGAAGGGATTTGTTTCTCAAAATGTTATACACTTAATCAACAGCTGGAGTGCTTCTTACCAAATAAGTTGTTACGGTCATTAATTTTTGGAGTAATTAGCAAAATTCTACCCTTCCTTTAAACTTAAATTTTTCAGATGTTTTAACGGAAATGGGGGCATATGGCAAATCCCTTAAAAAATATTCAGCCATAAAGATGTTTTACAGATACAGAAATTTTGCTAAAGGTCGAGTGAATTGCTTCTTCAAGACAATATATACATGTACATGCGCAATGTCCATTACAGAAGATTTCAGTTTGTAGACTTTTAGAGGGATGTTCAAAGCACAGACAATGTTTGCATCTCACAAAAGTGTTATGTAATAATTCACTGCAATGTGTCCTCGTTTTGGGGGATTAATTTTATTTGGAAAATACAGAACTTGATGCAATTTAAAAAAAAGTTATTTGACAAAAGTATACTACTTCTAATGTGGGAATTTTAATTTAGTGCATGCTAGTTATAAACTTTGCTTAATTTTATCTTAAACGTTTTTCTAAGTATGCCAGCTATGATAGGAGAGTCTCCTCGACAGAAAGTTTGTTTCTTGTGGGCAATCCGTCAATCTATAGGTGGTTCAACTCTCAAAGCAGGTGTCAATGTTACGTTGTTATTTTTATGCGCTTGTATTTTTTTTTCATACTTGCCCGAGCAATGAAATAATTATTAATATATCATAAATATAACATAGGCGTTTACTTTTCAAAATCAAAAGTGTGTACTCCCGTTCACTTGAGCCCTATTTTATTTCCCAAGTAATAAATCTGACAGCAAATCAAAATCCCCATCAACTAGCCTGCGGAGTATACGACACAGAGCATTCGTTCTTTTGCCAATCTAATGCCGGACTTTTTTTCAATATACGAGGGTTTTCTCTTCAATCTTTCACAGGTCAGTTGTTTCATTACAGCCAGAAGGTACTTCTCATCAAAAGACCTGAGAAAGAAAATACCAACACGCCCAGAGTGTTGTTCCCTTTAAAGGCCATATCGCGTTATCAACCATGCTTCTGAATTTCACTTTATTATAGGCCTATGGAAATTTACGTGTCTCAGCGCGTGTAGAAAGAAATCTTCATTTTCACCGGTTTTAAAGGGTACCCAGTACATTAACTAACATATCCGCTTTATCACAACTGGGTCAAAAGGCTGTTATGGGGGTGTGTCATTTGTGATTTGAGCTACAAAGTGTGAGGGTACATTGTTATCTTGCATTAAAAATCACACTTCCTGTAGGACTACTGGTATTCTTTTAAAAAAAAATCAAATTTGGCCATAACAAGATCCATTGTGAATTAGTTGTATACCGTATACCACAGGAGCCGGTGCGCTCATTTTAACACCGACCATTAAAACAGGACAGAGAGGTAAAAATTGAAGTCGCAGAAATGGTTAAGAGAGACATCGTCATGATGCACGATAGCCCCCCCACCCCACAAAAAAAAACAACAAAAAAAAACACCCAAAAAACCCAACTCACAACTAGTGTTTTTATTCAATCGTTTGCGAAAACTGAGTTGGCAGAAACTAATGTATTCCCAACAATGTATCTCATTTATGCTTGAATAAGCCGACTTCCTTCTTTATAATAGGCCTATATATCATATAACCTTTTTTAGTAGGACTTAAGTTTTTGAAGAAAAGACAAAGAGATTCATTGTGCATTAGTTGTATTCTGTATACCACTGGAGCCAGTGCACTCATCTATTATAACACCGACCATTAAAACAGGACGCAGGGGTGAAATTGAAGTCGCAGAAATGGTAACAAACAGCTTGCTAAATCATCAGAAGTACACCATGTAGGTTTAAATGTATTATCATCTGAATCAATAAGGCATGCTTTGGGTCAGGTGGCTGTCTGAAAACCTTTGGAAGTGTGACCTCCTAAAGTACATGACTGATTTTTGGAAGGGTAAATTGATTCCCACCCGGTAGTTTTTCGTTCTGGTCCTTGCTCTATGGATAAATACACCCTGCAAACAACATATGAAAATTGTCAACAAACTCGGTTTTCACGTTTGAGTAAAACAACGAAATCTCATTACGTTTTGGTAGGGAATTTTTGCACGATCATATCAGGCTGACTTCGACTGTGGCAATCGGAATAAGCAACGGAAGTTTTACTAGTATTACAATACAAGGGGGTCCTCTTTGCAAGTTCCTCCAACTTTGACAGTGTTTCAGACGGAAATGTTTCTCTGGAGAAGCGGTATTGCAAAAACTGGGGTGTGTGTTGTCACATATATACCGAAGAGGGAATCAAAATTAACATCATAGGGCGTTAAAATAACACAATTGTAATTGTTTTGGCAGAAATTAGGGTTATTTGAACACCCTATAATTGATGTAAATTTCGGTTCTGTTTTGGTATCTATATGTGATAACACCCATGGTGTACATGTTAACACCCCGATTGTTGCAGTGTAGTGGCATGAACTTGATAATCAGGGAGCTATAAATTAGTTTTCGCTTATCAATTCTATACTGTTCCTTTAATTTCACAATGAACTTCAGTTTCCAATTTGGGCCAACTCGATATCCAAAATAATAAAAGTTCGCGTCAACCAAAATGTAATGGTCACGTGATCTATCTCGAGCTCATCTAAAACCGTATTCGATAAAAGAAGTACATGTGGTGCTGTTGTTGTTCTGTTTGGTCCGTATGTATTGTTACGATCCAAAAATCTCCAAACTATCCGTGAATATAAATCACTCAAAAAGCCTGAATTTTCTCAGATACAACAAAGAACACAGAATCCAAGTGATTTAATGATAAAACTATCAACCACTTCAGTTACCGATTTGATTTAACAAACATACACTGATTGCATAAAACAAGTGTACATTAAAATGGATCTTATACAACATAAGTATCTTACGGGCTAATACGTCAACCTGGATGAAATACAGGCGAGGATCACAGCAACAGAAGATACAGCGAGGATCACATACACTGGCTCTAAAACGATCAACTCCAGGGGCGGTAAAACAGTTCTTTGCCGATGTGACTATGAGTTATCACGGGGCGAACTCACTCCGAAAAATGTCCAGAAGAAGACGAAGCAACAACGGGTACACAATCTGACACCCGCCACAAAATATGGGGAAGAAGACCCCAAAATACCGAACTGTAGATTAAGTTCGAAACTGTCCTTTCCGGATTTAAATTAAGCTCTTTAACTGCACTCGGTCAAAAGCGAACTCTACCAAAAGCTCCTCCAACGAGTTGAATCACAATCACAGAAGTCGTAGCTTCCACCAGTCTTGAGTATTTGTGTCCCCTCGAAGATTGATCCCCAGCCTGTATATAAAGGATTTGTGTTGTTTTCTGGAAAGTTCTAAAACTAACTTCAAACTTCCAGAGCCTAGATCATTCTAGATCCTTCATAACGGATTAGCGCCGCCCACTAGGGTCAACGGACTTACACACAGAAAATGATTGACAGCGTGCGTTGTATACACGTAATTACATGTACATGTATTAGGGTCTCATAACAGTATTCACAACATTAACACTTTGTCAGAAACGAAAGAAACAAAACCAAACCTATATGAACTGTCTATGTCTCTGAACATTTCACGTTACTTTCTCAAAAAACAACGTAAAACTCTGGTAACGAGTTTGGAGGGTCAACTTTCCCGGACCCTTGACAGAAAAAGGACCACAACCAAACCTATATGAACTGTCCACGTCTCTGAACATTTCACGTTACTTTTTCAAAAAACAACGTAAAACTCTGGTAATGAGTTTGGAGGATTAACTTTACCGGACCATTGATAGAAAAGGGACCACAATGCTCATGACACTATTTTCAGGATTTGGCCTTAACTTTTTCATTGACTAGCCATGCAGCAGGACCAGTTAACTTACTTATAGTTTAACTAGTCCCCAGCATTTTCACTTGTCCATGTTGAATAGGAATGTTTTTCAACACTGAACTAGCCAAACGGACCACTTGGCGTTTTGACTAGGATGGCCAGCGGACCACTGTTAAGGGAGGACGCCGTTTTATATTTCCAACGAAACAAATATTTCTGATGACAAAGAACAAATAAAAGCTAGTTTGCAGATTAAAATTACTACTTCTTCTAGGGGAATTTATTTGATATGAGAGTCAAGTTTATGACGGAAAAAAAGTCAAAATCAAAATGGTATTTTGTTCTCCTGATTATTGCCAAGCCTGCACAATACCTTTAACAAGTGTCTACATGAAAAGTGTACACAAGCAAACTTGTTATTTTGGAGTGTGAGCGCCAACATGACCATATTACACGTATTTCTGGTATATTTATGGAGAGCCCGTGTAACGGCTGGGTCAGAGTTCAAGTGCTAACAAAGGATGGGCAATAGAGCTGATGTTTACAAAGAGATGTATCCAGCAACGAACATGTTTGCAAAAGTGATCAAGATCGTATTGGGTCGAGGGTCGGTGATACGAGCTAAATCGCGAACCAAGCAGACGTTTTGAGTTGTACTTGGGACTTCGCAGTTCGGTTCGAAACAAGTGCATGTATGTTTACGTGTACAATCGTTAAAATTGCACTTGTGGCGTGGCTTTTCTGCTGTTCTAATTATCACAATGTTATCATTATGAGAAGGGTTGCGGTGGCAGCATAGATACTTTTTTGTTTTGAGCTTCGAGTAGTTGAATGTATTGGTTCTGAATATAACCAGTTCTTATCAGGAAAAGTAAATTATACAGTTCATGCAAGACGTATTCCGTGGTTTCACAAAATAGTGCACTCGAATCAACGTTCGGGTTTAATCACATGATTAGTTATGGTGTTGACGTATAACCGACAGATTCTCTATCATGTTGTTGTTAACCCACACAAAATAATGCACTTCTAGCAAATTGAATAACGCCTGGTCTTCTCTTAAAAACACCTGGGTCAGAATTGACCCGGATTCCGGGTCGCAGAGGTACCAGACCCATTTCTGGTTCAGCACCACCTTAAAATGCGTCAGCCTGACGCATAATCCGAGTCAAATCAACCCCCCCCCCCCTCCACCCAATGTTTAATCGGTTTTCGGGTCAACCTGATCCACGTCCGGCTCCTAAGATGGGAGTCCAGTCGATTCTGACCAGGAGTTTTAATTTCAGATTGATATATGGACAAAAAGCAATTGCAAATCGACGACAAGTTCCACACAATTTGCTGTAAGAATAATCAGTGTTTAAAAGTTTCGCTTTTTTTTGCCGAAATTCTTTTTGACTCACCACCACCTTATTTCGCTGTTTAAATAACTGTTGAAAGACTATTTTTAATATAACCCTATAGGCCTATATTGAAGAACAAAGTAGTGCCTCGAATGAAAAATATATTTCTTTTAGAAAGATGCTCCATACAAGTAAGATCAATGAGTTTCCAATGGCTTTTCCTGGCTTCCAGGATGCAACCTTGGAACAGAAGAGGAAATTCACGCCAACTCGCCAACAGGCGCAGAGGTCAGCTATAAAAACAAGGTTGACCGATAAAAACAATGGAACAAAACTGACATGACAGACGTGGAATTCGAGCTGGAGGAATACGTTATGTTTTCTCTTAGTCCCCTGTTATTTTAATTGAGAACTGAATCTCGAATTTCAGATGTTTCTTCCGACCCACGCACACACCCACAATTTTGAGGGGGGGGGGAAATATCGAAATTGTTCACGTTGATTAGACCTTTTTAGGGGGGCTTTTTTAGTGAATGGCCCCTAAATTGAAAATTGCAAGCCAAATACTCCGCATTGTCAACGCCTGTGTTGAATTGAACAGAGGGAGCAGTGAAAATAAGGCAATTGTTCAGCAGTATAAACATCAGCTGAGGTTACTTGCACTTTTTCTCTAGTAACACACTCATAAAGGATGTTACCGGCAAATATTCATCTAAATAATTTAGCGGCACTTTCAAGCAAAAATTACAAGTTACTACTTTTGTGAGTAACCAACAATAATCAACAGTAGAGCTCCATTGGGCCGTGGCGGGGTGTATACCGCACAGATGTCGAGCGCAACGGGGCGCTTCAACACCGAATGCGATACAGACTCCCCAGCGGTTGGTAGTCAAGGCTGCCTACCACCGCCAGGCTGTCGGCCTTTCTTTTGGGTTTCTCATTCTACCTTCAAAATGTCGACATGAAACAGCCACATTTTGTTTGTTTGCTACACAAACAATTCGGCAAGAGGGTTGTTTTAAAAGTTACCGGTCAACATGGCGATTCGAAAATGTTTTCATCCGTAACAATTATTTTTTTAAACTTCACACTAAACCATATGTGAGGTGGTTGATGTTGATATTCTCTTTTCTAATTGATGGTTTATTTCCTTGCATTTCCCTTTAAAGGTATCGTACACGTTTGGTATTTACTCAAAATGTATATTAGCATAAAAACTGACTTGGTAACGAGCAACAGAGAGCTGTTGATAGTATAAAACATTGTGAGAAACGACTCCCTCTAAAGTAACGTAGTTTTTGAGAAAGAGGTAATTTCTCACTAAAATAATAAAAGACTTCTAGCTAGAAGCCTTTTATTCCTATCTGAAAGCACACAAATTTGTACAACAATGGTGTTTTTCTTTCATCATTTTCTTGCAACTTCGATGACCAATTGAGCCCAAATTTTCACAGGCTTGTTGTTTTATGCATATGTTGGGATACACCAAATGAGAACACTGGTCTTTGACAATTACCAAACGTGTACGATGCCTTTAAGTACTGTCCTTTAAATGTAAATTACCAATAATTTATGTTTATCAATGTTCCATGTTTATGTAATTGTTCCTTTTAAATCGCACAATTCAGCCAAAGGCTGCAATGTGACTTTCAATGTACCATAAATCATTAAAATGACTGAATGAATGAACTTTACGGAGACAAAGGTTGATTATGATAATCAGGCCATCCATCACTATGATAAAGTCAATGAAACAATAATAATATCATTCACTGTTCGTTCTGAATTCTACAAACACTGTCCATATGCTCCATATTCTACCGAGTATACGAAAGCCTCAATTCAACTCGCAGGGCAGAGCAGGTGTACCTGAGCGCAATTGTAAATAAATAATTTGAAAATCTCGTTTTTATTATTATCAAAATCTGAATATTTCAGTGGATCTTTTTCCCCCTTTGATAACAAATAATACAGCTGTACGTCTTTCCACTGACAGAGAACATTCACCCCGTCTGCAACGGGGAGTGTTCCTTTTAACAAAATGGACCTGAGATATTATAATGTGTACAAGGAGCAAACAATTTAAGCGCCTCTATAAACGTCCAAACAATCAGTTTCAATTCTTCCACATGTTTTCATAACCCAGGACGTGTTGTGCCGGGGATTTTTTTTGTACTCCTTTAGGTTGTCTTCCCCCCCCCCCCTATATAACCTGCTAATCCCGGCGTTCAAACATTCCGACCGATCGCTGATGAATCCCTAATCGGGTCTTGTGCTTCGGTGCGTTTCTATTCCCCGGGTGGTGTTGGTCTAGGCTATTGATACGGGGCGAGTTATTGGATATGCCATCTGTGATAACACCATCCCCGTAAGTCTAAATTTCATGGGACTTCCATCATGATATACACTACCTGAAGGGTACCAGTACTTGTTGCAATAGAATGTTGGGTTATTACTTACCGGCAAATTGAAAACACATGGACCAATATTTCTGGTCCATGCTTAATTTCAAAATAAAAAGGCCCACTTTTTACAGTTGAACCGGTATCGTTGAACCGTAATCCGCTGCTGAGAGAGGTTTTCAATACTCGCTCACTGTACAGGTTTTCTTATTATCTTTTAAGGCAGGTGTCAAACGGTTAACTTCAACCGTTAACTGAGCGTAACAGTCTATATATGAAATTGAAACCTACAGTCCACTACGTATAAACACAAGAACGACTTGCTCTTAAAGCATAGAGTAAGGACAGAGACTCTATGCTTAAAGGTATTGTACACTTTTGGTAACACCTCAAAATCAGTGTCCACATTTTGTGTGATTCAACATATGCATGAACAAACAAACCTGTGAAAGTTTGAGCTCAATTGGTCATCGAGATCACGAGAAAATAGTGAAAAGAGACCTTATGACGTGTTTTCTGGGGGTTTTCAAAATATCGCGCGTGATAAAAACTATTGTTTTACTCATTTCTCCGAAACGATAGCATTTTTAGGCAGAAATATTTCAAGGAACCCTTTCAACCATTACTTACTTTAAATCATGTAAGTTGTGTGTGAATCTGTGAACATTTGTGTTTTTCGATCTTACCAATAGTGTACAGGGCCTCAAAACGTAAACTGATTGTTTTATGATTACATGATCACATCTACTTCGACACTTCGGGAAAAACATTGAACAGTTATAAATTTGTGTTCGCTTTGAGTTTAAAGTGAATATCCAAGAAAGATTTATTGTAAAAGCTCTATAAAGTTTTGGTTTATCATTGTATACGGTACAGAACTAATGTGCTTGCTGAAATGTCCTCTTCCAGGCCATTTCCTATTTACACATAGGCCTATGAACAATATCAGTATTAAAGCAAGGTTTTATACTTGGCTCTCTTGGTCAAAAATATTAAACACAAATGAGGAGAAGTGTGCTAATTTTATGGTATATACCGACTGCATCAGTGTACATGAACTGACAAGTTGCAGTCACAACATTTATTCGTAAAGTACCATACAGGTCGACTCTCTTTAGATCTTATTAACAGTCATTTTTAAATACACATTATTATTACCGATTCGTATCTGGCTTACCCTACACAATGTATCAAAATCAAGCCATGCATTATTCAAATGAATCGAATCCCAACGATTTGTTATGTTACTCATCTTGAATACTTCAGAGTCCGAACACATTCTAAATGGATAACACTACAGCACCTGAAAATGTTTTCAATTACCAATGTTCAAATCTGCAGTATACCACTTAAAATTTACTGAGGTGACGCCATGTTGTTTTCTGTCACAATACACATGTACGTGATATCATAGTGAAACCAATGCCTCCATTCATGAAACACACTCATTGTTAGTTTTGTTACAGGACTGGCGGTAGAGCTGACAAAATAGTCGCAGACATTATTCATGTTTTGTGTGATCAACCATATACATCAAATAACAAACCTGTGAAAATTTGGGCTTAATCCGTTGTGTGAGTCAGGAGAAAGTATTGAAAAAACATAATTTTCAGCATGTAAACCAATTGTCCTTAATTTTGGTTGTAACAACCTAAATCAGCCGTTGCGGTTTATGCTTATGTTTTCAGATACAGTTTTCTTGAATATGACTTCATTTCAGAGGGAATTTTTTATCGGAAAAATGGTTCTAGTAAGAATGAACTTCATAATCTGTATTAGCTTTCTTCAGACTAAAACTAAACATTGATGTTTCTTATCCTTACCAATCCTGTAAAAAAGTACTAATGGGGCAACGTCCAACAAAAGATGTGGTAAATATTGAAATCAAACTTGTTGCAATGTATTCGATCATGGGTCTGCCACGCTATTCAATGGCTACCGATATGAAACTGCCCAAAAGGGTAATCTTATCAAAATGTAACGAGTGTGATCACATCTTACACCAACTTGTTCGAACAGAAGAAAAAAAATCTGAAGTCATGACTCTAGCATGCATCCCGCTGTTATTTAGCGGTGCTGGAGTGCCGGGCAAGCTATCGGTGTCCCTATCCACCACCACGCCGTAAAATAAGCGGTGTATATTTCATGCCCCTGGGCGCATTTTCTGGTCAAGCTTATCAATGCGAATTCCGGAGCACTTGGGTAGTCCGGTTTTCTTTAAATTGGCTAAGGGACTATCGCGAAAGTTTTTATTGGACAACTTTGGCTTTAGACGTGTTGCAGGTCCGATAGATTATTACACCTTAATCACTGGCCACCGCGTTGAAAAATGGAGCGAAATAGGCTTACATTTTGAACATCTTGCACGAGATAAGACACAGCACTTAAGTCGTTCATAGAGAAAGTTTTTACACAGAAATCTAATGGATGAATGCGGCATGATAGCTGTTTAGTTTACAGTACACTTCGAGGTTACACCCAGCCACAACCAGTTTATTGTTTATATTTAATCAAGTCAACCATGCTGTTGCATACCACACCAAAAACATCATTTCAGCAATATAATTCGTGAATCTTTTGTTTCAAAACGTGCTGAGCTTCAAGTTTGACTAACAAAGAAGATACGGTGCCAAGAGTTCAAGTTATACGATTAATTCTTTATGTCAGAATACTGTTTGCGTTGTTGTTATCATACTGTACTTGTGTTGGCAATATGTTCAAATAATAATCACTATGTGCTCGCCACTGCGTACATGACGGCCAATAAACTCCTGTTTCGACATAAATCGGTCTACACAATTTATACTCATTCCAATTCGTAGTCTCGATTTGAAGTGTTCATTTCCTCGAAGCTGCAATCTTTCCCAATAGTGAAGTGTATTAATATGTTATTACAATGTATAATCTATGTTTATCAATTTGATAATGTACAAGTATATCGATTACAATTTTATTAATAGGCCTCTATAGCTTTGTCCGCGATATAAAATTAAATTATAAACAATATTTGACAGTATAAGTTGCATTTTATCAGTAGGCGGTTTAGGCCATGTTAGGCCTACATCCCAAATAGTTTTCTACCAGACGTCAGGTTGGCAAATTTCTATGGATATGGGATAGAGTGCTTTTAAACATGAGTTTGACAAGGCGTCTAATAAAGTTGACGTAAACTATCAGAAGTATGCAGGGCGACCAAAATTTGCATCTTGAAATCAGGGAGAGTTTGTACAACAATCAGGGAGAGTTTGTACAACAATCAGGGAGAGTTTGTACAACAATCAGGGAGTAGTTTAGAATTACATTCAACATAACAGGGAACAAGTTTCCATAATCAGGGAGATGTTCAAAATTGTTCATCAGAACATGGAAAGATTGGTTTGTTTTCAGGGAACTTTCTGCATAATCAGGGTGAGTTGGCAGCTCTGGAAGTAGCAGAAAAGTTCTGCAAGTCCTCAACAAATATAACAACTGGTTCCGTTCAGGACATTTACTTCATCTAAGTTTTATGATCTTTTATGAGAGGGGAATGATACATCATCATGGGTACGTTAAAAGGGTGTATGTCAAGGCCTCGTAGGCTAATCAGGTTCACAATCGCCATCGGCGGTTAATTATTGAACACTATAGTTATCTCGAATCGTGAGCTTTACATTTACCAAAGTCGATACCCACCAAAATGGACCAGAGGTTGTTTTTCTAATTAAAAGGAGACATTATCCAGCCAAGTTATTAGCCCATAATCAGCACCCTAAACGGAACTGGACAAAGCGCCCCCTTCACGAAAAAATGACAAATGACTCCCGGGGATCACCCCGGCGATCAATTTATCAGGACTGTCCAATAACACCCTCTTAACATGGGTCCATCTTCTCCTTTTGTCATCCCCAAAGTGATTGTCTGCCCAGGAGGAGGATGCGGTAATTATGAGATCAAAAGAGCCCCACCAAATTGAAATGGATACTGGGGGTAGTGGAAGTCGATAATGACGTGAACTGTTGGAAACCCAGTCAACCCCCTTTTTCTCGTTCAGACGGTACATTACTGCACGTGAGAAGAAAACAAAATCGTTGGTCAAAATTGTCAATTACCACCCATATAAATATCAGCCTTTGGTGATCCTTGCCTATGCGTCGGTGCAGAATAGAAGTTAAGTTAACTGAACATTTACATAATTAACTATGGGACCCCCTCATAATTATTATTGCAATTTTCAGTCATGCCTTGACGATAACAACAATAATGGTACAACGGAAGGTACCAGTGCACATGCATTAATTTGTACTTTATAAACAGGCGTGTCCTTTTGAACCCAGCAGTTTTCAAGCTGATACACGTTATGCATTTTGTAAAAGAAATCCTTTAATAAAGACAGGCAGAGTTGTTTTTTCGTTAAATTAAACAAAATGTTTCAAACGGAACACTTTGGAGTTTTGTTTGATACTTGTACAACTTGTAGGACTTCACACCTTTCGAGCTTTAAGAATATAATCCGGTAATGTTGCAATCGGATTAGCTGTCCAATGTAGTGCCTTTATTTAACTTAAAGCTAAAAAGCTTTGCATATGCATTTTGATATACAGTAACCACGCCGTGTTCACGACGCCCCAAAAGATCTTTCACAAACAATTTGCTGGGTGATATTACTGCACTGGGAGCCACAACTGAAATTATGCATCACACGCAGTCAGTTTTAAAACACATCACACCTGTGAAGTTTCTTTTGGCTATTTTGCCAAAACTGGTCGTAATAATATGTTAAAATCGAATAGCCAATTCGCCAGCTCATCAGTAAAATGAATGTCCATCATGCCAGTGAACCTTTAATCTTGTTTTGAAACACACTTTTCTCCATATATGTGAATTATCTTCAGAATTGAACTTTGAAATGGCTGATATAATTTATCTTTCAGAAATTGGGACAGACCCTTTACAACATTGTTTAGATGCAAACAAAGAAGTTTATAATCATACATAGCAAGCATATAGTTATGTCCAGGGAGTATTTATGTAGTTTACAACTGTTTACATCTAAATTGGAACAGATGTACATGATGTTTACATTCAATTAAAAATAATCCGGTTGTATATAGCGTGGATATCAGAAAGATAGTTTACACAAAATGGCAACATGATACGGTTGTGATATCAAATTCTTCCATTAATAAACACAAACATGAGTGGCCAGATTTCGGCACAAGTGTGCACGTCAGAAATACAATTACATTGTTAGTGCACTGTGCACGTCAGAAATACAAAAGTGTATTTATTAGTGCACTGAGAAAATATTGTTGATGACACACTGAAATACAACTGGATACGACATTGATGTTGGAAACTTCACATTCAGCCTTTGTAAAATATAAGTTCAATTGTTGTATCATGATAACAACTTGTATGCCTGACATTAACTAGTTCTTTATATGACCCATAAAGCATCTGACAACTTCTCGTTTTTCACATCAACAAAAAAGAAAAAAATACTTCTTTCTTTCTATCTTTTTTCGTCGAATACAGCTTCCACAAAGCTTTAATAAAGGCACTGGACACGTTTGGTAATTACTCAAAATATATATTAGCATAAAAACTTACTTGGTAACGAGCAACAGAGAGCTGTTGATAGTATAAAACATTGTGAGAAACGACTCCCTCTGAAGTAACGTAGTTCTTGAGAAAGAGGTAATTTCTCACTAAAATATTAAAAGACTTCAGGCCTGAAGCCTTTTTCAGGCATCTGAAAGCACACAAATTTGTGCGACAAGGGTGTTTTTTCTTGCATTATTTTCTTGCAACTGCAATGGAGCCCAAATTTTGACAGGTTTGTTATTTTATGCACATGTTGGGATACACCAAGTTAGAATACTGGTCTTAGACCATTACCAAACGTGTCCAGTGCCTTTGACTAGCTGCTTGAATTTTTGGGCGACACACAATAACAACAAAGTTGTGTTTATTTCCCCTAACAACTTTAAGTGAAAAATTAGTACAATTGGCGGACAAAAGGAAGTGAACAGCCTCGCCAAACATACAACATATTAAAATAATTATATACAAAATCTGCGTAGTTTCCCTTGTGCAAGTTATTGATTTGTATACAAAGTTTTCTCAACTAAACAATGGCTTGTCCACCACCTTCCAGGTTTGTGTATGCAATACTCTGTGCCTTATTAGCTGGATTTGGAGTTCTGCCATACTTCACCCCTATCCCTGGGGCGGGGTTGGCTTGTCCGGCCATGGCAGGAGGGTAGGTCGGTACAGTACTGGACTGTTTTCTATGGCTATTGGTGCCGAAAATCCTGCCGAGGAAGGCCTCCCAAGACTGAACAGTTTTAGTGCTCCAGATCCACATGCCGCTGGTTATTCCGACTACGAGAAGCATGAAGGTTTTCACCAGGAGGACGGGTACTGAAGGTATGGAAAACCCCATGGCACAATCACCGTTTGGTTGGCATGGGTTGGCATGAGTGGCTGCAAGTTCCCACAGTTCCAAGTTGGCTCTCTGATAGAAGTAACATGCTATCACGGACGTTGCTGGAACGGTGTAAAGGACAGAGAACACCCCAATCCGCACCATGAGTTTCTCTAACTTGTCAATGTTAGTGCCGCCGCTCTTCATGACCTTCCGGATGCGGAACATGTAAAAGAAGCCGGCCAGGATGAACAGGGTGCCAACTGCAAAGTAGACGAACAGAGGAGCTATGACGAAGCCTGCTAGGGCCTGTGGGTCTTGGTTGCCAACGAAGCACATCCCAGTTAGTTCGTCACCGTCCATGCGGCGTAGCGTCAGCACAATGATAGTCTTGAGGGCCGGGATGGCCCAAGCAGCGAGGTGGTAGTAGCTGCTGTAAGCTGCAATTGCCTCATATCCCCACTTCATCCCTGCAGCAAGGAACCACGTCAGGGTGAGGATCACCCACCAAATGGAGCTGGCCATGTAGAAATAATACTGGATGAGGAAGACGACCGTGCATCCCGTGCTCTCTAGGCCCTCTTGGATCAGATAGTATTCATCCCCTGCAGTATGGCCACATGCTATAGCTCGTGGTCCCGCAATCAACCGAATGATGTACGAGATGGAATACATATTATAGCACATGGATAAAAAGATAATGGGCCTCTCGGGGTACCTAAATCTCCCCCTATCAATTAGAAATGTGAGGACTGTCACGGCAGTGCCGACGAAGCAAAGGATGGACCATATTCCCATCCACAACTCGGCAAATGTCTTGTCAGACTGTTGGAAGTAAACATCCCGATCGCAGCGAGGCACGCACGATTTAGTTTCGGGCAGGAAGACAAATCTTTCGTGATTCTGGCATCGTCGGTTGCGGGTGTTATTTGGCGTTTTTGCCGGGGGTGTAGGTTGGGGGTATCGTCCCCCTCCGGGTGGGTTGTAATCCCCTTCTGGATACGCAGTGCCCTCTCCTCCTTCGGTGCCGGACATGTTGGGCGCCACCATGCATAAGTCGTCCCTCTCCTTTCCACGTGGTAAGGAGGCACAATCCAAAGCTACCGGCCACGATATTCCAAAACTCTCCATGACGGGGGCACACTTGTCCCTCACCGTCTCGCACATAGGACGGCAGGCAGGGATTGGTATGTCAACCTGTGGAGAGCACATGGGAGCGTAGAGAGAACACAGGAAGAACCTGAGATGTTCGGCACATCCGTAGGTGACAAGAGGTGAGAATTCATGAATGCGAGGAGCAGCCTCCTTCTGTGTATCATGCCCGAAGTAGTTGGGCATTCTCGTCATGTTATAACCGATATCCACACACATGGGGATGGTAATCCGTTGACATTGATTCTGTCGCTGTTCCAATGTATACACACGAGCAGAAAGGCTGAAGAAACATACAATCTGTAACAGTCCGACTCCTGCCATGTTGTCCCAAAAGTTAAGTTTTCTTTTCTGTTTATGAACGATTATATCCAGACATCGAGGCGGGTGGGCATTGAGTTCATACCCTACTCGTCAGATCACAACAGTCGATCTATTCATGGCTATTAGCTTGAATTCCAAAAAAGCAACTCGCCTGGGAAACTGTCCGTGTGTGCCTGCTCTCTCTCTCCCTCTCTCCGTCGCCGATCATAACACTGCAATTGAAAAGCCTCTCCGCGTGCCAAGTCTCCTCAACAGTGCTTTACCGACCGCTTGAGGGTATCACGGCCACTCGTGAGGCTTTGTATACTGCCGACTGGCACGGCTACAGTTAACGAGCTAGCGCATTAATAATGGTAATCCCTCACACATGAAAATTATCGCGTCCCGTGTACGTACTCTGCTCTGTGTGTACAGTATGACTGAACATTGATTTCTCTTCTACCAATGGTGTTCAAAACACACAGTGAACTTTAGCAGCGATGTTGTTGCGAACACATCTCTGCTCTCTATAAAAGTTGAGGGTGTCCAGAAATTGCTACTGCTAGTTCAGTTCCCTGCCAGACATGTATCGCATAAACCATTGGAACGCGATCCTTTCTGCGTAAACAGTGTCACAAATACCCCCGCCGCTCGGCTCGCAAGGCCGATAAAGTGTCCCTGAGCACGGTATCAAATTGAACTTTGCCTAATGTTATTCCCAGATCCGCAGCGAGTCACCACAGTATCGAAAAGAAAAAAAATCGGGCGGGCTAATAAAAACTAATTTCAACCTGCTGCGGGGCTCGGATTTAGGCCCCGCCCACTCCCAGACTAGCTGGCAGTATGTTTGTGTGTGGTGTTAGTGAGTTGTTCGCTCACTGCAATCTCCTTGAAAGCAAAGTGAGATATGTTGGCTTGTCATATCTTGGTACACTATCTCTCTGTGGTATTTAGGAGGATTATGGTTTGCATGTATTGTTGATCAAATGGCTGAGCGCCGAATTCCAAGGTTCTAATATAAATTCAGATTATAATATATACGCATTGGCTTTATTGCTCCCTGGTGGTGTCATGGTTTAAACATTAACACTGGCTGTATTTGTCTAGCGTGTTATCGTTGTGAGTGCGATTCCAATTTAGATGGAAAAGATATACAGGATAATAAATGTACATGTGTTTGACTGTAAATGCTTTGTTTTAAAACATGCACCATTTCAGTTTACCCGTAGTTGACTTCATTGTAATCTCGTTTTTTTGGAGGAATGGTAATTACAAAGAGATAAAAAAAATAGTTTCGATCTGAAAGTCCATTGACTATAAATTGTATACTTTATAGTACCATCCCCATGTGCGTCTGAAATTCTGTCAAACATGAGGAAATGGCAATTGAATACCACAGAAATCCCTGACACAGCATAAACTGTTTGTGTGGGGTTTTTACAAAAGGGACCCCCTAACTGGCCAAAATGTGTGTGTTTTTTTACAATTAAAAGGGGACCCCCTAACTGGATGAAACTTTAAGTAATAAACCACAAGGGAAACTGACTGGGTAAATATTTGTAATCAATTTGATGAAACTTTCACAGGCTAGTCGATTGGTACTGTGTTTACCGAAAACTTATATGATACCTGTAGTGTAAAGGTATATGACCACAGATCTAAGTGAGTGGGCGGCGTTCCATCTTTCCTCCATGGTTGTAGTCAATATGCATCTCCGTATTGAACTTCAGTAATTTTACACAACAACAAAGCCGGAGTGTTATCCTGCCGCAACAAAAGGCTCTCGGCTTGATGTTGTTCCAAGCGGCTTTTATCTCCTGCATTAGCCAGTAATACCTAGTCCAGACCCTGGTCCAGGCAGGCATGCTTTGGCCATCCTCCTCTATGGGTTAATTACAACTAACCACATCAAATAGTCGTAGCGGCTCCAGTGTTGGAGACTGTAGCCTACGACCAGTCACTGCACACAAAAGGTAGAGATGTTGATAGTTTCTGAGCCATTGAGCTGGTTAAAGCGATACCTACTCTTAGCATGACAAAAGCCCTAGAAGTTAAGGGGAAAAGTAGTCGTTTTTTATTGTAAGTTTCTGCACCCATTCAGCGACCCCGGCAGCGGGGGATCTAAAACACCATGGACCGCCGACAGTTCCCCTCCAATTCAATGGTTCCCGTGCTGAATCAAACTGGTTTGGCCGCCTGTGAATTCATGAATAAAGTCAATTACACAAGAAACGACTCGCATAAACCTCAGTGGCGTTAGTGTGGTGGTTTTTTCACATGGGGGAAAAGGCAGGGGAGGAAAAAAATATCGCTTGCCCGGGCAAGTGGAAAATGGGTAACAAACCATAGAGCACAAACAAAGTTGAGTTTGCATATGATAGGTTGCCATCAGCCGACTCCAAAGTGACGGAGTCCCACGGGCCTAGCACCGCTTGAGACTTCAGTACTGTATCGATTTAATTTGGTTCAAAAGTCAGACTGGAATAACACCATAGAAAAGAAGGGACAGGATCCCACAATGAGAAATACGTGATCCCGGCTTTATCCCGACCAGAATTCCAGGGGGAGAAACGTGCCAGAGAGTAAATTAGGACGGCGCGGGGATCCAAGGAAGTTTCACCAGAAGTTGACATTCGTTGCACCTGCTCCAGCTCGGAGTAACATTTAGTATAGTCCTACTAAATTATACGACAAAACACAGTCCAAATGTCGCACAACTACAAATCTCACGAACCTCTGAACCGACAAGGTCTTTGCTCCACTTTATGAGTTGGAAAGTAATTCATCATGACAATTCCCTGATCTGTATTATTCCCTGAAAATGTTCATTCAACTGGCGGTGAGTGTGACATTTTAAAGGGAGGTATACTTCAACATTGGGTGGAACTATAAAAGCAGTTTCGGAGCCCTTGTTTACATGAAGTACCAATTTTGAACTGTGAGAATAATTTGCGTTCGAAAACAAAATCAATATTGGAAATGAAAGTTGTACACTAACTGGCATGTTAAAGCTGTTGTGAAGACAAATGGACCTCACAAATAATATTATTAGTAACTCTTTAATGGGCCTTTTCATCAATTCTAAATCCAGTATTATTGATGCAGATGAAGAATAAATCATGTTTAGTTGTGATTTTGAATGATCATTGATATAGGCCTAATGGGCATGACTCAAATATTTTGAGTAATCAAACAAGAACAAGTTGAAAAGATTGGATGGGACCGAATTCAATCTCAAGTTGTCCGAAGGGTATGTTGAACCCATAAAGCAATTTATTAATAAACAAGATTTTGTTGAATCCTTCCTGAGCGGATTCATGGGGCATGAACACAAAATAGTCTGAGCTGCAGTGAATAAGCAAAGGTTGAATAACTTGCTTGGTTTCGACCATCAACTTCCTGATTGCAGGCCAAACGAATCGTTTAACAAAATTAACGGTCCATTTTAATTCCATTTTCACCTCGATGTATTATATCGCAGTCGGGGTCCGGACTCAATACCACTCACGCTAAATTCACCTGTTATTAGGTCACGTGAATTTAAAGATAGGCGTGACTTATCAGGGAGCCCCTCTCGAGAGCCGATCCCAACAGCTTTCTATGACACTTGTCAAGACAGTTCACTCACAAGAGTGTAAAACACAACTGTCCAAAACCATCGCCCCAAAAATTGATTTCACTGGCTCCGACAGCCGGAAAGGACACAGTATTATTACATCTCCCCCAGTCCTTCAGACGAGATTACGTCCACTCCAACGGGCGGTCTGAGGATGGACAAGGAGCCCCCGTCCGTCTTCGACTCGTCACCCTGCTCAGCCTCTGTGCCGGACAGCAGCTCTGCATTCTTCCACTGAAAGGGTTCAATCAGCTAAATGAGGCGACATCTTCAGAGACGTCTTAAAGGGGAAACACATTCACCATTTTCAATATCAGGCATGATATTTCGTCCTTGGAAAAAAGTAGGACAATTTTATTTAGCAAAAGGGCTGACCTACATGTACAGATGCATAGACTTTTTATGCCATTTTTAATCACAGTTTTGCTGATTTTTCAAAGGGCAAACAAATCAGAAATCAGACTAAAGTAGGAATATTACCATGCCTGCAATATGTATTTGTATTAAGACAAAATAACATATGGGGCTTATGTTTGTTTTAGATGCAGCCACTGCTCTGGTATTTTGAAGAGGTATATAGCATTCATTTGAATCCAATGCGTATACACATACATCGTGATATCCTTCCTTCGTGATGGAATACACCTTCAGCTAATTTATAACATTATACATGTAGATGCACATGTTTTTGATAAATATTGTCAAACAAAATATGCCAACACGAAAATGTTAGTAATTGGTTTCAAAGACACCAGCTCTTCCCATGACATTCTGGATTGGATTATTACTAATCAGTGGTGTAACCAACATATTGATAACTAACCGTGCCCCCCCCCCCCCGCTCATTTGAATCTTGAATTTGAAGATTACAAATTACCAGAGTAAAATGTTACATCTAGGCCTATAACCCTTACGTGATAATTTAAATGATTTTAAAACTACCCATTTACACGCATAAAATGTATTTGTTTTTACACTCACGTCAGATTATTTTATACAAATAGTAAATGGCATGACAACAGCGCTGAAAAGGGGCTTGTTTGAGAGAAATGCAAACGGAAACTACAGTTTTAATTGGGAAGTATAGCACCCCCCTAGAAACAAATGTTGCAGCCCCTTGTTCCCCCTAAAGTTTTGTGACCCTTCGGAGTAGCTGCTAATAATACAAACTAAAGTATCATGTGAAGAAAGTGGACTTGTGAATACGAATGCAAGAAAGTTGGTATCAGGCTGTTTAATTTGTTACAGGCCTACACATGTCCTTTAAAACGAAGGGATGATTGCTCAAGGTTCTCTCGAGAAATAGAAAAAAACTATAGCTTTAAATGAGAAACAGTTTCTTTGAGAGAAACAGCTCCTCGCATGAGGTCACGATGATCTATTTGACATCCGGTATCCTTGATCATACGGTACCGGTAACGTTTCTACTTTATATTACAAAGAACTCTATAGCACAATACGTTTGTTTACTAAGAAACACTGGAATTCGGATGTTATAAAAGAGTCATCCAGTGCCATGTCAAGATTCCAGAAAAGAAGATTCAATTATGTTATAATCAGATTGAAAAGGTTTGAGAATGCCGCAATGTTGATACGAGTTTTTGACCTCTACCCTTTTTTTTTAGTGTAATCCAGTTTATTTTATTATACTCTTTCTCTAAATTTAATGTTCTGTATTTTTTAGTGTATTTAAAAGTATTTTTAAAATTAGAGGACCACAATGGAAATTAGCTTTATTGTGTTTTACTCGAAAATGCCTCGGATTCACAATGTCTTTTTATGATTCTTGTATGTATTTTATTTATTGGTTTTTTTTTCTATTTTGTTGTTTTTTATGTAAGATTTCCGTGGAGATTGTCAAAAACAAACAAACAATGTACATGATGCAGGATTTTTCATTTCTTCAAAGTCTAGAACATCACTGACCTGGATGTGCAGTGCTTACGGTTTCCTTTGAAAATACTTATAATTTGCTAACATTTAGCACGAATTGAATCATTAATGTAACCAACAATCCCTATAGTATGTTTTGTTCACACACAAAAATGTTTCTGACCTGACGTTTCGATCACATGAGAGTCTTTCTCAAAGGATATATATGACAAAGCACGCATATAATCAGTGTAGGCCTACTAATTAATAATTTTCGCATTAATAACACGTCATTTCGGTTGGTATTTCCCCTTTGTTATTACACGTGACTATATAAGACTTGGTATTTTCCGCATAATGTTCTGCACAATATAGTTTTAGTATATGCCTTAACGGCATACAATTTCCTCCCGTAAATCGATAGGACATTTGAAAATTCCACTTGCAAAATCAGCCGCACCATCTTCGCCACAATTTAACTTGTTTATTACATGTAGGTGGCCTAAGTATAAGACTTGGTATTCATATTTTCCGCATAATGTTCACTATAGTTTTGGTAAACGGCATACAATTTCCTCCCGTAAATCGATAGGATATTTGAAAATTCCACTTGAAAAAACAACCGCCGCCACTGCGGTAAGTTCTTAAAGGTCATCTATGATTTCTTATAACAGACTTTTATGAATTTGTTTTCGTAGACGCACCCAGCCTATGGAAAAGAGATTAAAATCCTTGCAGATAGAGGATGCAAAACTGCAGAACCGGGCATAGGAGAAATCAAGTAGCCATGTAAAGACAATAACAGGGATGTTCAAAGTGATGCCCAACCCTGTTAAGAAAATTTTTATTGGGATCTCGAATTCTAGAGCTATAGGACGTCTAGTCCACTCCCTATAGCACGTATTTTGCAGTTATATAAACTAATTTTGCTCACAGGGCGGATTCTTCAAGTCAGACAGACAATTTATTCTACCCCGTACCAAGAAATTTCGCGTTAAGATTTGCCAAGACCCGTGTTGTTTGTGATGACGATGCCGCTACTCAATATCGCATCAAAAAATGATTTGGGTAAAAATGGCCGACCAAAAGGGGTCAATTGCCTACACTCTGCACAAACAGTCATTATAAACGCGTGACGACCCCCCCCCCCCCACCCCCAACCAACCGTAAGGCCGGGTTATCTTCAGCTCTCATCAAACACACCCCTTACCCACGCACCGTTCCACCATTATCATCAAATAAGGAATGTACATAAATGCCTGGTAGGTTAAATAAAGTACGAAAACGCTTCTTTAATGAATTTTTTGTTCTGTATATAAGGCCGATGAATCATCCGTAACAACACCCGAGGTCTAAAATCTGAAAACCAGCTGTGCCGCCCACCGCATCTCATTTCTAATCTTACTGAGTAATAATGTAGGGCTAATATTATCATTTGCTGCGGCCATTATGGGAATTATATTCGTAATGTCAAGGCCACATTAATACAATGTTAATGGGCTTCATGGATATAACAGGCGTATACGCTTTATGAACTCATGTGTGGTCGAAATAAAAACCTCAACCATGGCAGGTTATTTATTTTTATACAAATTCAGCTAGACCGTAGAAAGACTTATCAGGCACCTTTTAGGCCTATATCGAACTGCGGTTTAAAGCAAATGTACAACAACGGTAATTGTCAAAGACCATCCACACTTGATGTGACCCAGCATATACATATAACACTGAACATGAAATACGGTAACAAACCTTTGAAAGTTTATAAAGCTAAATCGGTCTTCGGAGTCATGAGAATACATTGAAAAAACCACTATATATTTTCACTGTTTTTAAACATCGGATTTTATCACCAGTGATAAAGACTAATAGTTTTACTCATTTCCTAAAAAATAGCATTTCAAGCAAGACTATTTCAAGGGAGTTTTTCCATCAAGACCATCGTTATGTGCAAATCTGTGAACATTTATATTTTCAACCTTACCAATGTTGTTCACACCCTTTAAATTGTCATTTTCATATTGTTTGAAGTAAATGCCATTCGATATAAATAGTAAGAATATAACAGTAAACAGGAAACTGTAAACATCAAAAAACGCCCATTACGTATATGATTTTAATTTCACAATTGTTGAGACAGCACCAACACCTTTTCGCTTTTCTTTTTCTGCGTCCTCATTACGAACAACGTGCGTGTACGGAAAAACAACTTGCTATTTATTTATTCATGGATCAATTCAATTCAATGAATACTTGTTCCACATCTGTTTCCATGTTATTGTGTTACTATACAAGAAAAAAATAGTATAGACCTACATTGCGCAATATATTGAGTTCGCTCCCAAGTCAACAAACTTGATGCGAGAGTCTCGGATCTGGCAGGGATAGGCCAATTTCCAAAATAAGAAGGCATGACCGTTTGATGGCTTCGTACTAATTTGTTGTTGTTGTTGTTGTTGTTGTTTGTTGGTGTAAATATTGATTTGGGGTTTTTTTTCAAGAGTATGCCGACACATCGTGGTATCTTGAGTCGAAAACATTCAGCAGATCTAAATCAGTGATCAGAACGTTTGTCAATCCATTGCTATGTATACTGTTTTAGATATGTATGGTGTCTATATTAACTGCTACTTTCGTCCTATCTTAGTATTGTTTTAAGCAGACCGACACGGATGGGTAGGGCCTACATACTCGAAAACATTCAGCAGTTGGTCAGTCCATGGAGGTAGGATATCCAGTAGGTCAGTCCATTGCTATATGTACATGTATAATGTTTTAGTATGTATGGTGTCTAACTGCTACTTTCGTCCTATCTTAGTATTGTTTTAACATGGAGGTAGGAATATTCCTACCGACACGGATGGGTACATACTCAAAAACATTCAGAAGATCTAAATCAGTGATCAGAATGTTAGTCACTGCTCACAAAAAGTTAGGAAACTTTTTTTAATCAATTATATTTTTATTATTTATTACTCTCTTTGTATATGTTATATATCAATGCAAAGCTGAAGTGTTCCTCTTTAAAATTATACCACATTTGCAATGATTACATGTTGCTGAATTTGGTTACATGAATGACAATGAGGCAAAGTCACAAATCAAATGTGCCAAAATTACCGCATGTTTGAATTACAGTGTCAATTTGTTTGTTCACACAGTAACACAAAATTGCTAATTTTGGCACATTTGATTTGTGACTTTGTCTCATTCTCATTAATGTGGCCAAGTCCAGCAACATGTCATCATTGCACATTTGGTATCATTTTAAAGAAGAACACTTCAGCTTTCTATTGATATGCAACATAATACAAGAGGGTAATAAATAATAAAAATATACATGATTAAAAAAAGTTTCCTAACTTTTTGTGAGCAGTTTATAAAGGTAGGCCTACTCTGGTCCTGTGTGAGGCTCACAAGAGAAGCACTGTCAGCCAGAGCTTCTCTCTTTCGGGAAAAAAAATATTATTGACAATCTGATAAGCACCCTAACAGCACAAACACATGCAGAGCACACATGGAATTGCGACCCACCATCTCGAGTCCTGAACAGCAGCAATGAGCAATACTTTTAGGGGAGTATATAGGGCGAACACCAATGATGTAAAATGCAATATGCAAGAAAACATCAAGCACAGGTTCTGACTCAGTGATCAGAATCTATACCAAGATATCTTTATACGTAGGCCTATATGAAACTGTGGTTCCAATTTGCTGAGATTTGTACCCAAACAGGTGGTCTGACCGACCCAGCAGCAGCGGTGCTAATAAAAATGCCTGTTTAGCATGTCCTTCGAGTAGCTCCATGATAAACATTCTTTTGCAGGTTTCACCACGTTTAACCGAGCCATAAATTTAACACATGTAGACTTTAATTTTTGATTAACTGCAAAGTTTGTCAGGGTCGACCTATTTTTTGCTCGCTGTGCACTCGACACCCGTACCCACGAGCTGAACCGCATCATTCGTCCTTGCATTGCGATGTTCATACCATTATCTTTGCTTTCAACGATAGAAATTGTCTTTTGAAGGTGCACCGATGTCTGCTTTTAATGCAGGCCTGCGACGATCAGATGGTGCCCAAGTCTCACAATAAAACCAATATAATGGTCGACTTGGTCGCACGCTTGCATGTTGTATTAATATATCGGCACTTCGTCTGCCTAAAACTTCATGTGCAATTATTTGTCTTCTTGTATTTTCTTTTTATGCAAGCTTTTAACCTCGGTCTTTCTATGAATGTCATCCTACCTGTTCATTTTATTGTCTCTCTGTTTCAGTTTAGGGATAGATCATTTATAGGGATGCACCCCCTTAAATAGAAGTCTTGTCACAATCAGCGATTGAATGGTAATTATTCAAAAATACTTTTAACAGGCATGATATTTGGCCCTTGGGAAAAGAGCAGGAAAATCTATTGAGTATGGGTTGACCCACATTACTACAGCCCTTTACAAAATTTCAGGCCATTTAATAACAAAATTTGCTGATTTTTCTGAAGGACGAAAACATAATAATCGGAAAGCAGACTATAGCAGGAAGAATATCATGCCTGTTAGTTTTTTAAGTAAGTCCGTGAACTTTCTGAGCTACGCCCGTCAGAAATAACCGCATGCAGGGGTGTTGATTTCCAAACAGAAAAGCGGCCATCTTGTGGAAAGGGGCCCAACGCGTGAGCAAAAATAATATGACAATAAGTTTACGATCTAGCTCACCCCCAAACCCCCAGATTGACAGTCAATAGCCATGAGAAACAATATTGGACCTTATTTAAACAATCCCTAAAAGTACTGACCCTCAACTCTGTCATTTACACAAATTATGAGGCGGCGCACTGATTCAGTCCTAATTTTACCGGGTGCACCCTGGGTGCAATATGCATCAAAATACCGCCCTCTATTGAGATAGCGTCAAACAGTCACGTAGGAAAATACACTATAGGCCCTTTTCGAAACCATGGCTTTGGCTTTGGATTCGGCTTCAGCTCCGTTCTCTCGTCTGATTCCCTGAACGCATAGCACGCGTACAGTCAAAACAACTGAGGGGCCTAGCTAGCCTGAGCCGAATCCGAAGTCGAAGCCGTGGATTCGAAAAGGGCCTTTGAATCGTTTAACTTTTCTTTATTTTAGAGATTGGACGACTGATTCGTGCATATTTCAAACTTTGATAAAAAAAGAATCCAGCAGAAGATAATAACACAGGGCATTCTTTCAAGTAAACTTTTCCCTCAAACACTGGCGGAGTAGTGTATTTAATTTCATCCAATTGAGTGATGGATAGCTAGCAGTGTGGAACTAATTACATTTCAAGCTTGTCTGTAACCATGAAACCTTGCTCAGCACATACAAATCTTGCTTGCAGAAAAAGGTTACCAGCCATTTTTGTTATTCCACATTATTTGACATTGTTTGAACTTGTGCTCCACTCATTTTTTGCTTAACAAAGACATTTTGCTGCGCATTGTTTTTCTGCTACACATCTTTATGAACTTGGGCCCTGATCTGCAAGCCGATATAGACAAAATATGTTGGATCATGGAGCTATTGATTACGTCTGCAGCAAGAACTGTATGTGTTGTCTTTCTCGATCTGCACCCCTCCAGCGACATGATGTTATTTGATGCATTGTAAGCCATTGTAAGCCATTGTATTCAAAGTTAATGTTTGCTAAAGTTACTGCTGAAAATATACAGAAACACCGCCCACTTAAAAAATATCACAATGGTTAAAATTACAGTACAAGGTATCATGATGTCTTTATCAAAAGCAGATAAAAACGTTTACTTATCCCATCGTTTTTCCTAGTAGTGTTAGTAGTCACACCATGTATAAGTCACTATGTACACATAGTCTGCTACATGGCCGCCTTACTCATGTCCAAACACAAACAATTCACTGAGATATTTATGAGGTCAGCAACCAAAAAATGATGTCCAGGAGTGGTTTTCTTGCAATGAAGGGTGTTGAGGGCTTTCAGGCCTGACCCACCAAATTTGAAATGGTCAAGGTCTCAATTGTTTGAAAGGGAGATAAAGTGAAGGTAAAACAATAAACATACAGACAGTGACAAATAATTGGGCATACAGCTTTTTCATGTATGGATACATACATTTCTTGTAATTTATAACCTGGGCCAAATTTCGTAGAGCTGCTTAAAGGCACTGTACACGTTTGGTAATTACTCAAAATATATATTAAAAAAACATAAAAACTGACTTGGACGAGCAACGGAGAGCTGTTGATAGTATAAACCATTGTGAGAAACGACTCCCTCTGAAGTAACGTAGTTGTTTAGAAAGAGGTAATTTCTCACTTAAATAATAAAAGACTTCTTGCAAGAAGCCTTTTTTATTCTTATCTGAAAGCACACAAATTTGTACAAGGGTGTTTTTTCTTTCAACATTTTCTTGCAACTTCGATGACCAATTGAGCCCAAATTTTCACAGGCTTGTTATTTTATGCATATGTTGGGATACACCAAGTGAGAACACTGGTCTTTGACAATTACCAAACGTGTTCAGTGCCTTTGAGCACAAAAGGTAGCTCAGCACAAGAAAATGCTTTATCACTATCAGACTAAGGCTACCAGCCAAAATACGATGTCACCAGCACCGAAACTGGAGTAATGTTAAAGGGCACAAGGGCTTGCACCATTTTTTCTAGGGGGGCACTTCTGGCCAAAATTCTGGTTGCCTTTTTTCTTAAACAGTCTCCTTTTCAGCACTCTTGTTATGCCATTTACTATGTTGTATGAGATACTCTGACCTGAGTGTAAAAACAAATACACTGTCTGGGTGTAAATGGAAAACAGTTTGAAAAACATTGATATTATCACAATTAAAGCTTATAAAATATATATAATTTTACTCTGGTGATTTTTAATATCAAAAGTCCAGATTTCAAATGGGGGTGCAGGGGGGGTGGTCATCAATTGGGGGGGGGCATGCATGTGTGGTCCCCCCTTGATCCTCTTAGTTACGCCACTGGATGTCACATGTACAACCTCTGACTGGTATCCTGCTTATTTTGTGCCTAGCAGCAAATTGTTAAATTTCTGCTTAAAGGGTATGTACAACATGGTAGTACTAAAAACATGATTGTTCACAGATTTGCACATAAATTACATGGTATGAAGATGGTCATGATGGAAAACTTCCCCTGAAATATTTTTGCTTGTAATGCTTTAGTTTGTGAGAAATAAGTAAAAACAATTAGTTTTTATCTCGCGAGTCGAAAACCCAATGATTGAAAACCTTGAAAACATAAAAAGGGGTCTTTCACTGTTTTCTTGTGACTCTGACCGATTGAGCTTAAATGTTCACAGGTTTGTTATTTCATGGATATGTTGGGTTACACAAAGTGCGGATACTGGTCTTTGACAATTACCAATGTTGTATTAAGCAGCTCTAAGAAATTGGGCCATGTATAACTTTGTGTAGGCCCCAAAATAGTTATATAATATTTACACTTGAGAAGTTAAAATTATTTTTCGGGTGCAGTTTGACTCACCATTTTGGAAGAGATTTTGCCCTCAATCATCACGGACTGGATATTGGTAGTCACACTCATCAGTTTGTATCCTCTGTAAAAGGAATTTGAATAATCAATTAATCAGATGTTCAAATTATAGTAATTTGTTTGTGTTCAATTATGTGGTTAGGATACCTTGAGAAATGTCTGATTTAAGGATCAACAAAGTTGTGTGTTTATAATGCTATGCTTTATATTGGCAGCTTGTTTTGAGCAAGAACCAATTAACTAGGAAATATTTGTGGCTAGTATTGCAATACTCTCTCATCTTACTCTCTCATTACTGTCATGAATTGGAATGAATACATACACTCGTTACCCCGTAATTATAAATCAAAAACCATATTTTTGAAAGTACAGGTTGCACTGATTAAGACACCTTATGTACCTCACTCTGAAAGTAGTACAAGCTGCACTTCATTTACCTTTACAGGGAGTTGATTTGGTTAATATTTTCAAGGTGGGTATACAAAGTTCTGGTTATGAAACCAAGGATGCCCCATAAGTGAACTTAACCAATTTTGCTTGAAAGCCTGAGGAAACCTGTACACAAGGGTGCTCTCTATGTGAACCAGAAACACTGGGGTTTATATCGGTCCCCTACTCTTCCACGATAAGTGTTCTGGGTTCCCCTACTCTTCCACGATAAGTGTTCTGGGTTCCCCTACTCTTCCACGATAAGTGTTCTGGGTTCCCCTACTCTTCCACGATAAGTGTTCTGGGTTCCCCTACTCTTTCACGATAAGTGTTCTGGGTTCCCCTACTCTTCCACGATAAGTGTTCTGGGTTCCCCTACTCTTCCACGATAAGTGTTCTGGGTTCCCCTACTCTTCCACGATAAGTGTTCTGGGTTCCCCTACTCTTCCACGATAAGTGTTCTGGGTTCCCCTACTCTTCCACGATAAGTGTTCTGGGTTCCCTTACTCTTCCACGATAAGTGTTCTGGGTTTCCCTACTCTTCCACGATAAGTGTTCTGGGTTCCCCTACTCTTCCACGATAAGTGTTCTGGGTTCCTGTTACATGCACACTCATTCCTAGTACACGGAACCTATGGCTAAATGTCCCATCCGAAGGCCAAAGCAATAATGGTAAAGTATCTTACTCGAGGACACAAGTGCCATGAACAGGACTCGAACCCACACTCTGCTGATCAGAAACACTGGTGCTCTTTAACGCTCTTAGCGTTGACCAAATTCAAATGATTGAGACAGAGATAAAGGGAACAAATCATGGTTTTTGAATAAAATCCAAATAAATCTACAAACTGAAGGGGAAATATGATCAGTGTATAACCTTTGATATAGAAAACAAGTTTTAAGAGCTATAAGAATAATGTTTTTTATCAGCCCTTTTTTAAAAGAATGTAGGCCTATGCCTTTAATTACTACACTGAGTACACTCTAAAACCTCCCGGGTCAGAATACACCCGAATTCCGGGTCCCGTGGGGCCTGACCCATTTCCGGGTCAGTATGACCCGGAATCTGTGTCAAACTGATGCAGAATATGATTAAAATCCCCATTTTTAACCAGTTTTCCAGTCAGACTGACCCAAAAAGGGTAAGGCCCCCTTGGACCCGGAATCTGGGTCAATTATGACCCAGGAGTTGTTGAGAGAGAGTGTAGAAAGGTTGATTCAAAGATAAGTTACCTAGAAGTGTTTAAAAAGCTTGAATGAGAAGAGGCTATTTATCAGTTGCAATTTTATAAGGGGAATTTGTACACAGTTTCACTTTTGAGCTCCTTCTCACACCATGGAGCAATGCTCACACTATAAGTCTGAGTAGGTTTTTTTAGGTCACCTCTTGCATGGCCCTTGGCATATCCATCCAATTATTCCAACCCATTTCATTGCTGTCAAGTTAAGTCTGCAACACAGGCCTGAGAATACCAGCTGTTTATAGGCTAGGAAGAGAATGAACTGAAAAATAAAAACCAGAATCGCCCCCCCCCATGTAAAATAACTAAAGCCCCTTTCACATGACACAAATTTCCTGAGAAATAGCTACCGTTCCCTGCTTGGGAGTAGGGTTTTAAAAGCGAGATAACCCTGGGTAAGCATTCTGGGTGCTCATTTTCCCCAGGAAAATTGCATCAAGTGTGAAACGAACATGGGTTGGCTGTGGGGTTGAATTCCCCAGCTATTTCCTGGGTTTTTACCAGGGAATTGGCTCTGTAGTGTGAAAAGGGCTTAAGAGTAGGCCTACAGGGAAAGCAGACTGCAGCACTGTATGCATTCCTTTGTGACATCAGTGTAATTCGTCATACCATATACTGGCAATGCAGACCCAGAAAATATATCCAGCAAAGTCTGGTTTAAGTATTCAAAAAACAACTGAAGTGAGTCATTCTCATCAACTTTAGTTGGAGGCATTATTGGCAGTCAGGGGTCTCTCTGGGTGATCTCTTTTGGACACCTGCTGTTTAATTTGGACAGTCTTCATTATAGGTGTTTTCATACTAAAGCAGCAGAGCTCTCTTAACTTGGTTTCGCCATCTTGCAGGTTATGTACCAACACAAAAAACTATGTACCTTACCTTCAACATTTACTTATTCACATAGGATGAAGCTTTCTGGCTCCTAGACTTTCACATGTTGTCTGTTGTCTTAGGTGTACAGCTTTTTTTCTGTGAAGAAAAATGAAACATATCATTTAAGGTGACACTGATAATTCATTTCCACAGCAAAACATAAATGTCTTTGCACCTATCCACAGCCAGCAACGTTTGTTTTCACAAAGGACTGCGGCAGTGTTGTAGTACCGGTTTCTTACTCATACTTAGTACTCGTACTCGACTATCGGTACTACTCGAGTAACATTTTTATGGTTCTTGTACTCGTACTCTGCTAGCTAAACACTCGTACTCAAAGTTTATACTCAATAACCGACTGAAAATTACACGACTACAACACTGGATGGCGGTACAAAGACAACTTTGACTATGCAGGCATGATGCTTCAGGGAGGTAACGAATTGCCTCCATGCCCCCGATCATTGCCTTGCCCTTGGTGCCCTTTGAAATGTTCCAATGCAAATTTATATTTCCCTCACAGAGGTGCCCTTTACTACGTAAAAACTACCTTGCCCTTACAACAACAAAGTATTAGGCCTGCTACGACTCAATAACAGATAAACAGTTCACTTTTCAATCGTCAACAACACGGAGGTAAGCGTTTCTCCTCCCCAACCCCCCATCCCCCCACCCCTCAATCCCCATTCCACATTTTCATCTGAATTGGCTGACAAAAAAATGTTTCCAGCTTGCTTGGTTTTTCTTAACTCGACACTCCTTATCTTGGCAAATATATTATATCTCCACCACTGCAACCATTTCACACTCACAGTCACACACACTGATTTAGTGGTACTGATTGGGAATTTATAAACAATATAAAATTGTACAAAAGTGCTTTTTAATGAAAGCCAACCCAAATCTTATAGTTGTCCCCACTAACAACCGAGCGATAGCCCCATAATCATGATAATAGTGCCAATACTCTGGACTCCCCCTGCCACCTCTGCTGGGGCTAACTGCTGGGATGCTGGGTGAAAATTCTTTGACATTGTTTTTCAATTTTTATAATTTAAAAACAGGTGAATCGTGTAAAACTTGGACGGTGGGGAGGTAGATGCCCTTGACCTTCGATATCTGGATATTAGGTGCGTGCGGTCACGTTTGTTATTCGAGACCCCCTTCCCGAAAAAAATGCATTGGATTTGCCTTCACTACATAGCTAGCAGTACACAGAATACATGGCACAAATATTTATAGGTCACGTCGTTCACCACGGGTTGTTCTGTGCTGTGGCGAGGAGCAAGCGGTGACTGTTTGTTGCTCAATGTTTTGGGCGGGAGCTATTGGCAGTGTTTTTATGCTCAAACCTTACCTTGTAACTCTGCCTTTGTCTTGGTTTTGGTTTGTCCCCTTGTGTACGAATGGAGCAGTACGTCTTCCTAAAATATACCGTTTTCTGTGGGTCTTTAAACAGAGTGACCTCGATAGACGAAAATCCAGAATTTCACCACGGCAGCCATCTTTGAAATGATCGTAACTTACCATAGACACTAATAACCCTTGAACTTATTCAATATTGTATATTATTTACCTCACTTACTTTGCACAGTTAGATTTCTTTCTAAAGAGATAAAACCAATAACAAAATTAGAATCTGTTCAGTTTATATATAATTGTTCAAATCTTTACTTAAAAACTGATTGTTTTATTCATACGAAAAAGCCATTTTACTAAAGAGACAAGTGCTGTCTATGGTAAAACTCTAAACCAATCGGATAAAAGAGGCAAGCTTTTTGGCGGGCGTGGCTTAAAATAGTATGTGACCGTACGTGTTTGGAGAATTACCGTACTTCAGGTTCGGGAAGGTGACTGGCGGGACTAAGGGGTTATAAATCATATAGAAAGATGGAGATAAAATAGACGAAGTTGTGCCAATATAGTACGCTGTCGATGAACTTAATAGCCTTAAAAGTCCACCGGAAGGGGGATGATAGTCGCCAAACAGCGGAAAGGTCACAGTCGTTCCTTAAATAGAGAGTAAATGAAACGTGTGTTAAAGATTTTTTTCATATAAGCTTGAACGGCAAAACAATGTCCATCTTGCATTTTTGTATTTAAAAGACACATCAGCACATGAAGTCAGTTTTATTGGATGGCATCTCCCCCTTTGGTCTTTGCTTTGATGTTGAAAATTTCCGCAGCAAGGGACCCATATCAGATCCATCTCAGTTCAATTGACAAATATTATCAAGCTGGCTTGTTTTCATGGTTAGGCATGTCACATAACATGTCGCGTTTAAATTAAACTTGGCTTGACCTTCTATTTCCATACAGCCGAAGCAGTATGGGGTGCATGCCTCGATGAAGACTGTTTCAAATGATCTGGGAGATATCCACTATAGGTCGTTAACCCGTTAGGAAATAATTATATTAAAGGAGAGGTGTAACATTATGATCATTGACTGTGGCCATTTCTACCGGAGCTGGGAACTGGTTAAAGAGTTGCAAATCAGAGAGTATGTATATCTGATTACAATAAGAACGGGTAACACGTTTTCAGTGACCAGCCAGCGGGACCAGTTTAGCTTGTCATTTCACTAGTCCCCCAGCGTTTTCTCTAGTCCATATTTTATATTAAATCGGGATGCTTTTCAACACTGAACTAGCCAGCTGGACCACTTTGAGAGAATTTTGACTGATCCCCGGGTATTTGAACTAGCATTTGGCCAGCGGACCACTGTCAAGGGAGAACGCTTTGTAGACTTTGGAAAATATGGTCGTTGGGTTGTAAACTTGGGAAGGGGATATTGGTTTTTTACGTTAATACAAGCATGGTGAGGAAACTTGTTAAATCGACTAAAGTTTTTGAGACACATAACACAAGTTTCATGTGAGTTATTGTAAACTTTTGCTGAAATAGGTCATTCGGGGATGCCTTTATAAACAGCCATGATAACAAGTGCGAGTGGATTGACAACTTGAGCTTAAACTGATTTCTCTTTACAACAAACCGTGCAGGCGAAATAATACAAAATGCAACACACTTTCTAAAATCACAGAGTACGAACAAAAATTAATTGCCTAATTCAATAAAAGAAATTGGATTCATTTTAAGAAATTACACAAATCCATAAAGGGAATAAAATGCGGCCGATTACCGCATAGCAATCAAGGGGCTACCCCGGAGAGCTGGTCATGGCGTATCAGGCACCGTGTGAGTAACTCAATCGTGGTTGCCGGTAGGGTAATTGGAATAAGTAGGCCGCCATAGCGCGGCAATTACGCCGATCGTGCAAAGGCGGACTTTTGATATCACCGAGTTTCTCCCTGGACGTCAGGGGCAGATGAAATCGGGGGAAATTGGGAGTAATGGCTGGGGAATCGGAGAGCTGGCGACACGGCACATCGAGCACGGATACTGTGTATATAGAGGAAGACAGGATGCGAGGAGAGGAATTAGACTTAGATGAGGAGAGACAACCATCGCAAAATCGAGAGCACATGATGAACAAAAGAGGTGGTAGGGTGAGGGGATAAGAAAAAGGAAGGAAGAATGGGGGGATAATTGAAGAAAGTGCTGAGTCGAGAACGCGTGAGAGACAAAAGAGGTGGGACGGAAGGGAGGAGTTCAGCGGAGGAAGGAAATAAACTAGGGATAATTGAAGAAAGTGTTAAGATGCTTGACTGAGACAGTCCGTAAGAGGGACGAATATAAAGAAGCTGTAAAGGGAGGAAATGGGGAAGTACGCCGTCCGATGATAAAGGAAGGAGTTCGTTTTTCGATGGTCTGATAGGAGGACAGTGAAAGACAGTGCCTGAAGCACACCAGATGGTATTGAATGACCGTCCATTACCAGAGGAGCTTGTCACTTATACTTTCAATATTGGACCTGTCAGACAAAAGTTTACATTAAACACACACTAGAAAGAGTCCAGTTAATCAAGCCCAAAATCTTAAGACATTTTCAGAGTTGTCGTGCACGGTTGTGACTCACTCGGGTTCGGCAGGTTTGTGCAGATCTTTCCTGCAGTTGTGTTCCATGGCGGTTTTTAATTTTATTCAAATAATGTCAGACTGATAAGAACGAACCAAAATACCTTGAAAAGTCCAGAAAACTTAACTTCGACTGAAAACTCTCCATATATATTTTTAATTTATATAAAGCGACTTTTAATTTTACAAGGAAAAAAAGCAATTCATCAATGTTCCCACAGAGACAACCATAACACGCACGATATTCAATCTTAAAGATGGGACAAGGGCCTTTTGCTATTATGATGACTCATTGCGTTATTATGTTCCAACACTGTTGTCCCGTAACAGAAAAGGGCCCCAGGGGCTAAACATCCTCCTCCACTTCAGGGCCTAAGATGAAACAACAGTCAGTGAAGACTCGGCACTCGGTAGGCATACATAAGTCAATGATAACGTAGAGATGATACAATGGAGGAAAGAGACTGAATGATACCAATCGCCCAGAGCAACTGAAGGAAAAGAGAGAGTGACTTCATTTCAACATTCAAATATTAACAAATTACATCAAATATTGAGATAGATAATCAAACTATTCAATTAGGAATGTGTATCTTCCATCTATATGATTATTACTTGAAACTAACAAAAATGTACAACTCGTGTGAAACCCAACATTTACCCAGCCGACTTTCCATTTCCATTGAGATATATTTCTTAAAATGTAGGCCCTCTAGGATTTGCATCTCCCCGTTAACCGTCCCTTAATTTAATGACCGATCTGTGTCGCTGGATGTTCGATTGATCAACGCTTAATTCTTCATCAGTGAGTGCAGTTGCATGTCATCGCCACGTTATTCGTTTTGCTAATTCATTACCTCGTCATCCTCATACAACCATTATCATACAACGAATCCTCCCTACCCTGGACTCCTCTGACTCCTTTCGTTCTGGAACAAGGTAATAATATGTAATCATATTAACTCCATTCGTTCTGGAACAATGTAATAATAATGTAATCAAAACTCCATTCGTTCTAGAACAATGTACGTTTGGTCTATCATTTTCCTGCACCCGGATATAACAATGCGTTTACAATAAGCGTGTTAACACTGCATTTGCCTTTTTGGACCGGTTAAACCAAACGCACTGGTCTGCAAACATGCAGCTCTCCGTCACATTGTTTGTATAGCCTCTTAATACTGAGTGTCATTGTGTACATCGAAGGAACCAGACCAATTCACCCTCAGCCTCGGTTTGGTTGATTTGAATTAAACTAACAAGATCGCTGCGCAATGATAAAGATCTAAAGCCATGTCTACCCCCTCCCCCCCCCCCCAGTGTCCAGTAAAGAGTTATGCTTTAAGCTCTAACCTCATTTTACAGATTGATATAATACTTTACATTTAGAAGAATACCGCAATTTTAATGTCATGCCTCGTTTTGTTCACTCTTACATTCTACCAACACCGAACACTGCAGATGAATACCCACACTTCTTGGTAAACCCATCCAGAAGACGGACTGGCACGCTTGACTTACCGCTCCGTCATTCTATAGGCCTACAGAATGTCTAACCTTTTTCGTGTTTTCATTTTGTTAATTGCATGCAGAGATCTGACCAAGATTTATTTCTTAAGTTCTGGTTGATGCCGATATTTAAAGTTACAAGTAACACATGTTTGTACCATTCCCATAATCCTCAGAATTCTGGATATGATTTATCGCTTAATTACATTGCAGTGTCGGTTCATGACCGCTGCAACCTTTTTCAATACTTATTTTTGTAGTGAGCGATGCTAAAGTACCATATCAATAACAGTATCGATACTGATTGTTGAAAGGCTCACCAGAATCGATGGTGAAATTGATAAGCGGTTACTTGTTCTATCGCCACTCTTTATAAAGTCAAGAATGTCATCGCGAAACCAACATAATCGAATTATGACAGATTTATGGTACGACGATCTGTGGTCTCTCGCGACGTGTACTTTTTTTTTGTATTATGGCGGATTGAACTTGCCGATTAAAGGGGTAACAGCTCTCGGGTATGGTCTTCAGAGTGGGAAAATGACGATAACATCCTTAAATACCTCCGGTCACCTAGGCTACTGAAGTACCCAGAAAGAGCTGGTGTCGCCTAAACAGGCTCCTCCCAGGCCAAGGGTGCACTGGACACATGGCTACACAAGTGGCATATCAGAAGCCAACACCTGAGTGTGACTTTGGGGCTGCTGATCAGACCGTTAGGGCACATCATCAACGAGTGCCCCATTAGAAAACTGGACGGTGGCATGTCGTTCGTCTAGCCAGCTGGTGACCCAATTGCGACACGATGGCTGTTGGACATGGACATTTTGACATTGATTCGTTGTTCAGAGAAGCTCTCGGGTTCCATGAAATATCACTGGAATAAAAGTACTTCTATTAAAACTGGTGTTAGTTAACCTCCTTCTCCTTGGGATCTAGGGACTCTCTGGTTCGGGGTTCAGCTGCGGAGGAAGGAAATTTCTCATAGGTTCAACTACACCTAAACCCCAGTGCAGTGAACCAAATAGACTACATTATTGCACTTCCAGACTCACTTTTGAAACACTGCTTTAAACGGGAGTAAAACAATTGATGCCCAATGATAAGGCCTTGGCTACAGTAGGCCCCCTACCCCATAACTTTTGTAAAATATTAAAGCAGCTCATCAGGTTAAATGAAAATCTGCACTTCGATAAAACATCAAAACAGGAACATTTTGAATATTGGGACACTGGAGAAAGGCATTATTATCATCTTTTTTTGTTATCAAAAAAATTGACAGAAATATCGGCAGAATGTTCACTCTGATGGTCATATTCCTTTATAGCCAGTAGTTGCAAGTATTCAATGAGCAAGTACGGCTGTTTTATTTGTTAAAATTGATGAAAAGACAGCCGTAAAGTTACGTCGTAAAACCAGCGTATTGTCCGCACTCTACGTTTATTTTTGCCTATAGTTTTGCCACGAGAGGGCGACATTCCATTTTTACACTGAAGCTTTTGAAGAGGGCACTAGCATCAACATTATAAATTTCTTATTATGATCCTGTTTTAGAAAAATTGCCACTTGGTGTCGACTCTAGTATGGCTTTGTATCTATAATAATTAATTCAAAATTGTGAGGTTCAAGCACTAGGCCTATTTATATCAATGAAACATACTGGTATTAGGCCTAACTTGCTGATTACCTTTTTCAAGTAATAAACCATAAAGGGAACTGAGTAAATTTTAAATAATTTATAATAATTTACCTTTTTTTCGTTAAATGAATTAATGAAAGTTACAGTCAATAACTTCAAATAATTTGTTATCTAATTTTAGTTACCCTGAACTTGCTGTAGATGAAATGCATCTTATTCTATATTGGTGTCAAGCATCGATGTCATGACAACTACGCTCTAAAAACTCCCAGTCAGGTTTTTTGTTTTAGAGTGATAGGCCTTCAAACATAGTAATTTTAAATTGTTCTCAAGAAATAGCAAATACAAAATTCTCAGGTCGATTGGCTACAGCAAGAACATTCCCTATAGGCCTATGACCTCTCAGTAAATAACATCTGATTTAGTTTTTTAACTGCTCCAACCATGGAGCCACCAATAAACTACTACAACCAGGACTTTTGTATGATTTAGTTCCAGGCAGAGAGGGCGCTATTAAGTCTAGCCTACAGCGTCTTTATAATGTAAACTCATGTCTGGTGTCGTTGGAATCTAGAGTGATTAATTACTCTCCTGATCAACGATTGTTTACCAAGCTGTCGAATAATAATGATTAATTCTCTACTGAAACTGGATACAACTTCATATTATTGCTATAACAAATAAAATCACATCAGCCGCTTCCTAGTTATTTTTTTCCGAAGATCAGTTATTTTGTAAAGGCCCAATATATTTTTGCTGCACCTGCTTATAAAAGTATAGTGACCGCGGCATCAGCCTTTATTCAGTGAACATTTTCATTTTGTAGACAATGACTTCACCCACTTTGTTCACTAAAAGTGCGGAGCTATAGAACTGCATGGCACGGTCATAAACCCTCATACTATAGAGTGTATTAAAACAAAACAAACCAATCTAGATTTGTATCTACATTTCATACTGTCACACCCGGCGCCAGCATGGGCCCAGCCACACTTCAAAACATCCCCGGATAATTTCATCACCTATGCTCACTTGCTGTGGAGACAGAATAACAACTTTTATATCAAACTACTTTAATCTTAGTTACCGTACCGAATTTCCTCAGTTCCTCCTGCAGTCCTGATGCTTCGTTCTGATGTGTAAGGGTATAAGGCATGTCTTTTTCTTTATGGATACCCGGGGCACCTCTATTCTCTAGGCCTATATTCAATGAGCGAAATGAACATAATTTTGTCCTAAACGCAGTGACACGGACGGGGCGGGGCACCAACGCAATTTGCCTCCTCAAAAGTATGCCTTCAAAACGGGTACAATAATTTCGATACAATGGGAAGATGTCCATCAATGGACGGAGCCACTCCATGATAAAAAAATTATGTTGCTTGTATAACACAATTTTATTATATTATTGTCAAAACCACAAAAACCACAAAAACCACAAAAACCACATCACTACTTCAGAGGACGAAAATCATAGCCTACATTTCGTCACCTGCAGTCACACGACACTTGAGAGTAAACTGCACCTCCTTGACCCTGGTTACGATGTGACTAAAAGCTACAAAAGAAATCGCGAACAAAGCACGGTGCTGGTGCCGCATTGCGAACAAAAGCCACGCTAAGCGAAAGTCTTTTTTGTTGTCGGCTAGGGAGCAACACTTGCACAATGTTGTTTACTTGGGGAGTTTACATTTCACGCGTAGGTGTCTATGGCAGACACACGTTTGTTTAGCTACTGTGGGGCAGGGTACCAGCCGCCTGTCCGAAGAAGAAGAATGTGTGCGTAGCGTCGTCAACTCTGACGAATGAGTAATTAAATTTACTCGCAATTTCTTGGTAAATCATCATGGGAGATATGGATAAATAGTTATGATTACGTCATTTGACTGCCTTGAAATCATTCGTTGAGATACACAATTTGTGGGTGAGTTTTCTTTTTTTAAAAGTGTTTTTAACATCGTTACTTGTGCATGCAGTAGGTGATCGCTGGTTGTATGGCCATCTTCCGCAAAACTGCATTTAGCGGACTGACGGTAATCCATGCCGCCGGGCAAACATCGTTGAACACGGCGGTGTGTAAGTGGTGTCTGTCCGCTGAATCACATTCCATCCTTTCCAATATATTAAATTTAAATGGTCGATGGTGGAAGGAATTATTTCAAAAGATTGAGCGAATTACATAAATAAAAATACGATTGCGATAGCATCGTTTTGTTGGGAAAAAGATGCCAAGTCCGACCGTCGTCGCCTTTTCACAAATTTTGGGAATAAAAAGTAAAAACAAAAAAATGGTTACGTCGGTGAGAGCATGGAGGTAGGAATTAAAACTATGGTGAGAGCAGTAGTGCTTGAACTTGCTCTATATAGATTAGACCATCCTTTGTTTTAAAAAGAGTGACCTTGTACATTCCACCAGGGCATTTCCTGGCAGGCGATATATTACTACACTGGACATCATGGGAAATCTTTTTACATTTTGTGTCATAATTTCGACATGGGCCTAATTCAAGAGTTTAGTAACAACAGCTGAACAACTTTCTTCATCATGTTCATCAATTAAGTTGATACAAAATCAGACAGTGCAATCTGCATGATATAAGATTTGATGTTCTTTTCCATCGATCTGTGTACAAATTGAGCCTGCAGGAAGTCCAGGCTCTGCACTGCATGGCTCTTTTGTAAGTTTACAAAAGAGCCATGCTGGGGTGCGTTGTGGCGGCTGTAACCAATAATTGTTTCTGACGTCATAACCAAAACGGTAACCGAGCTCACAACTCGGTTATCGTTCAGTCTGAACTGCAGAACCAACGACCAACAACCGAAACAGTTTTTGGTTACCGCCGCCAAAACGCACCCCAGAACCTGGATTTCCCGATGTTGGTCACTTCGTACCCAAGTCACTTCGTACCCAAAATATCATACCCAGGTCACTTCATACCCAAGTCACTTGTACCTAAATCACTTCGTACCCAAGTCACTTCGTACCTCAATTGTCTGAAATCTAATCCGCAGTATATTGTAGAATAAATAGCAAGACAAGTTCTTAAAGAACAAAATCTACGCAGCAAAGTAGATACATGGTGTTACTGCAAACCGAATACATTGATACCTCACCATGCTATGCCTCAAATCCCAAGCCACTGCATCATACCCAAAACTAGCTAACCAAAGACAAGACTTGGTTCCTTCTTGAAGTTCATATTCTGAAGATCTTAACAAAATGCCTTATCGCAATGTATAGCTGCACTTAAAGCCTTTAATTTAAAATATATTTACTTTTTTTTGTGTAGAAATGGGGGGAAAGAGTCATGGTTCATTGAATTTGTTAGGCCCTATAGGCCTATAACTTAAGTTGTTACTCATTTTGTGCGTATATATTTTTTATTTAACATCATCCACAGATACATCACTATCATAAAATTGTTTGATGCTTCGTTCTCGGCAAGATAGACTTAACGGAAATAATGTCTAGTCTAGTTGGGATCATAACTCTGTTTCCTGGAGATCAAGAAGGGTTACAATCTTAGAACTATATGACTACAGTATCATACACTGTGTAGTTAGTCTTGGCCCAAGGCGTCAGTGATAGAGTGGATTGTGTACAGTATGCTTGTATTTCGCAACAGTGCTCCCTTGATCACTGACGTCTTTGGCCAAGACTAGTGTCTAGTCAGCCTATATATTCTAGACCCCATTGCACCATAGAGCAAGTTCTCCATTCTCTGTGGTTTCCCAAGGAACAAACTCACTGGTCACTGCATTGCTATGGAATTTGCCTGAAGCTTGGCAATCAGAATGCCAAATTTCTGCAATGTTGGGTCAAAGAAAAGAAGACAACCTTCAAGTAAAAATAGAATGCAAATTGTGAATACTTAGGCCTAGATGTGTTTACTCATACTGTTAATTCCCAATGGAAAAATGCTGTATCCAAAAGCCACTTTTTCACAAGTGGTCGCAAGTGACATTGTTATTCCTAACTTCCCAAATTCTGTATCATTGAAAAATAAACCAGAATATTATATTTTTATTTACACAAATGATGCTGAGCATTTTTTAACACACAACCTGCCACATTTTAGAAATGCCCTCTTCATATATTTATTCTGGACATGCCAGCTTTTGGCTCACATTAATACTGTCAATGTATAGTTTTGACACAGACACAATGATCAGAAGAGTTTTAGGTTTCATTCAGGGCTCTAATTTGGGGGGGGGGTCCACAAATCACAGGGCTTGTTTACAGTTCAAAAGTTTTAGTGGACCAGAAGTTCTTTCAACATGACCAGAATCAGCAATTAGGCCTATGGCCGTGAAGAAACCTGTGGTTTTTTTTTTGAGCGGCACCACGGCCAGTTGCAAGGGCATTGACGGCACAGACAGTCGTGGCCGCCGTGTCCCAGGCCTGTTACTGTGAGGTTTTCTTTTACTGGTGTTATGGCAAACCTCTCACACCCATGCCTGCTTCAACACGTTCAACTACTCCCACCCCCACCTCTGGCCCTACTATACCTAATCCAATTGTTAGTATATTTAGAAATTGGAGCTACCCTCATGCAAAACATTTCTCTCCTCACTTAATCCAATCAATGGCAAGTCCTGAGTGTGGAAATTTCTTCAGAATTCTACACAGTTATACATGTGTACGTAGAATATTTCATCACAAAACATTTTAAAAGTGTTTTGAACAATGAACAGCGAAAAATAGTACATTTTTCACAACTTCTCAAGCTACGTGGACAGCATCCTTCAACAAGTCTTAAAAACTGAAACCAGAAATGTATTCCGTGTAAAACATTGGCCATGTTGTTTGCATAATTTATGTTTGAGGACGATTGGCATTTAAATGCAAACTTTTAACAAAATTATAACAATGACTGTCGTGGACTTTGTTCAATTGTGAAGTGGGTTTTGTTTGTACAATTGTGTGTACATGACCTTGTCTTGTAAGCTATCGCCTCTTCATGACAATTTACTGTTGGTTAAGTCATTAATCCATAAATGAAAAACCTAAAAATTGAGAATATATTTTTGTGACTAGTTTAAAATCACTTACACTACACATAAATAGGGTAATTGTAGAGTCTCGTCGTATACATTGACAGTATGAGGGTATTTTGAGTTTGGTACATGTCATGCAGTTTGAAATTTTTCATCTGCTATTACATTATGATATTTATTATGACCAATATCATGTTTCTAGACATCCTGGGCCCAATTTCTTAGAAATTAGAGCTGCTTTAAAACGACCGATTTTGTGCTTGCACAAGTTTCAATTTCATAGCTAAACGTAAGCACATGAAATGGCATGCTTACCTTTCGGTGCTTACTGTATAAAAATGAATGATGCAACAATGCAAATCCATGGTGAACGCGCAAACTGGCCGCCTAATTTTCTTGATAACCTGTGAAATAGACCTACGCTTACGCATAAGCAATTGTTCTGCTACAGTTAGCACAAATATTTGCTTACCGTTAAGCAGCACCTACTAAAGTGGCAAAGGTGGTACTGCATACTGTTGGTTCAAATCCCACCCAAGTAATAAGACTCTTAATTTGTTCTTGCAGGACTCGGGAAAGAATACTGAGTAGGCCTTTACACATTGGTGTAGGCCTATGGGTAAAACACAAAATATTATGTTTCTAATTGCACTACCAAAGTTTAAGTTGACAAAGCTTTGAGATCTAAACAATAAAATATGATTAATGGAAAGTTTGTGTATGGGCTCTTCCAATGTTAATCCTGCCTTGTGCATGATACCAAAGATTCAACTGACTCTTAAACGTTTCATCTCTGGCCCTTCCTCTTGCCAGCTTTAGATTCAATATTTCAAGCTATCAGGTTGGTTTAACATCAAAGGTTTAACATTGTTTGCAGCATGATCAGCAAAAAGGGGACAGCAGAGGTAATTTGCCTCCCTCCATTCTCCTGGTCATTCTGCCTTGGTTCCCTTTAAAATGTTCCAGTAGAAATTTAAATTTCCCACGCGGAGTTGCCCTTTACTGTTCAGGATAAAATGCTCTGCCCAGATACGAGAACCAAGTATCAGGCCTGCCGTTATTTTTTAATCAAAACAGACTGTATAAAGGGGTGCAGCAACCTAAATTAGCTCTCCTCAGGTAACATTTGGGAAAATATCTAATTTAACTCAAAACTTATTGAGCAGCTATGCAGAATTCTGTTCATAATTTGTCTCTATGTGGAGAGAGTAAAATGAGGCAAACATCCGTTTGCTTTGCGGGGGGGGGGGGGAGTTTTTCAATGACTAATTTTTGCCGCAGGACTTAAAGTTGAACCTTTATAGACATCATAACTTTTACTGTGTAAATGACCTACAGAGCATTATTCCATTTCATTGCGCTTTGAGTTTGTTTAGGAAAGCAATCTCGTTTTAAGTTTACCCACTGATCTGGGACTAATGTTTGTTTGTGGTGAGCGGTAAATCTCTCTTCACCCAGCAATTCGCCGGATCTGAAGTGATGTGGTCTCTGAAATGAATTTCATGGCTGATAAACATCTTACAAATTATGATGTTTCCGATAACTGTGTGGTCTAATTTAAGTTAGTATTTAAATCACCGTGCCCAAATGACTTCATGGTCCAGGTAGCTGGTTTCTTAAGAAACGGGGTTTCTTTGATCTTTTGATAGGGTTGAAGTTCCAGGTGTTCTCTCTTTGGATCATACTTTAATCCTTCTGAGTGAACAGTATCCCTAGAAAAAACCACCATTTTTCCTTGAATCAAGCATTAACTTTGATATTCTGATTTTTAAAGGAATTGTTTAATATTAAAGAGGGGCATCAAGGTCACATGGAGTTTTGTGGTGCGCTCATTTTCCGATAGATAGAGTCTTCATGGAAGTGGAGAATAAATTGCCAGTTTCTAACGTAACGTTAAAATGGTTTAAAATGTCACTTTACTTGATACTCTTCCAGAGTGAAATTTGAAACATGTATATAATGTTCATTCTTAAGAGGAATTTTAGCAGCAATTGAATTATGCCACAGTGGTTTTGAACACTTACAAATGCAAGCTATTTTCTCTGGAGGGTTGGTCGCATGGGGGTGTATTAACATATGATACAATAACGAGACCGGCTCTGTGAACTAGGGAATAAATTTCCCCTAAACAAGCAAATTTATGTGTAAAAATCTATGCACTGTGGGAATAACACTGTGAGGACCCAGTCTTAATTGCGTGGTTATGAACTTATTTGGTGGCGGGCTGCTGTTAATGAACCTCACTTTCGGCTCAGTCCATCCACAGCAACCAGCCACCAAACCGGTCATCACGTAGTGAAGACCAGGTCCTCGCACTGTTGTTCCCCCTTATAAAATAATTAGTGAGTGAGAATTACCAACTCTGTACATTGTCTCGTGAAGAAGTCACTTTACGTAATTTGGTCATTTGAATTCAAATTGATCTTATTATAAGTGTTTTGTCCACACAGACATGTGTGAAACACTGTATCTAATAGCCTACTCAGTATTTTCCTGAGTTCTGTGATTTTTTTTTACACAGAACTTGGGAAAGTACCAAGTTTAATACACATCGGTTTAAGGGGCGAAAAACCCTGAATAACCTGATGCAAAATTAACATCAAATTGATCTTGTTTGCAAAAGTTGTTTTGAATGACACTTTTGGGGAAGAGTACTACACGGTGTGTGTTAATATCTGTAGTTTTAAAGGACAAAAATCCAGGTGGCCATGTTGCACACCAATGGTACACCCACGAACAGGCAGTGTACAAGATGCCAAGTGTTGAGTAGTTAGCAAGCGACCAAACAAACTTGCACTTTGCAGACATCATCTCACAGCTTATGTAAAGATCTGGTTCACGGATTACATCCCATAGTACCCCTTGGTCTGTTTAGACTAAACTAGGAAAGAAAGCTCAGATTCTGATAGCCATGATGACAGAAAAGGCGCTGACAAGGGGGATTTCCCAAAAACAGATAAATAAAGGAATCATTCAGGTTTTTATACCCCCCCCCTAAATAAAAAAATTAAAAAAATAAATAAATAAATAAATAGACCCCTACCTGATTGCGTGTGATAGCTAACTTGTGGGGGCGTTTTAAATAACCACGATCTCAGACTTGAAATCAAGTCTAACATGTAGTTCAGTGGCCGCCACTCCACCTACAATGTAGCCCCCAAGAAACTGGCAATATGACTCTCTGAATCCAGCCAAGGCCTTGATCTACACAGAGGCTATGGAGGCCATGTCCTCTGTTGCCCTGGTCTTGGCCTTAGTGCCCCTTCAAAAGTTTCCCCTAGGCTTCAATATTTTTCAATGTGAGTGCCCTTTGCAAACTGAAAATAGCCTTGCCCTCTCAAAGATGAAATTCCAGGCCTGCCAACCATGAATACGGATGTATGTCATTGTATGAAACATTTTAAAAGTTTAACCCTTCAAATTCCTTGAAATGCATGATTCATAGAAATATGATCTCTAGTCCCACTGGACTCAAACTCACTATGTGGTGACCAAGCACCCAGCAATGTAAAAACACTCCCTCACTCATGTGACTCTGGTCTACTTGAGGGTTTGTTCCTCACCCATATCAGATTCCCGTCACAAGTAATTGAAGATTCAAACATCAACAGCCAAATCCAGAATCTTTTTTCTTTTTTTTGGGGGGGGGGGGGTGGGTGAATGTTTGTGCATTTGTCTCAGGTGGCCCGTATTGAGTTACTGCTTAGCATCAGACCATAATGCAATGCACTTTCATGTACATACATCACTGGTATCAATGACATGTGATTTGATATTTGGGTGAGTGGAATTCTTGGTGATTTCCATACATTTTCACAGTTTCTGTTTCATTCAGACCAGATACTTCACGGAGGCAAAGGGATTGCCTCCGTCGCTCCTGGTCATTGCCTTGGTGCCCCTCGAAATGTTCCAATAGAAATTTACAATTTCCTCATAGAGGTGCCCTTTACCAAGGAGAAAACGCCTTGGTGCCCTTGCCCTGTCAAAAACGAAGCATCAGAGCTGGGCCCAATTTCACTGCTTAGTAGAAAATATTGTTTAAACATTTTCTGCTAAGCAAAAATAAGCAGGATACCAGTCACAGATTGTACATGTGAAATGGTATTTTGGCTGGTAACCTTATTCTGCTAAGCATAATTTTATTGTGCTTGGCTACTTTTTGTGTTTTAAAGCATGAAATTGGTTTGTTAAGCATGAAATTGGTTTGTAAATTACATTTTAAATGCTACTTGTACATTGTAATGTAATGTACAATACACATGGATAGGGGGGCCTACATGTTTAAATTTGTGTTCAAGAAATCACTTTGTTCAATGTAGAGGGACGTCATTAAATAAGTGCAGAGTTGTAAAATGAAGAAATGGAAGAATTATTACAGACATAAAATGTTGCACCTGTAAGTTATAGAGCACTTGGGCTACTCTTGGCCATAAAATAAGCATGGGTTAGTGGTTTCCCCTTGGGTGAAATCAATTATCAAGCACTTTGGCATGATGTGCCACCAGTGTGTCCTCGCCTCATGTCAGGGTTGACATGTTTGAGCATGAAACCAGGCTTTCTGCTTGTTCGAAATCTCACCGATACACTTTTGCTTTGCTGAGATGTAGAACAAAGAGCCGTTCCAAAAGCTTTATTCCACGTACTGCATCTCTTTGGAACTCCTTGCCTGGTGCATGTTTCCCTCCATCCTACAATCTAGACTGTTTTAAGAGGAGTATCAATTCCTACCCTCAGCTCCCCTGAGTTATTTTCATCTTTGTTTTCTTCTTGTGAGCTTCTTACCAAGAGTGTTTTTTTAGCCTTGTTTGGTGCAAACTTAATTTTCTTTTAAAATTATACTTAAAATTATACTTAAAATAAGCATAGCGTATTGTGGTTTTCTCCTATCCACTGCTGTACATGTCAGTTACAGAGCACTTCATGCACTTGGGCTTTTCTTAAACATCAGTCCTTTATGGCCCCATAAAAGGAACAGAGGTCGAGATGCCAAAACTGCCACTCAAGTTGTAAAAAAAACTAAACCATAAACCATTTGACCCCCAGCTAACAACTGGGTCCTTTTCCAGGAGGAGGTAGACTCTATAAAGCCTGTGTTAGTGTTAGACATTCTTGAGAACACCTTTGCAGTTCTCCTGCTATCCCATGGGATTTATGTGGGGACTGTTAGAGGGGTTTAATGATGGACTGTCAGCAGCCAGTGTGAATAGCTGGGGACGACCCTTAAAGGTGGCCTCTTGGTGAAGTAGCCATGACCTGTTGTTCCATGCATGGAGGAAGAAAAGGGCTAGGGTTGAAGATATAAAAACAAGTGAGAAAACTTGCTTAATGCTCTAAGATGGGAAATATGAACAGGCTTCGCTGTAGTGATGTGGACATCAAATAATCATACCATGTACATAACATCATGGAAGTAGAATATGCAGGCTAGATGTACAAACATTGTAGTGCATTACATTTTTTCCGTAAAGACTTATAGGCCAACACACCGTATGTATTGTATGTATGCGGTTTTTAATATTTTGTACTCAAACCTACATTGCAATGTATTAGGATTTTGCTTGTCTACAATGCATTGCAGACAAGCATTTAAATTTGGGTTTTTTTAAGTTCCTCAGAAAGTTTGTAAAAAGCTCTAATTGTGCAATCAGGGCTTGAATTTTGGGTAAAACTTCACAAGAGCGCAGGGCTGAAAATGTTTACCGGATCTTATTTTACAAGACCAGAATCTAATTTGACAAGACCAGAATCTTATTGAGAAAGAGTCTTTTACACAGTTTAGCACGTACACTGTTTTATTTGAGCAGGCAATAAGAGAAGATTTGATTTAATTTGTGTTATAAGTATTGATACATGTACTCAAGAGAATTGTTACCAGACTCAAAGTCAACCTTTGAACATCATTTTTTTTATAGATACTACACAGTGAGGTATAATTATTCATTTGAAAAACACAAGACTGTTGGACTTGTCCAGTCAAGAGTTTACTGGCCTGGGGCTAAAATCACTGGCCTCGTGCCTGCAGTCCAGTGTAAAATTTGGGCCCTCGCTCAATCACGGATGCTAGCTTGTGCATGAAGAGAACCCTGTGTGTTAAACATAGTATACGATTTTCAAAGCCCCTTTTGAACTTACACTGCAGGACAGATCTTTTCAGAGCTAAGTAGTCTCCCGAATTCTGAAATCTATTCCGTGGCAGTAGAATAAACAGCAAGACAAGTTCTCAAAGTACGAAATCTACACAGCAAAGTAGATATACACATGGTGTTACCACAAACCGAATTGATACCTCACCATGCAATGCCTCAAAACCAATGTGATTGCAAAACTGCAGCATCCATTGCTTTAATTATAAGCTAATTTGCCCCCAGGCGCTAAGCAAATAAGCCACATCATGAGGGTCTGAGTGTCCTGTAGTACTGTATAGTGGAATGTTTACTGATGTACATGTACAGCAGGTAAATAACCTGATTGATTAATGTACCCCCATGCCACAATGATTGGCACCACACAATGCCTCCATTGCAGGTTTCTTAAGCCCAGGTATTCCATACATTGTCGCCCACAATAGCCCAGTTGCCGACTGACATACATGTAGGATTTGGGGAGTTTAAAATGGGTCCTGCTGGGCCATTGATTGATAATGCATTTTACGGGGGAGGCCCGGGTTTTGTAGGACAATATTAAAATTGTGGGGGTTTTGGAGGGAATGATATTAAGTCAATATTTAACAATGTCTGCATAGACACTCTAGACAGATCGGGAAAGCTGGGTTAACTGCCTGTATTGGTCTACCCACATTTTTTTTCTGGTTATTTTTATTTTTAGCTGCCTGAGGAGCTGCCTTAGGAGACATAAAGAGAACAAATTGCATAGTGATTGAGTGTTGGTTATACCCATTCAAATCCCGGATAAAAGTTTTCAACGAAATCTAATCAGTGAAACTTTCGTAAACATGTCCCTTTCAAACAATGTCAGTTTTCTTTTTTTGTTCAAATAATGTCAGAGAAAAAGTTAACTGTTATACATGGACATTTGGTGTTCTCGAAGGTAGAATTAAAAGTTAACAAACTGGCGGCATGGTCAGGTGGTTAGACTGCCTGGCTTGCAATCAAAATGAACCCAGATTTGTTCAAATGGAGTTCATAATCATCCAGATGTGAGTAGGAGAGTTTGTCAGTTATCATTTTTCGGGGTCAAATAATGTCAGAGAAGGAAGTGCCTGACAAAAGTTTACTCTATTCCTACCTCCATGATTTCACAGAGAGGTGTTCTGCAAGGTGGAGCTCACCTTTATCAACAAGCTGGCGACATGGTCAGGTGGTTGGACTACAAGGGTTCAATCTAAACGAAACCCAGATTCATTTATTCAAGTGTAGTTCACAATCATCCAAAGATGTGTTGGAGGGTTCTTGCACCCACCTTCCTCCATGGTTCTTGCCAGTTGGTCATATATGTACATGTTCGTCAACTTTCTGGGTTCCCTTCACATTTGAATGATTTATTGCTTCCTTGTCTTTAGGAAATTTGAAGGTCTTGATAGCCAACCCTAAAAGCCCTGTCAGATGAGGAGAAGACTCCAGCCTGATCAGAGACAGTTTTTAAACTAAGAATGGCCTAGGCTATGGCTGAGCCCATGGCGCAATCGTCAGAGAAGCTACGATTGGCTGCCAGCAAGGGACAAGTGGATTACATACGAGAGCTTGTCAAGGCCGGGGCAGAATTCACACCGGACAAGGTACGTACGTTACATCAAGCCTGGAAAGACACCTTTGAAGGGCAAGGCCAGTTTCGTTTTGCAAACGCCACTTCCCGATTGTGCAATATATTGAAGAGACCAGAAAAAACAGCCCATTGCCTTCCTGAATCACGACCTCTGTGTAATTCCATCCCTGGCTTGTGTACTAGGGTGGGTTTTTGAACAAGCGTGTGATTTCTCAGGATTTTTCCTGATTTCAGGATTTTCTCAAAACCTCCTTGAGCCTTCAATATTCTTTTGGAAGAATTAAAGCAGTCACCAAAGGAAGAATGTAGTCCACATTGTGTACTAACCTGTAGTTTGATATTTCTGGTGATCAATGCTCAGAGTCTATAAATCTTTCAGGGGAAGTTCTGTGTCTAGAATAGGGGGAACCCTGACCCGCAAGCCATTTTTCAGGAGTTTCCACATCCGTCCAATCTCACCCATGCAAAAATGTCTTGTTTAATAAATATTTGGTTCAAGCAAAAGTTTGTGGGTTACTGAGAAACCTTTCACATACAGTATGTACTATTTAGGCATGCACCTTTTAAACTGATTAGCTGGGTTCACCTTAACTTCTTTTTTGAGAGAACATTGTCATTTGGCGGTCGGGTTGGTGTACTCATATTATGTAATCCTCGCCTTCCACCTCTAGGACTCTGGTTCAAATCCTGCCGGGGTCACTATGTGGATTGGGTTTTCAGTCCCTATCTGATTGTGCGGGTTTTCCCTGGAATAATTCTCTGGGGGTGTTCCTCCCACATCTAAAACTGAAACTTCCTTCCTTGTCTTCTCTCCTGCCATTCTCTGCCCATACTCTTGGCTAGTTTAGTGATTTTATTAAGTTCGCTTTTCTGAGAGTCCTTGACTTCACAACTAGAATTAATAAATGAAATGAAATGAAAATAGGACATTGTACAACACTGTACAGTCTTCTCAAAGCTCGAATTTTTTGAAAAATCCACACGACCGCAGGACTTGTAGCTCAGAATCTTTACTGGACCGGGATTTTATTTATAAGACAAGAATCAAAATGAGAAGAGACTAGAATCAAAATGAGAACACAGTTTTATCAAACTGTTTTATTTGAACAAACACTTTAAATTGTTTTTTGGGGGGTGATGCTCTGCAGGATTGAAAGATATTTGTGAGACTCAAACTCAACATTTGAACATTTTAAAACAAGACCACCGGACTTGTCCTGTCTTGAGTTTACTGGCCCGACACTGATATCACTGGCCTGGGGCCGGTGGTCCAGTGTAAAATTTGAGCCCTGCTTCTCTGTGCTGTCATTTTAATGCTGCAGTGCCGCTGAGTCAATCCGATAAACTTTCAAGTTTTGTATCCTGACTTTGGGTTTTTTCTTGTGACACAGTATGGACGGACAGCTCTCCACTATGCAGCCAACTATGGTCAGATTGAGGCTATCAAGCTGTGTGCACATCTCGGCTGTGAGCTGGACACGCAAGATGTGGTAAATAATAATTATAATAACTAGTTTTTATAAAGCACTTTATCTTCAGACATCTCAAAGCACTTGTCATTATTTAACATGCGAGATCTCAAACCTGCAAACTTGCAGATTAGTCCAGTCAATCTGTGGTTTGACTTGGACAAAATTGCAACAGAAATTATTTTGGTTGCAAAATTCTCTAAAAACCCACCAAAACAACATATCAAAAAAGTAGAAAAAAGGAAGTTGGGGAAATATGACTGATTGAAAATGACCGATTTTGCCTCTATTTTCACTAATGTGTACGCACACCTCCTGATAGTGGAAGAAATGATATAATTGTCACATCATAGTTGCATGGATATGATCACTGCATATTTTCCAAATACATTCGACCAAGACAATTCCAAGATGGCCGTCACTTTTCAAGATGGCTGCCATTTTCCCGCCAAAATCAAATAATCACGTTTTAAATGCATTGATGTATAAATTAACTATAACCTTTTCATTCCATTATTTAAGTCTTTAAAAATACATACTGTAATTATATATAAACTAATTTGTAAATTTCTCAGTTTGGGGCAAAAGAATCACAGGATTTTTCTTCCTTTTTTCCCCTTATATTTGCCATCAAATTCATGTCACACCTGATAATTGATTGGCTTTTCAAAATGCAATTTTGTTTTCTTCAGAAAATAAAATTCTTCAAATGGTTGTTTTTCATCAGAATGATTGATGCTCGTACCACCTGTACATTGTAGATTCTTGTCAAACGATTCAATTGTATCCTTGATCTCACATCCTATTCCCCCCTTTTTCTTTAGTATGGATGCACCCCATTACACCGAGCAGTGATTGATAATCACCTGGATGCGATCAAAGCATTACTGCTGGAGGGGTGTTCAGTAGACAGACAAGATGAGGTAAAGTAAATGATGGAAATGCCAGCTCACACTCAGTCAAAATGTCAGAAGGCAATTAGTGTTGGAGGGAGGCATGTCGCTTGGAAGCTCTGTCCCTTTCTCCCCTCCGTCCGGAAGTGACAGAAAATTAAAATCCATATAAATCCAACCACAGGCTTTGTTTGAATCTGATGCTTTTGATGCCCCCTTCCATCTGGGTTCACTGACTGACTTGCTTGTTGAATTAATGCTCTTTGAATTTGATCAATTCAGGACAACTAGCGATACAAATCAGAACTCAAAAATCGCTAGTCAGGAGTGCTGCGGACTGGCCAACTTCATATTGTAGGTGTGCTCAGGCCTAGAGTTTCATTCTTGAGAGGGCAAGGCCATTTTCATTTTGCAAAGGGCACTTCCATTGGAAAATCTTAGAGTCTATAAGAACCTTTGCAGGGGCATCGAGGCCAAGACCAGAGGCAACAGAGGCCATGGCCTCCGTGGCCTCCATGTAATTCCAGGCCTGTGTGCTGGTGGGCTAGTGAACAGAAATAAGTAACCTATGTCAAGCGTTGTCTATTTTACATGAAGACATCTCTCAAAATTTAAACCAGTCAAAATTTATTGGGTAAGTCAAATGTACAGCTGACCAGCTTGAGGAGCTAGTCAGGGGAAAACAAATAACAATTCAAGGCTCTGCCAAGGGGCCAGGTTGGATTTAACACCACACAAAAAAGTCTTAACTCAATTTAGTAGCGTGATAATTTTTAGCTACAACAGTATGAAAGTTTGTTTTTTAAAAACCAGACCTGCACTACCTTTTCTTCTTGACTCAACTGCTGAGCTTGCCAGCTGTATGTTTAATAAGCCTGCATAAATGTTCACATAACTCTCACATGCTTCAATCACATCATGAATTTCTAATAAAATATCTTAACCCTGCGCCAAGGTAAGGAGATGGACGCAACAACACACGGTAGCCACAGCAGATTAACAATTAGAATGCTTATAAATACAAAAGGACTTTTATTACTAGTAACAGAGTAAAACACAACTACAAAGATAGCGACGTAAACAAAGATAAGCCAACACAAGAGAGCGCTATTACAACTACTGGCGTTGCAGTGAGGGCCAGTGTTCCATTGTCTTAACCACGTTGTACACACTAATCAGCTTGTATGCCATGAAAGCCTAAGCTGGAACATGCCACACGTCCTAGAGGGAGTGTCAGTCAACAGAGGTCTGTGATTTGGTTTAGGAGGGGGGCAGGAAACGGGTCAGTGATTTGGTTTGGGGGGAGCAGGACAAAACTCTGCCATCATCCTTTGTGTACAAAATCAGTTACTCAATTGTCAACGGTAGATGAAACCAAATTATAAAACTTAATTAATTAAAGGCATCGTACACGTTTGGAAATTGTCAAAGACCAGTGTTCTCACTTGGTGTATCCCAACTTATGCATCAAATAACAAGCCTGTGAAAATTTGGGCTCAATTGGTCATTGAAGTTGCAAGAAAATGATGAAAGAAAAAACACCCTTGTTGTACAAATTTGTGTGCTTTCATTTAGGAATAAAAACTTCTGGCAAGAAGATTTTATTATTTTAGTGAGAAATTACCTCTTTCTCAAAAACTACATTACTTCAGAGGAAGTCGTTTCTCACAATGTTTTATACTATCAACAGCTCTCCGTTGCTCGTTACCAAGTAAGTTTTTATGCTAATAGATATTTTGAGTAATTACCAAACGTGTACGATGCCTTTAAGCAGACAAATGAGCTTTAATTAACCCAGGCAACACCCGGACATGGGTCATTCCGTGTCAAATCATCACGCCATCCGGGGTCAATCTCACGGATTTTCTTTAAATTTTGTGAATTAGTTTTGTCTTATGAGAAAACTCTGAAACCCGAATTTGAGCGTTCTGGGTCATGTGGTTTTTGAGTTACAGGTCGTTGACCTTTTGACCTTAAGTTTTTTCAACATAACAACAAATAATTGTACCTCCAGTTATGAATATCGGACAAAGATGATTTTTAGCTTAAATTAAAGCCCTTGATATAAGAAATTAACTTATTGTGAAATATAAAAAATATATAAAAATAATCAGTTGGAGGTTGCAAAAAATAGACTTTGACCTTTGACCCCTCGAGGGCCGCCATTTTAATTTTTTTCAAACTTTGCCAAAAGAAGGCTTCGGGTGTTGCCATGTACCACACCAAATATAAAAATGGGATCTCTGTAGGTTTAGACGGGACATTGGTTTCTATGTGGGTAGTATATTAAAAATACATTAAAACGTGCACATTTCAATGTATGTACTGTACATACATGTACATTGTTGCACAGGGGACTCAAGTTGTATCAAAAATTGTACTTATACATTGTCATGGGCGGCGTATGGGTTAGTTGGGGTGGGGTAGGGGTGGGGTAAGAGGACTGAGTAGGGGGATCGGGTAGGGGGCTAAGCCAATACTAGACTTGACTCAAGTCCCAATCCCGTGCCATCGCCAGAAAACTATTGTTTTGTGATGGTCTGCATTCCCCAACCTGTTCCGCACGCGGGACAGGGACTTGACGATGCCGCAGTCGCCTGATATGTAAATGTATTCACTTATGAATATGTAAACTTGCTGCGTTATACGTGTTGTCCGATCAAACCCATTCAAAAAGAAGACTTGTTCATTTGTTATTTGTGGGAGTTAAGTTCTTAGATGAGGATTGAAATACATTTTTGAATAACCAATTAATTATAAAAAGAAAGCACTGAATGTTCATTAAAATTTAAGTTAATACGTTGTAACAAACATTTGGGTCGGTTTTGTTTGCAAAATTTGAACTTTGGGAAGTGCAATTCAACGACTTTGGTACCGACACCCACTTGCCTGCTGATGAGTTTGCCTGCCCCCCATGTGTCATCGCGTTTAGACGCGTGCACTTACAATGCCTTGCTCTGTGATGTCACAGAGTGTAATGAATATTTTACCGGCGGGGCAGCGCTTCCACGCTCCCATTGGTTTTGTTCATCTCCCCATTTGTGGAGATTTTCCAATAACAACGTGCAGTGTAAGAAACGACCTCGTCAAGTCCCATTCTCGAGACCACATTTTGACGGCGAGCGCGCACTGTACGGCTTGTTTGCTAGTTGGCGCGATATGCTTGGGGACCTCTCGCACGAGAATCAAGTCTAAGCCAACACGTGTACTGGTATTGGTACTGTAAAACTGTACTCAGCCTGGTACATGTTTCAAAAAGAATCTTTAAGTTCAGCATATTACATGGTTTTCTGTGAGCCTTTTGCTGCTTAAAGTCGTTCTCTAAGTCTTGTGTTGGCTGCAAGTGAATCTTTTTTTGGAAGGGTGTATGTTCTCCCTGTCGCTGTCAGTGGGGCAGCAGACGTCAAGACATCAGCAACATCAATTTCAAAGATGTCTTCCCTTTCTGGAAAAAAAGAATGATCGAGCAGGGCCATGTGGATGTAAGAAATTGACCTTCACAAGTCGACTTTCTTGCCTCAATTCTACAACACATCCAAGCCACCAGAACCCATCATATTCTGTATGTAGCCACTGATTAGATCTATTTTCTGAATGGGCAAAACACTCTGTGTTGTACGCTCTTGTCGTGCTGCAGGGCTAGATGAAAATTCTCGCACTTCAATACAATTCCTTGATATTGGCTTGTAAGAATGCAGTTTCTGGGTTCCAGGGATAGTGCGTGCATTTTGAAAGCGATCTTGCAGTAAAGTTGCTTCTTCACTGTGCTGGGCTGTTGTAGTGAAACAGAACTTCATTCCAGAAATTTCCTTGCAGGCAAAATCATACAGTTGCCGAGGTGTCATAATTTGTTTGTCAAAAGGTCTTTGTAGACTTGACTACCAATATAATGTTGGGCACTACAAAGTACTCAGGGGGTGTACGGATTGTACCTATCAGAAACTTGCAAGATAAAGGAGTTAACTTGACACCAATGTTCTTCCCCCGTCCAACCCACCCCCAGCCCCCACCCCCACTAAGTGCATGGCCAAGTGATTTCACAGTATTATTTATTTAATTATTTAATTAATTAGTTATACATACGCAGCATAAAACCATGCATTGTGTACATGTGTATTCACACATGTATACAGCCATGTATGCCATTGAAATGTGCACGTTTTAATGTATTTTTAATATACTACCCACATAGAAACCAATGTCCCGTCTAAACCTACAGAGATCCCATTTTTATATTTGGTGTGGTAAATGGCAACACCCGAAGCCTTCTTTTGGCAAAGTTTGAAAAAAATTAAAATGGCGGCCCTCGAGGGGTCAAAGGTCAAAGTTTATTTTTCGCAACCTCTAACTGATTATTATAATTTTTTAAAAATATTTCACAATAAGTTAATTTCTTAAATCAAGGGCTTTAATTTAAGCTAAAAATCATCTTTGTCCGATATTCATAACTGGAGGTACAATCATTTGTTGTTATGTTGAAAAAACGCAAGGTCAAAAGGTCAACGACCTGTAACTCAAAAACCACATGACCCAAAACGCTCAAATTCGGGTTTCAGAGTTTTCTCATAGGACCAAACTAATTCAGCAAATTTAAAGAAAATCCATGAGATTGACCCCGGATGGCGTGATGATTTGACACGGAATGACCCACATGTAAACAACACACTTGTGCTTACATGCCGGCCTAGTGTCTGAATCGAGACCTGTTAATGTTTGAAAAATTTGAACATTTTTGTTTTGTTAATTAGAATGGCAATACAGCACTACATGAAGCGGCATGGACTGGATATGATGAAATAGTACACGTATTGGTCAAGCAGGGGAAAGCAAACCTACATGCAGGAAATAAGGTACATGTAAATACTTAAAATATATTGTTGGGGGGTGAACAACGAAAAAATTGACTGGAATGAAATCTGAACCTCAACTTCGGAATTAACGTGTTGTCACTTTACCAACTGAACAATCAAGCTATCAAGCCCCATCTACATGTAATGTAGATCCCTGGTTATACAGCAGTTTAAGGTTGAATGGCTTCTGACTGACATCCCCGAACAAAGATTTTGACAAAATAGGAAGACCGCAAACATCAGGGCTGATAGCTCAGTTTGTTGAGCATTAATCCGGAGGTCACAGATTCAAATAATGTTCTAGTCTTAGTTCACCCAAAAGTTGAATTAAATTTGCCACGTCAATTTCCCTTTCAGTTTATTTATTGAAATTCGAAATAATATACATAACTTTGTAAACGTTTTATGAAGGCCAAGTTACAACATCGATATTTGTCAGTGGACTTGATGGTTAATGCTTATCCTCGCTCTCATGATCCATTAATAAGGAAAAGTGTGCAGTCACAATCTTTGTCGTGCTCCCTGTATGCGTTATATTATATTATATTATAGAGGTTTACCTCCCTTCGGAAAAATCAAACACTTTCTATCTCTGGCTATGCAATTCAGCTTCTCAGCTGCGGGTAAAGCTGATTAGCCTTCCATATGTTTATTTATATTTAATGATTATCAGAATTGATCTTATTTTGTATGATGTACGTCTACATTGCGACGAACAAGTGTCCTCTCTTGTCATTTCTACAGCATGGTAACAGACCCCTTCACCAATCTTGTCAGAACGGTCACAGTGAAACCACACGCATACTCCTACGAGGTGGATCCCATCCAAGCATCAAGAATAATGTAAGTAACCACTGACTTGAAGGTAGGGTCATACTTTGGTAATGACCTGAGAGGAAATTGTGTAAACAAATTTTGAATTCCTATACAGGTGGTATAACATCCTGCAAAAATATATTATCGGAAGCGATTAGAAATCAATAAAAATATGTCAACATATTTGAACCTCCAAAGATGGGCTGCGGGCGACTTTTGGAAATTTCCATGGCACCCATGTGAATGCTGCCCTCAACACAGCCAGAGATGCCGTTGGTACCTTGCTAAATGTGGATAGATTCAATGTTCTTCATGAAAATACTGTGACAGTTTTTTGCTGTTTTCTCGTCAAGTAGACACTGTATTCATCTGACACTTTCAAAGGTGACTTTTATTGTATATGTATCTTTCTTGATAATTCTGCCTTTAAATCAGCATTTAAAGGCTTTTCGTATTATTCTCTCCACCGACGTTTGCAATTCTTAACATTACAGTGAAATCTGCCAGACACTTCAAATTCCACCTGTTTTCAGCCAGACTTGAAAAGCTCAGCCTTAATTTCGGGAACTCATTGTTGAATTCCGCCATTCACAGAGATTGGCTTCCTCCTAAGAGGAATAATAATTTAAGAAATTCCGACCGGTTGTCTCCTATGTAATGTCGCACTAACCGTTACAAAACCAACCCAATTCCATCCTTGGTTACTCTCATCAACAAACAATAGTTCTTTATTGCTGTCCTTGTTTCGGATGCTATTGGGAATTGCTTGATGTTCCTCTGAGACCTGTCTGTGATTTGTTTTTTTAAACTCCAATTTAAAACTCCAATTTGTTTTTATCTCAGTGCAATTTATCCTGATCTGTGTAGTGAGAGTACTGGACTAAGTTTTGGTCTCTTTGTGTAATTCCGGGCCATTTGCCCTTTTATTCTTTGGTATTATTTTTCATAAGTGCATTTTGTCGTTTATTGCTTTTTTATTGTATTAATTAACTACCAATTTGTACATAAGACCATAATTCAGTTATACTGCGAATGTCTTTCACCCAGTAATGATGAAATAAATAAACCGCAGGGCTCGAATTTTACACTGGACCACAGGCCCGAGGCCAGTGATTTTAACATCGGGCCAGTAAACTCATGACTGGACAAGTCCGGCGGTCAGAATACTGACCCATAATACAAATGAGATAAATCTTCTCTTACTGCTTTTTCGATTTCAAACAGTTCAATTGTTAAACTCTGTAGGCATTTTTTAATTCTCATTTCAATTCTGGTCTTGTGAACAAAATTCTGGTCCAGTAAATATTTTGAGCTTCAAGCCCTGTGGTCTTGTGGGTTTTTACCCCAAATTCGAGCCCTGTTAAACCATTAATAATAATTTTGTTGACAAAAACCAAACGATGATCCTTCTTTAAAGTTCTATTGATGTTTGTTTTGGATGGTAAATGAGGTCCAATTAGACATTGCGCTTGACTACAGGGGAGCCTGTTTGAAATTACACCTTTGCAAAAAAAGGGATGAAAAATGTTCAGACTTTTATCTGAATTCAGAACTGTTTTGGTCCGCTTGATGACAAAAAGTAGCTGATATTTTGTTCAGAGGGAGGGATATAGAAATCTTGCTCTTTGATCTACCTTGCAATCTATATAACACCAAGGGTTATCAAAAGGTTCATCATTTCAACATACCTCCTAACATTTTGCTCCAAGTCTCACAGACCTTTTTGTCAGCAATAACTCTCGCCCCATTATTCAGGAAAGAATCAACTCATGTATAGAATTCATTTTTGGCTTTTGAGAATTTGAAAGAGAAAAGTACATATTGTCAGTTAATGTTTTCTATATTTAGTGTCAAAGTTGAATACAGTTAACCCAACCGCTTGAACCTTCTTTCAATCAGTTGTGCATGAACAGTTTTTGAGTAAACATCGTCGATCACTACATGTACATCATTTCACCAGTGTACATGTACACTAAATTTGCTCACATACTATGCAAACATTAGATGAATTTGAGTGCATTGTTGCAGAACATAAGCGCCGGGGTGAACTGGACTATATCATTTTATGAGGCGAAGCCGAGTGAAATGGAAAAATAAACCCAGATTTCACCAGGAGAATATATTGTGATGGAATTGCATGAGTTGAATTCGTCATGTGACGTCGCACGTGATATGTGAACGACGTCATCAGTCATGTGTTCAGCTTGCACCAATAGGGTTGGTGCAAGGTGCAAGTTCCCGCCACGAGAAGTCAGGTGAACTCTGATTGGTGCGGTAGTTGTAGTTCAGTTGGGCTAGTTGCCCGTAACTTTTAAGAAGTTAGTTGAGTTTATGTAAGATATTGTGCGCTGTTGGGCGTGCACATGGCTTTCAGGAAAGCGTGATAAAAAGCTGCTGTTTTGGGTTGCAGGGAGGGACTTGTTCCAGAAATTTGAGTGCAGCAAGTATAGTAAGTATATGAGAGTTATTCATTACTTTGTGTAAATTGGGAGTAATATTGAGGGTAAAAGGAGCCTGTGGGGAAGAAGATTAGAACAGAGACGTGAGTGTGTTATTTTCTGTGTGAATTTTGGCGGTATTTGTGCATTTTAGGCAGCGTTATTTAAGGCTGTGCGCGTGCAGGCGATCGTCGTGATAAATACACAAGACGATCAGCCGGAGCTAGCTGTACTGCGGTGTAGTTGAACTGGGTTAAGTGCAACGACCCAATGGTTGCCGTCGCTGTGTGCGAGGCAGACAACTACTGGATTCTGGGAGGGCTGTGTAGCGGAGCGGGTCGTGTGTTGTTGCCGGGACCGAGCTGTGTGCTCAAGGCCCAAGGCAGCTGGTGTTGCGCTGGGCTAGGCGTGCAACCGCGGCGTGGTGCTCTGTGTATGTGTTGCCTTTCACTGGTATTGAGTATTGCTAGGTAGTTGTTTACATGACTTGTAGATAATTTGGGGTCTCACATTCTAAGTGCTTACAGGCTAGGTTATTTTGCCCAACTTCTGGAGTTGAAGGTGAATGTCAATAAATTACTTTTGAGGTCAAGGTCATTGTTAAACTGTGTCCTATTTGTGTGATTATTTTAGGGAACTGTGTGTACTCTGACAGAGAGGTGTACAATCTTTTATAATCGGGCGGTATACTTCCTCCCAAACGAATCTCGTCACTCAGCCTTAAGTCCGCTTAGTGACTTTAACTTGAGCTAGCAAGGGAAAGGGTCCGAGTTAATAATCATAGACTGGATAACGGTCTGTGCCCGCCACAAATGGTGTCAGAAGTGGGATGATTATAATTGATTAAGTTAAACTCTCTGTTGAAATTAATCCTCCTCTATCCCGGGAAAGGAGATAGTACACAGGTTCAATAATTGGCAATGCGATTGTGGATTGTTGTTGTGCTGTCGGTGATTATTGCAATTGTTGCTCTAGTTGCGGTTTGTCAGTTTGCCAAGACTCGCTTGGAGTTGAGGCGGTTACGACGAATTGCGAGGGACCAGAATTTGACACTGATCCGAATTCACACTTTGACTAGTCAGACGAACAGTGCCAGAGTTTTGTGTAGTTTGGAACAACGAAGAATTGCAGCACAGACTGCTGCGCTAGAAGTGACGCAGTCACCTAGTGGCCAGTGGCCGAGTGTGGCAACGGTGTAGTTTCTAGCAAACTTATGGTCACTCGTCGTGTGTCTGGTGATTTCAGTTTTTGTTGGGTTGACTCTGGTACATATTGTTGTGTATTTTGGCAGTGGAAATTTGTTGTGTATAGAGTGAAATCCAACAACAGAGACGTGGTACTCGTTGGGTGGCATCCACACAGGGTATTGCGGAGAGAGAGATAGCAGTATGAGTGTGGGGTCAAAGGTTACCATGGACCCGTCGGGTACAGAGTCTGAGTTACAGAAGCTCCGCATGGATTACCAAATCCTGCAACTTGAAAAAGAACTTGTTGCAAAGAAATTAGAGGCGTCCATGAACGGAATGCCCAAGGAAGACATGCCTCATGATGGAAGGCGTGTGAGGCAGAGTGTGGATTCTGAGGTGGAATTACTGGTGACGAAAGAGACAGCAGGGTATGCCTCTCGTCCACCGGTTGACTGGTGGAGTGCGGACATGAAGGAACCAGAAATGGATCCCATGTCGGGAAGGGTTGGCATGGTGGGTAGTACACCTCTGCGGGGCGGAAGTGCGGCACAATTTTCCCCAACTGAGTTAACCCCCATCGCCAAGGAGCCCCCAACACACCCTCCAGTTGACGAATGGGCACTGTTCTTGTCAGGACAAAGTGTCGCTGAACATAGTTCAAAAGCCGAAACCCATTTTTGGACGACGGGAAATGGCCCCGAAGAAATCAAGCAGCGAACTGCTAAGCTGTGCTACCCACCCAGTGGAAGTAACACAAAGCAGCAGTTCGGCTGTGAAGGACCACCCTTCAGTAAGGCCCCAGCCACTGAAGAGTGAAGTCCCGGCTGGAAGTGACACGGATCAGAAGGACCTTTTGGAGCGACTAAAAGTCGTCGCCCGAACATAGTCCTGATCGGTATAATGGCAAGGTTCTCTGGAAGGAGTATTACCGCCATTTTGAATCGTGTCGTGAGGTGAATGGTTGGACTGATGAACAAGCTGCAAAGTATCTGACTGCAGGCTTGCAGGGGAACGCCCTCCGAATGTTGGGCGAATCAGGACAAAAGTACACTTATAGTGCACTTGTCAAACTATTGGAGAGACGTTTCGGGTCAGGTAGGCAGAGTGAGAACTACCTAGTTGAATTGAGACATAGGCGGCAAGGTCCGAAGGAGTCACTGCAGGAACTGGGTCAGGCGATCTATGAGTTGACGGCACGGGCGTACCCTGAAATTCAGGAAGATGCACGTGACCGGTTGGCTAGAAATCACTTTGTAGATGCAGTGGATAGTCATTCGGTGCGGGAGGGCATCAATAGAGCCCGTCCGAAGAACTTGGACGAAGCCATCCAAGCAGCCTTGGAGACTGCTAATTTTGAGAGTGTTGAACTGCAAAGGTTGGTGGACCGAAGGCCCGCTAAATTAGCAAGGGCTTTGGACTCTAGTGTGGAGATGAGGCTTGGTTCATTAGAGGCCCATCTTAGTGAGCAGGCTCAGAGCTTGAAATCTTTGGCGGAGTTTTGTAAAAACTTGTCAGGTCAGAAGGCCTGTGAGTCAGTTCAACAAAGGGACGTGTCCACAGACCAAGTGCACAAGTCCCCATCGGGTCCAGCTGGTGGCCGGAAGTGCTATAATTGTGGGTTGGAGGGGCATTTCGCACGAGAGTGCAAGAAGCCCCGAAAAACGAAGACTCGGGTGTCGGGAAACGCCAATCAGCCTCCTGCAGGATCCCCAGTCAGGCTGGATGTTCAAGAGGGTCCAAACGCCAACATGACAATGACGACATAGAGGAGAGGTCTAAGCATGGGGATGGGCAAAGAGAAGTTACTCTGCCCGGACCTGGTGTTACTCCCCGCATGGGTATGTTTGTAGAAGGGTCGGTAAGGGCTACCAAGTGTCGATTTTTAATCGATACGGGGTCCACCGACACATTGATAAGTAGTTCAATCTATTACGAAATACCCAAGGAGCAAAGACCCGTCTTGGAGACAGATGGTGTGGTTGTTAGACAGGTTGATGGTAGTCGTATTCCCACCCTGGGGAGGCACCTGTGGAAGTGCAAGTTGGAAGGACAACACACATGGTGAAGGCCATTTTCACAGAAATGAAATACCCAGGCATTCTGGGGATGGACTTTCTACTGCCCACTGGTGGAACACTAGATTTCCAGTCGAAGGAATGGAGGCTCAATGGTGAGCGAATAAAGTGCACTGGCAAGGCTGGTGAATCCTTCATTGGGCGTGTGGTAGTTTTAAGAACTACAGTGATTCCATCGGGCCATGAGGCTGTTGTCCCGGGCGTTATTGCTCGAAGGAAGGCTGCTTTGATAGGTCCGGCCATGGTTGAACCTATTGAGGGTGGCGGTGAGTTGGCGAAGAAGGGCTTGGTGCTGGCCAGGTCCCTGGTAGATGGCGAGTCGGAAGTTATTCCATTGAGGGTGTTCAACCCTGGTAGGGGAGAGAAGGTGGCCCGTGAGGGGACCACAGTGGGAACCCTCTCCGAAGTTGAGGCCGACTCTGGGTATGGAGAATTAGCATCTCCACCGAGTGCAGTGAATACTCTCCTGTGCACTTCCACGAATTATATGTGCGGGTACGGACAACCTTGAGGCTAAGTACTACAGTGAGGTTCAGAAGTGCTTGAATGACTATCTGGATTTGTTCTCAAGGGAGAACATGACATTGGAAAAACCAATATTGTTGAACACCAAATTAAGACGGGAAGTGCCAGGCCAGTCAAAGAAAGGCCAAGAAAGCACCCCTACTGCAATCAGCAAGAAATCCAGAGACAGGTGGCAGATCTCGAGAAGAGAGGTGTTATTGAGCCCTCAGACAGTCCGTGGGCTGCAAATGTTGTTTTGGTTCGGAAAAAGGATGGGACTCAGCGTTTCTGTGTGGATTACAGAAAGTTGAACGCAGTCACCATCAAAGATGCATATCCTGTGCCACGTATCGATGAAACTTTTGACGCTCTGAATGGGGCTAAGTGGTTTACGACACTTGACTTGGCATCAGGGTATTGGCAAGTTGCTCTTGATGAGGACGCCAGCCAAAAGTCAACATTTGTTGTGAGAAATGGTTTGTACAAGTGGAAATGCATGCCCTTTGGGTTATGCAACGCCCGGGCAACGTTTGAACGGCTCATGGAAAAGGTCATGGCTGGGTTGCAGTGGGAGATCTTGTTGGTTTACTTAGACGATGTCATTGTTTTTGGTCGAACAGTAATGGAAACTCTACATCGTCTGAGAGTTGTGTTGGACAGATTGCGACATGCAGGACTCAAATTGAAGCCCAGCAAGTGTCACTTGCTTCAAACGTCAGTGGCTTATCTGGGGCACATTGTGTCCTCAGAGGGGTAGCAACAGACCCGGAAAAGGTGAAAGCTGTAGCCGAATGGCCTACTCCGAAGTGTGTAAGAGATGTGAGAAGCTTTTGGGCCTCGCCTCTTATTACCGGAAGTTCATTTGTAGGTTTGCGGAAATTGCCAGTCCGTTGCATGCCTTGACTGAGAAATCAAGGAGTTTGCATGGACGGAGTCTTGCCAAGGGGCATTTGATGAGTTGAAGGACAGAATGCAGTCTGCCCCAATCTTGTCATACCCCAATCCAGAAGGTGATTTTGTCTTGGACACCGATGCCAGTGGAGAGGGCATCGGGCGGTACTCTCACAGGTCCAAGATGGTGAGGAAAAGTCTGGCTTACGCAAGTCGCAAGCTCAGTAGACCTGAGCGCAACTATTGCGTGACTCGACGTGAGTTGTTGGCTGTGGTCATGTATTTGAAGTATTTCAAACAGTATTTGTATGGTCAGAAGGTCAAAGTAAGAACTGACCATGCTGCATTGCGGTGGGTCCTTAATTTTAAGAACCCGGAGGGTCAGCTGGCTCGATGGATGGAAGTCATCTCACAGTATGACTTGACGGTGGAGCATAGACCTGGTAGAAAGCATGGCAACGCTGATGGGTTGTCGCGGAGACAGTGCAAACAGTGCGGCCGACAAGAGATGACCATTGATGAGCAGCCAAGTGGTGAGAAACCAGGGGTGAAACCTAAGGGTGAGGAGTTGATTGTAAGGGGTCTGGAGGCCAGACCTATCATTTCGAGGGATGCTTTGCGAGAGGCACAGCTGGGCGATGGGACGATGAGTTGGGTCCTCAAGTCCAAAGAGGATGGTAGTAGTCGTCCAGAGTGGAAGACGCAGTCCCACTCCTCAGTAGCCTCCAAGACCTATTGGTCCCAATGGGATCAACTAGAAGTCAAGGAGGGGCTTCTCTACAAACGATGGGAGTCGGATGATGGGAAGTTGATAAGATGGCTCCTGGTCTTGCCACAGAAGTTCAGGAAGGGTATCCTCAGTGAGTTGCATGGTGGGCAACTCAGTGGACACTTAGGTGTTAATAAGACACTCGCCAAGGTCAAATACAGGTATTTTTGGCCAGGAATGTCTGCGGATGTTCGGTCATGTTTGAGGGTTTGTGACCTCTGTGCCAGGAGGAAGTCTGCTGCAAAGAGAAGGGTTGCCTTTACAGCAGTATCGTGTTGGCGTTCCTATGGAACGGGTAGCAATAGACTTGCTCGGGCCACTGCCTAAGACAGACAGTGGTAACCTGTGGATCATGGTGGTGGGTGACTATTGCACCAAGTGGATGGAGGCATATCCGCTTCCTGACTCCACTGCGGGTACGGTTGCCCTGAAACTGGTGAACGAATTTGTTTGTAAGTTTGGGGTGCCCCAAGAACTTCATTCTGATCAGGGCCGGAATTTTGAATCTGAGGTGTTTAGTGAGATGTGCCGGCTCCTTGGAATCACAAAAACCCGAACGACCGCCTATAATCCAAAATCAGATGGCATGGTTGAAAGGTTTAATAAGACGCTAATCAACATGGTGTCAGTCATGATCGATCCAAAGAAGAGGCAGAAGGACTGGGATGAGTTCCTTCCTATGCCACCTTTGCGTATCGATGTACTCCTCAGGAATCGACTGGAGAGTCGCCAAACATGATGATGCTTGGCCGGGAGGTTTATCTTCCAGTAGATTTGGTGGCAGGGTGTCCCGAAAATCAGGAAGACACCAAAACTGACTTTGCCGAAAGGTTGAGGGTAACATGCAAATAGCACATGGTAGGGCAGAGGAGTGTCTCGGCAAGAGTGCCAAGAGACAGAAGAAGAACTATGACAGGCGTGCATCAGAGCATGGTCTGAGAGAGGGACAGTTTGTGTGGTTGTTCAACCCGGCCAAGAAAAAGCACTTGTCCCCCAAACTGCAATTGCGATGGGAAGGACCTTGGCTCGTGGTTAAGAAACTGTCTGATGTGGTTGTTCGCATCCAGTTGAGGAAGGGAGGCAAACTCAAAGTTGTCCATGTTGACAGGTTGAAGCCGTATGTTGTGGAGGCAATTGAACCTTGGGACAGTCCATCTAGTGAGGTGGTGACGGAAAGCCCCCTTGCTGGAGAGGTGGCTGCCCTCGTGAGGAGGTGACAGAGAGCCCCTCATCGAGAAGGTTACACCCTCACAGGAGGAGGTTCTGGAGGTGGAGAGCTCCCTAGAGGAGGTTGTCCCCAGCAACAATGAGTTGGTCCCTGCCTCTGATGCAGAAGGACTGGGTGAAGACATGCAGAGTAATCTGCCAGTAGAAAAAGTGAACACGCTGGCCAGGCATAACCCGAGGCGAACACACAGGTTGCCTCTTAGGTATCGTTAGGGCCAATCGTTGTAAATATTTAGTGTTTTGAGCGGGAAGGATGAAAATTCCCATATGTAGTTGCGCTAAAGTCACAGTGCATTGTAACAAAAATTAAGTTTTGAAGGGGAAGGGGAAAGTTCCCCCCTGAAGTTGTTGTACGTAGTGGTTTATTTGGGAGAGTTGTTGTGAGATTGGTTGCAGTAGAGTAATGACCCCTCTCTTGCTCTCGTTTCTTTCTATATTTATCAAACCAGTCAGGATGCAGAAAGGAGCTGGCAAGGTGGTCGCCAAACCTCGGCGTTACAGATGCAGGCAGTGCATGAACTCCTACCCCAACAGGCCGGGCCTGTGGCAGCACATCGAGGCACAGCATGGAGAGAGAACCATGTCCTGTGAGTTTTGCTCATACAAAGCTGGTCAACTTGGGACCATCATGCGCCACCTCAGAGAGGCTCACCCAGAGTCTAACAGAAGAGCCAGCGATGCACTGCAGACAGGGGAACCGTCAGTGGCCAGAGTGGAGGTGGAGTCAGCTGGGGACCCCGTTCAGAGAATGTTGAGATGCCTCTGCAGGGAGGTAGCTGTGTTATCTCTGTCGCCAACCCCGATGGCAGAGCTACAGGACACAGCCTGGCCCCCACAGTTGCCCCACCTGCTCAGACAGAAGAGCAAATGAGTCCAACCGCCCGATCCCAAAGTCGCCGGCCCTGCCCGGGAACAGGTGGGAAACCACGGGCTATGTTAGAGCAGATGAGGAAGCTGCAGCCGCAGCCTCATCCTCCACTTCATCGTCTGCCTCCTCAACGGCACCAACCCTTGACCGACCCCTACCCAGTTGTTCCCAGAGGAGGCCTGGCTGCCCCACTGCCAAAGAGGATGAGATTCGCTATAGTGAAGCGACACATCACCGCAGAGTACATCCTAGATGGCCGGGTAATCAAGAGAGGAGTCGCGCACCCAACACTTCCATCAAGTACAGGTTGACGAGGAGGGCAAGCCAGTCGGGTTCCCTTGTCATTAGTTTCTTACTATTAGTTTCTTGCCATGGTTCATAAGGTATCTTATCCCTTTTTGCCAGCATTTACAGGTTTTAGTACATCATATATTTTTCTATGTCTATTTTCATATCCATAAGTGTTTATTTATGTAACGTAGTGCCTTGATCTTTGCCATGTATAAGCGAAAAGTCCATTTTGATCATTGTGTAAGGAATCCCAGGTAAATTTTTGAATCAGTGTGTAAATGTGTAATTTAAGACGAAATGTTTGATTTTGTGTAAAGAACGAAGCTATGCAAGTGTAATCAGCCAAAGATCACATGTTGTATTCTGTGTAAAATCAAGTAAGTCCATTTTTATTGTATAAAGTGTAAAGTCCTGGTCATGTTAGAAACTTTGCGCATACGTAACGAGCAAATATTGGTGAAAATTTCCTTTGAGTTAAACTTGTGCATATTTAATGAGCAAATTTAGGTGAAGTTTCAGGGGACTTTCTGTGCATACGTAATTGGCTTAAAGGTGTTTTCTTATGTGTTATATTGTATTTTAAAAGTTTGTGAAGTTTCATGCATTCCATTTTTGTGTTAGGTATGGCTAAGAGTATGGGGTCATACTCGGCCAAGCTCGGGCCTTTGTGATGGAATTGCATGAGTTGAATTCGTCATGTGACGTCGCACGTGATATGTGAACGACGTCATCAGTCATGTGTTCAGCTTGCACCAATAGGGTTGGTGCAAGGTGCAAGTTCCCGCCACGAGAAGTCAGGTGAACTCTGATTGGTGCGGTAGTTGTAGTTCAGTTGGGCTAGTTGCCCGTAACTTTTAAGAAGTTAGTTGAGTTTATGTAAGATATTGTGCGCTGTTGGGCGTGCACATGGCTTTCAGGAAAGCGTGATAAAAAGCTGCTGTTTTGGGTTGCAGGGAGGGACTTGTTCCAGAAATTTGAGTGCAGCAAGTATAGTAAGTATATGAGAGTTATTCATTACTTTGTGTAAATTGGGAGTAATATTGAGGGTAAAAGGAGCCTGTGGGGAAGAAGATTAGAACAGAGACGTGAGTGTGTTATTTTCTGTGTGAATTTTGGCGGTATTTGTGCATTTTAGGCAGCGTTATTTAAGGCTGTGCGCGTGCAGGCGATCGTCGTGATAAATACACAAGACGATCAGCCGGAGCTAGCTGTACTGCGGTGTAGTTGAACTGGGTTAAGTGCAACGACCCAATGGTTGCCGTCGCTGTGTGCGAGGCAGACAACTACTGGATTCTGGGAGGGCTGTGTAGCGGAGCGGGTCGTGTGTTGTTGCCGGGACCGAGCTGTGTGCTCAAGGCCCAAGGCAGCTGGTGTTGCGCTGGGCTAGGCGTGCAACCGCGGCGTGGTGCTCTGTGTATGTGTTGCCTTTCACTGGTATTGAGTATTGCTAGGTAGTTGTTTACATGACTTGTAGATAATTTGGGGTCTCACATTCTAAGTGCTTACAGGCTAGGTTATTTTGCCCAACTTCTGGAGTTGAAGGTGAATGTCAATAAATTACTTTTGAGGTCAAGGTCATTGTTAAACTGTGTCCTATTTGTGTGATTATTTTAGGGAACTGTGTGTACTCTGACAGAGAGGTGTACAATCTTTTATAATCGGGCGGTATACTTCCTCCCAAACGAATCTCGTCACTCAGCCTTAAGTCCGCTTAGTGACTTTAACTTGAGCTAGCAAGGGAAAGGGTCCGAGTTAATAATCATAGACTGGATAACGGTCTGTGCCCGCCACAATATTCTGCACCAATGCATGAACAAAATGCATTCAATATTTGTTTTTCATAACTCACACTTTATACATGTAGATTCTAAGTTTCATTTGATTTTTTTGTTTCAATAAACTCAAAATAGACATGGAAACTAGTCCACCCCACACTCTGAAAATTCTTTAAAAAAAATTTTCTAAACAATGTGGACGACTCGATGAAGACACCAACCATGTCCGCCAAGACACAACCCTGCCTCGTTTTGACAAAATGGGCGGGAAACGGTTATTTTTGAAAATTATAAAGAAAGATACAATAAAAGTCACATGATATGAAAGTTTCAGCTGAATATGCAGTGTCTACTTGCTGAGGAAACCGCAAAAAAATCACTGTGTTTTCACAAGAATGTCGAATCCATCCACGTTTAACGAGGTGACAGCGGGTACCCAACCGCATCTCTGGCTGCAGCATTTGCGAACGGACACCAACCGTCGGAAATCTGAGAAACGATTCAGGCATGAATCATTTCTCAGATTCAATTTTTTGGGGGGTGAACATTTATCCAAACCATATTACTTCATAGGGAATCCATTCTCACAATAGTTTATACTATCAACAGCTGCAGTGCTTCTCACCAAGAAAGTTTTTATGGTCATTAATTTTTGGAGTAAGTTAAATAAGTGCCTGATTAGTACATCTCAGTTACTCCACAAATTCGACTGCACCCCCCTCTCTGGATCCCTTACTGAAGCCCTTGTCATAGGTCATAGGTCATAGGTCACACTCAGTAGGAGTCAACCCAACTCCTCACTCCTCGCCTTTCTGGATGCAAGGGCTCATATCCTTCAGTAGGAGTCCTACTCACCAAGTAAGTTGTTATGGTCATTAATTTACCAATCAATGACCCTACCTTCGAAGTTAATAGCTCTTCAAGCTGAACATGGTTTTTTTTAACAGAGCTTTTGATTGTGTGTGTTTTTTTCCTTGCAGAATGGTGAGAGTCCATTGCACACTGCTGCTCTGTTTGGACATATCACCTGCTGTAGGATACTCATAAGTGCCTCCAGCAACGTCAACACCACCAATGCGGTAGGTCATCACTCATGAATAATATCATCGCAAAGCAGTGCAAAAATGTTGAATCTCGATTTTGCAAAAAGCGTTGTATCTCACACGAAATGTGCAAAAACGTTGTATCTCGGCGTGTACTTGTTTTATGTGTACATCCAGGCTATTTTAAACAAGATACAATGTTTTGACTCTTTCAAACTCGCGTGTAGTGTATGTGCTATTTTAGGAGAGACAACGTTTTTGCACTGACTCAACGATATTGTCTCCTTACAGTGTATTTATAACTGTGAAGTCTATGACATGTACATAACCCTCCAACACTTGTTAACATTTACCAGCGAGTTGAGCAACAATTTGGAACCATTCAACTGCGGGTTGTGTGTGGTGACACGACTGCATAGAGCTTTATGTATACAATGTACGTTTTTTTTAGATGCATTCACCAAATTAGATCATATTGCAGGCTGGCATAGTTTATCTATCATTCAAAACTACAGTGGATGATATTGAATGTTGAGGCAGTAGGAGGGTTGGCAGTGGTGGTACTTTGTAGATGCATTCACCACCTGATGTCATATTGCAGGCTAGCATGTAGTTTATCTATAATATTTTCCCCCCCGCTTGTGGAATGTACTGCCGATACCCTTGAAAATTTTAAAACTTCTTGGAAAACCCACCTTTTTAAGAATAATTTTGTTATCACTTAATATTGTTATTGTTATTGTCTTTGTTAATAATCAATTTATCTGTATTTATTAATACATTATGGATTTTTATTGTACATTTGTACAGTGCTTTGTGATGTCTTTGTGACATGGAAAGCATTTTTTAAACAATAAATATTATTATCATTATTATTATTATCATTCAAAACAACAGCTGGATGATATTGAATGGTCGGACAGTAGAAGGGTTGACTGTGTACTTTGTTACTCTGTATGCATTCACCATATTGCAGCCTGGCATCTATCATCCATAGCCACAGTGGATGATATTAAAAGATCACACAGTAGGAGGGTTGACTGTGAATTGTGTAGATGCATTCACCACCTGCTATCATATTGCAGGCTGGTATAGTTTATATATCACCCAAAGCTATGATATTGTGAATAATCAGACAGTGGAAGTGAACTGTAGTGTTAACCAATGATAGACAGTGGGAGTGTACTCTAGTGTTAACCAATGATAGTAGATTCTGACCCAATACTTACATTTGTTTCTTGTTAAACTTTCCTCATTTTATATAGCCCCCCACCTTTGCCTTTGTTTGGGGCTTTGTGAAAGAAATGTTTTTCAAAGAGATTGGAAAAGGACAAAATTACAAAATCAAAATGTAAGAAGAAGATATTTCTTCGCTTTTGCTTGTTATATTGGCTTTTGTTGGAATCGTGATCTTAACATAAACATTTGCCTTGTTAAGTTATTTTCTATTTTCTTTTTACTGATCACTGTTGTAATTTGTTTTTCATTGAACTTCTGTATAATATGTTCGATGAACTTGCCGCTTACGTATCCTTGTAAATCTTGGAAGTGTGTTTTATTGTTTGTAAATATAAATCAATTTTTGCACATCTAATTTAATTGTGTAATAATTTCAGCAACAATTAGCTGGAGTTCTTTTGTTATTGATGTGAATGGCTGAGAGTATCTTTGAAGGCAGAAGATACAATTCTTTTTTGTTTTTTTCATGCACATTTACAGTTGTGTTTATTTCTAAATTTTGTTTGCTTTCCAATTTTGTGTAGGTTGCACATTGCTTTTTAAGTCATGCATACATCAAATTGGGTATCCGTTATTTGGTCTTGATATCTTGCAACTCTGAAACTTAAAGGGTCTGTATACGTTTGGTAATGACTCTAAAAATAAATGGCAGTAAGAAGTTACGTTGTAAGAAGTACAGCAGCTTTGGATAGTTTAATGCATTTTGAGAAATCTTTCACTTCGAAGTACTGCGGTTATAGAAAAAGATATCACTTATTATCCCAACAAATTTGAATCTGAGAAGCATTACTGACAGTAACGATTCTCAGATTGTTTAGCCCAATTGCAGATTATTCTTCCTGCGTGGACATAACCGCTCCAGATTTTCGGCAATTTCTCAAAAATGCTACCACCTTTAATTAGAAACTTTTACAGGTTAGTTTTATGGTATCTACAATTATATAGGATTGAAACAAACAGTGGGTTCCAATTACCAAACGTATGCAATCCCTTTAAACTGTGTACTGCATAGTTTATTTGGCATGCACTTTTACGAACAAAAGCAATCAGCTGACATTAATTAGCCATTTGCGAGTTAGATTTTGATAATGTCTGGTACATTGACTTGCTCAGTAACAAGTGCCCACTTCATTGAAATTCCTCAGACTAGACACAGTTGCTTTGGTACATGGTTCGGGCAAGCTTTTATGTAATTATGTACACGTATGAGCTGGCGAACAACCTTACATTTTTTCCGAGTCAATGTGCATGAAACAATGGTACCAGGCTTTGCCAATCTGGAGGTTGCTATAAGTTTTCCCCGAACCACTAGCAACACTGTCTTTAGTCTGGGGAATCCAATTTGCATGTTCACTAATGACTAATCGAGTCTTTGTACCAGACATTATGCAAAATCTAACTCGCTAATGCCTAATTGAAGGTTAAGGCCATATCTGAATTGGCGGTTACGGCTACGACTGTTGCTAAGAGTGTTGCTAACGATGTCCTATACTTCAATGCACGATTAAGCGATGATCCAGCTGTAGCTGTAGCCATAGCTGTAGCCACCAATTCAGACATGGCCTGATGTTCGTTGTTGTATTTTATTTATTCAGGAGGGGAACACACCTCTTCATGTTGTCTCTGGTCTTGGGAAGAAGAAGATATCCAAGATTTTGATAGAAGCTTCCACCGATATTAACATCAAAAACAATGTAAGTTATTGTCGGCTTCCATGTTTAAAGAGTAAGGGAAATGTCAAATTCAATTTTGCGATGTACTCATTTTCCAATTGATAGAGTCCTCGTGTGATTGAGGAAAAAACTACCAAGTCTCTAACCTCACGTTAAAATTGTGTAAATTGCCATTGCATTCAATAACCTTCCGGGGCAAAATTTGTCAACATCCAAAACATCTGATGACATCATTCTGAGAAAATTGGTCTGTACATTTTTGTACAGGGATGTTTTGGTTCATTCCTGACTTTGACACTTTGACTGAAGAAATATTCCTCCTTGGAATGTAAAGACCCATTAGTTGTTGAAATCTAATGACGTCATGTTTCAAATTTCACTCTGAAAAAGTCAGGAATGAAACAAAACATCCCCGTACAAAAATGTACCGACCAATTTTCAGTGGCGAATTAAGAACTCGCTCCATGGCAGTGAAGTTATTATTGAGAAGTCCTCTCGATACACAAAGCGAAAGTAGTAGTCCCAGCCGATTTTTCTACCTCCCCAGGTAGTACTTAATAAGCAGGACAGTTCTAGAATAAATAGCAGGACAAGTTCTCAAGAACAAATCTACACAGCAAAGTAGATACACACTTATGGTGTTACTGCAAAACTGAATATACATCAGTCACTTGTTTTTTTTTTTTTATCAGAATGGAGAGACGGCATTGGAGGTAGCGAGGAAGAACAACCATGCAGACGTTGTCATGTTACTGCTAGCAGCCATGAAGGTATCCCAATTGACATGTACATGTATACAAAGGAAATACATTTTTAGACAGCAAGTCTCAAGACGTATTTGAATGAGTGAATAACAGTGTGATGACCCGGTCTTCACTGCGTGGTAATGACCCGGTTGGTGGCTGGCTGCTGTTAATGGACTGAGCCAAAGGCAAGGCCCATTAACTGGGGCAGCCACCAACCAATTATGGTAAAGTTTCTTGCTCAAGGACACAAGTGCCATGACTGGGACTCAAACCCACACTCTGCTGATCAGAAACATCAGAGCTTGAGTCCTTTGCCACGACCAGCATCAAATTTGATGAAATTATGTGTATGTATAAAAAAAGTGTTTGTTGCACCGGCTTTTGAATCATTTATTCTCCCTTAAGTTACAGAAAAGCCAGTCGTCACGGCAGCATCACCATCACCACCACCACCGTCGGAGCAAATCACCACACAAGCCCCTCACAACGCCCCATGACAGGGAGACGGCCAAACCAGAGACGGCTCATCATCGTAAACATGATAAGGTAATATTATCTGTTGAGTTTGGAACTGCAAAGTTATTGCCTCTTGAAAAGGGCACTTCAAGATACAAAGAATGGCTTGGCTTGTTCACTTTAAGCCAGAAATCCATGTGTCCGTTATGCGTAGTGCGCACTGCGTGATAATGAAAACACACGCCAAGCAGTGCACACAGTTGCATGTATCCATATTCGGCCTGATGCTTTGTTTTTGACAGGGCAAGGGCACTAAGGTGTTTTACTCCTTGGCGAAGGGCACCTCTATGAGGACATTGTAAATTTCTATTGGAACATTTCAAGGGGCACCAAGGCAATGACCAGGGGCAACGGAGGCAATTGCATGTGCATGTTTTGTACATGTATAGTTTTATTTATTTAGTTTATTGTTTATATTTTTATGTACCTTGCTTAGTGATGTGTTTTACATTTTTGTAACTTTTCTGCCTAACCCTTTCATGCATTATTTATTTTTGTGATAAATTGATCATATGGACACATAATTGTTTACTCGTTTTTTTTGCAAATGGCACCCCCCCCCCCCACCCCCCCAAAAAAGGCACAAAAGTGACCTCAAGAGTCCTCTTTCCCATTCTGAAAACTGTGGCTGTACGATCTTTATTTTTCATTTTACATCTATTTTTCTGAAGGGATTTTAATAACGACCGGTCGGCTCGTGAAAGAGTTAACCATCTTAGGTATCTGTTTTTGTTTTTACTCTCAGTTTCCTGTTTTTGATTCATGGCTTTTCTTAACTGCTCTGTATTTTACTACTATACTTTGTACTGATTGTTTATAAGGGATAGCAGATGTATAACCGATAAGACTCCCCTGTCTAAGTAAAACTGCAAATAAGTAAAAACCATGTAACATGTACCATTTACGGCTGGTATTCTGCTCATTTTTTGCTCAGCAGAAAAAATTGTTAAGCAGTATTGTCTGCTTAAGCAGCTCTGTGAGAATATGATTCATATTTCATAATTAATCCAACAGAACACTGACAAGGTGGACGGCGGGGAGCCTACAACGTCTCGTGTGAGAGGCAGGAGAGAACTTCGGAATGAGGAGACGAAAGAAGAGGACCAAGAACATGCGAAGAAAGGAGAAGTCAATAAGCATACCACCAAACACTCTACACAAGCTAAGAAGGTACATGTAATGAAAACATTCAATTGGCCATATGCACAAGCGCCATCTTAAAGGCATTGTACATGTTTGGTAATTGTCAAAGACCAGTGTTCTCACTTGGTGTATCCCAACATATGCATAAAATAACAAGCCTGTGAAAATTTGGGCTCAATTGGTCATCGAAGTTGCAAGAAAATGATGAAAGAAAAAACACCCTGTTGTACAAATTTGTGTGCTTTCAGATAGGAATAAAAACTTCTTGCAAGAAGTTTTTAATATTTTAGTGAGAAATTACCTCTTTCTCAGTACTTCAGAGGGAGTCGTTTCTCACAATGGTTTTTACTATCAACAGCTCTCCGTTGCGCGTACCAAGTAAGTTTTTATGCTAATAGATATTTTGAGTAATTACCAAACGTGTACTGTGCCTTTAAAAATATACCCAATTGGACGCCATGCTGTACTTTTACATGTAACTATGCCAGGTTTTATAATTGTGTCCCGCATTGCTTCAAAATCAGAAGTGCCTATTATTGGCACGGAGCATCACATATACCTTGTACATTTTATAAAGGGGTTTTAGTTTAGGCTTATGCAAAAGTTTTGAGCCCAAATTAATTTCTTTTTACAGTTTAACCAGTCTAGAACTCGTACTTGCATGAAATCTTTTTTTATTTGTTTTTTGCTGGATCTAATGATAAACAAATGTTTTGGGGGGCTTTCAGGATCACATCCTAAAAAGTAAAACAACTTCCTGAAAAGGAATTCGGAGGATTTTGGACCGTTAGCGTTTAATGAGTCAAAATGGTTGGTTCTCTCTGCAGCCTGAATCCAGTATGCACAAAACACAACAACCCACCACTCAGAAACAGGTGACATTTGTCAAGGATGAGTTAAGAAGCAGACTATTATGGGAGCAGCAACTCCACCACCAGATACATATGGTGCCAGACAAGGGTCGTCATCACAAGCACAAACATCATCAGAAGTGTCTCTACAAAGATGAGGGAGGTCATGTGACCCAGGTAAACATTACCAAAACGTTCAGATTCTGAAAAACCAAGTTATTTGTACTTTTGTGTGTACCATGTTTTACCGATCATGCTCCGCAGTTTCAAACGCCAAGCACGCACTCATGTGGCTTGTCGTGGCCGAGCAGTTTAGTGCATTGAACTCAAGTTCCATATGCTAGCTTGTGCACGGGGAGAACCCTGCCTGGGCCCAATTTCATAGAGCTGCTTAAGCAGAAAATATTGCTTAACAATTGTCTGCTAAGCAGAAATGAGCAGGATACCAGTCACAAATTGTACATGTGACATAGTAATTTGGCTGGTAACCTTATTCTTGTAAGCATAATTTTGTTGTGCTTAGCTACTTTTTGTGCTTATTAAGCAGCTCTATGAAATTGGGCCCTGGTCTTATGAATAAACTTGTGTTCACTTTATTTTTCCATTTTCTGTGTTGACAGGGAACAATGAAGGAGACTTGCACCTGCTCAATTTACATCCATAAACTCCAGAACCAATTGGAGGCCAGCAAAGAGAAGATGCTGTACGAAATAGATACCACCAGGGCCCAGTTTGAGCACAAGCTCGGTTCATTGGATAAGAAACTCACCCATCAGGGCACATGCTTGGACCAGCTCAGCAAGGAGCGTGTGGCAGCTGAACGGACCGAATGCCTGCATCGGATTGATCGCCGTATGCTTCAAGAGAGGGCGCTGTGGTCAGAGGAATATGAGCGAAGGCTGAGCTATGTACGCGATGAACTCCGACGTTACTTTGAGGTCAGGTTAAAGACAGTTCAGCAGCAGCTGTCAGTGTATTACCCACCGAATGAGAGACAACCTTTGCATGGTAACCCTTCTGGTTTTGATAGGATCTCGGAAGGGACGGAGGAATCTTCAGGCTCCGACAAGGACCCACTAAAAAGGTCCAAGTCAGTCACCTCCGGACGTAGTGGGAGATTAATCGCAAGGAGGAAACAGTCACCGAGTCCAAGTAGAAACAGTACTGCAGTCAGTGTGGACAGGAATCCCATCCACCCGAATCACCTTAGGGTTAATGGAACAGTTACTCCACAAGTAAACGCAGGGAGAGACTATCAACCACAAGGGCCTGCTGTTGATAACTGGGGGCGGTCACGGACAGAAACTCGCAACCCCCCTCCGAGGGGCGGTAAAAGAACAGGTAGTTTTACACGAGCCATGCATCGTAATGCATCCTCAAGCCCTGAATTGAGGGAGTATGACAGCTCACATAAGGAGCTTGTTTCAGCCACTTACATCCCACCGATCGCCCACCCAGATCTTCCTCAGTCTTCCCAGCCGAGGGAGCCAGAGAGCAAGGCTATTGCCGCTAGCTTCAATTTTCAGACTGATTCGAGTGAGGACGATTCATCCAGTGATAGCACAGTCCGTTCCCAACTTGTGTCCCGCCCTCAGATCATCTCAAATCACGCAGAGAAGCAGCCCCAAGGCTTAGGGAGTATGTATTCCAAAGAAGAAGCTGTATCTACATCTAACCGTCCATTCCAGCGCCTCTCAAAAATTGCGCTTGAGCAGAAAGCGCAGTACGAAAGTCTCAACAAATTTCATGATGCAAAGCACGAGCAATATGCATCGTGGCAACAACCTGAAGACATTCATAGCGGAAATTACGCACGGCTCACACACAGCTCACTAAGACAGGAGATGCACAACCTCCCATCAGATGCCTCCACAAAATCTCTACCTCTGACGTCCTTCGACCAAACTTCCCCTGACTTAGTCTCCCAGTCATCTTCCAAATACTCGCCACAACAGTCCACCGTATCCAACTCGTCGTCGGGAGTCTCTTCTGGGGACGGGGCGACCACCTCCTCCAGGCGATCACGGAGGAACCCAATCGACGATGTCCTGATCAGAGCTCTAGCGATGGAGCGAGAGAACAATAATGACAAACCAGCACAGAGTATCTCTCAAGAACAGCCTAGGGTAGGCTACCCGGTGGTTGCTCAGCAATCTGTCTACATTAAGAATTTTACAAGGACAGAAATTGGCCCATCAGGCAGTATGCAGAAGACGTCATCAAGGAAAACACATGAACTTCAGATATGAGTTCATCTCCAACTCTAACGTACTTACACATGTCAATACATTATACAACTATTGCACGCTATGATGGGGTCCATGGAGTTTGATACACTCGATGGGCCAAATTGCACCCGAGGTGAAGCTGAGGGTGCCATTTGCCCCCGAGGGTGTACAATACCCATGGACCTCATCACAAAGCCTTCAACAATTATTTTGTTATTCGTTAATTGTTGCAAACAAAAAACAAAACAAAAAATGCGGAGAAAAGAGTTTCAGTGCTGTGAAGCTTTGTTCTTCAGAATTTAAAAAAAGCCCTGGCCCAATCTGTTAAATAAGTTGGTGTGCTAATTACATAGTAGTTTGTTTGGGCAAATAGTAATTCACTATTGAATTCAGTGTGCAGATACCTTGTGCTCCAGGGTAATGGTGGTAACAGTCAAAAGACGATACCAAAGACTTTACCTGGATAAGATTTTCCTTCCAGTTTTCAAAGAATCTTGAATTGTTTAAACAAAATTCTTATTCACGTCAAACATCGACCTACATTAACCACTTGAGGCTGGATGACGTCTTGTTATGCAAAACTTTTCCAAAGCAGAATAACGTTTGGACCCAAAAATTTTGATTAAAATGTATTTCGATTGGAGAAAGTTACAAGCTTTCATCTAAGGTTTATTGCACGAGAAAATCTGCCAATGATAAGTGGTAGATAATTAAAAACTAAAAGTGAATTATTGTCGGGACGTTGACATCAGCCATGCACAATGAATTTTGAATGTATTTTGTGCATTGTCAGTGGCATATGGAAAAGTGTGTGAATGTTTTTCATTTTAAAACAGCATCATCTGTCAAAATTTTGTTCAGAGAAATTTCTTTCGGCCAAATATTCGGCCATCAGCTTTAATCACTAGTAACCGTCATAACTCATAGACATCTACATTAATCAAATGTAGATGTATGACATCATCTTCTTCTTTTCGTATCTTCAAACCATCCAATGGTCGTATTCCATTTGTCCACACAGTGTTTTGCATGGTAATGGTGTAGTTCGCGAGGTCTCTGGAGCTGTATGGGTGGGGTAGTAAAGCATGGCATGATTGGACACAATGGAAGTTATACAAACTTACACATGTACATATCATGGCTCGAATTTTACACCGGACCGCTGGCCCGAGGCCAGTGGTTTTAGTGTCGGGCCAGTAAACTCATGAACAGACAAGTCCGGCGTTCTTGTGTTTTATCAATTGAATAATAAAACCACACTGTGTGTAGGCCTAATATCTTGAACAAAAAACAAATAATGTTCAAATTTTTACTTTGAGTCTGATAAAATACCTTTCAATCTTTTGAGTCATGAAGTATTAAGACAAATGAGAAATAAAAACAGTTAAATGCATGCTAAAGATTTCTGGTCTTGTAAAAGCAATTCTGGTCCAGTTAACATTTTGAGTAACAAGCCCTTTGGTCTTGTGGATTTTTCTCCCAAATTTGAGCCCTGCATATACATGTAACTGTCAATAGTGTTTGAAGCTACTGTGCCGTTTTATTTGTCCAGACCAATTTTTATTTGTAAATATTAAAGATATATATTCGCTTTGAGCATCTTTCCTCTTTTCTGATCTGATAAAGTTGAAAACTATGTAGATAATTATGTAATACATGTACATTTGTATTATGGTTTTAAGAAAAGCAGAGACTTGAATTTTAAATTAAATATTTTAAAGTTTTGGGGTTTGAAACATTGTCGATTGGAGGTAACAATTTCTGGTGTTTTTGGCTGACAGTTTAATGTCATCCACTGTGGTTTTTAATGATGGATAAGCTATGCCAATAATGATATCATGTGGTGAATGCATCATCTACACGGTATGCAGTCAACCCTCCTACTGTCTGACCATTCAATATCATCCACTTTGGTTGTTAATGATGGTTAATATATGCCAATATGATATCATGTGGTGAATGCGTCATCTACACAGTACGCAGTCAACCGTCTTACTATGTGACCATTCTTTATCTCCACTTTGGTTTTGAATGATGTATAAACTATGCCAATATGATATGTGGTGAATGCATCTACTCAGTACACAGTCAACCCTCCTACTGTCTGATCATTCAATATCATCCACTTTGGTTTTGGATGATGGATATTTGCCAATATGATACATGTATCATGTGATGAATGAATCTACAAAGTACGCAGTTAACCCTCCTACTGTGTGACCATTCAGTATCATCCACTGTGGTTTAGGATTATTATGCTAGCCTCCATACTATATTATGTGGTGAATGCATCTACACAGAGTGCTCATGTACACACATCCTGTAAGGAATTATACAGGATTGGCAAGGATAAAAACATCACTGTATAATTTTAGTCTGAAAGCTTGCTGATTATGAAGTTCATACTAGAACCAATTTTTCTTTGAAATAATTTCCGTCTCAAATAAAGTTGTATTCTAGAAAACTGTATCTGAAAACCTAAGCTGATTTCGGTTGTTGTAACCAAAATTAAGAACAATGTGTTTACACAATTTTCTCCCGACTCACACAACGGATGAAGCCAACATTTTCACAAGTTTGTTGTTTCATGTGTATGGTTGATCATCCAAAACATGAACACTGTCTGTGACTCTATCAATCCTGTATAATTATATACCGTTAAGGTGTAGGGATCAGAACTTTAAAAAACAGAATCAACACCGTTTTTTATTTGTGAGGGAAGTTACCTTTATTTCATAAATCTTTTACATACATGTTGTTTACAATAAATCATTTTAACCCCCGATATTTATTTGAAAAGTTTTATGTACCCTCAAGTCCTTACATGTTAGACCCTAGATCATAATTTATATTCGTAAATCAAATCTGATTAAGTCTTTCAATGATATTATGCATATTTAATATGCAAATTGATCCATATTTACTGTGTACAGAAGTAGTTTACAAACAGATATTGACATGCATAGTGCCTTTTAAAGACTTCAACTAATAATGTATCAAAAAATATTTTTGGAAAATGATAATTGATAACATTTGAAAACTAAAAATCATGTGCTTTCCACTTTTTAGACTGGATTGTGTTTTATTGAGAATAAATCATCTTTGCATCAAATCAGATACTTGTGAAATAAATTGATTTTTTTTTTAAGGGATGTCCTCATTAAAGACTGCCGAATTCCTGCAGACCATTGGCCAGGTTGCTAAGAGCTTGGCCAGTACGTGGACTGACCATACGTGATGCACTCATTCTTTAACTCATCATGTACATGTGTGTCCATCCTTTTTTAGTTAACTTTTTAAATGAATTCTTGTCTTTTTGTTACAAGATATTCATGTCTATTTAGCTCCACAAAATCTGAGATTGAGGAATGGCTTGGTTGTAAATTCATAGAATCAAACGCATACACATACTTTGTAGTTGTGGAAATCTAGTTGCCAAACCTGTCGCACCCTCTTGATAAATACGCACTCATGGAGATGAACCCATCTACGTTGACTTCTTCCTAAATTTTACGGTAAGAGTGTAAACGCCATGTTGCATAAAATGCGCACTGTACCGTACCACACACACGAACATTGACTCCCAAAATGGCGCAACAAGATAATTATGATGATGACGTTGGGTGAATTGGGTCAATAATGTCTGCTTTCTACAGACCAGTCTCCTGTCGGTCAGTTATCAGAGCCATCATTTTTTACATGGTGTGTTCGAAAGAGTACTTTATAATGCCTGAAGTACCATTTTTAATACCTCTTGAATACAATATAACAAAAATATCTCAAATGCACAAACATGCCAATATTTGTTGATAAGTTCCGGGAAAAAAACCAAAGGAAAAAGTGAACCCTCTCTAGTTACTGAAGTTACTTTTAGAGTTTTCTCGATAAGAATTGCAGATTCCCCAATATTTGTTGATAAGTTCCGGAAAAAACCCAAAGGAAAAAGTGAACCCTCTCTAGTCTGAAGTCACTTTTACAGTTTCTCGATAAGAATCGCCGAGGCCCCACCGCCGCCATTGCAGATTCCCGCAAGGCCCTTCTCTCCAGATTGCAGATTATGTACCATGTGTCCCGTGATTCTTGCCCCTGACATTCTGCCAAAGATAAAACCAAAAAATGAAGCCTTCTTTGAAGGATAGGATATGTGCACCATTGGTACGGATTGTTTCGGTGAATGTTATCAATCAAAAGCAGTACTGAATAAAGGAAACATGTATGCAGTGAACATGTTATGATTTAAGTACAAAATATACAAGGAGTACCAATGAATGAAAATTATAATAGTGGGTTCTTATATAACACACATACATGGGGAGCATACAACCTCAAGCCGCTAAGGGGTTAATCCCAACATAATACTGTCTCAGCCCTAGCAGGTTTCCATTTATACAACTGGGTGAAGAGAAGCAATTTATGGTTAACTGTCTTGCTCAAGGACACAAGTGTCATGGCCGGGATTGGAGCCCACACTTCGATGACTAGGCCATCAGAATTTGAGTCTGATGCGCTTGGCCACGATACGCCTTGCCAAGTAACGCTATAAAAGAAGAATGACTGCCCAATATGATTTCTAAAGCTTTCAAACACTTGCATCGTCCATGCACATCATCCCAAACGGTAAAATTTAACCCGTTCATTGCACATATCTCTTGACCCTACTCTAAATAAATCTGCATAAATTAAACATCTGACTCACCCTATGGGGTGTCCAATGCTGACTGCTCCACCGTTGATGTTGACTTTACTTGGATCGAGCCCAAGGAGCTTAGTGTTTGCCAATACCACAACACTGAATGCTTCATTCACCTCAAACATTGATATGTCCTCAAGCTTGACACCTGTTTGCTCCAAGACCTGTCCATCAAAAGAAGATAGATATTTGTCATACTCGGGCCCCAGTTTTATTGTACTACCTACCACAGAATTCTGCCGTTTACCGCATCCTATAAAGTGCTGTAAGTTCGAAATTATTTGGTAAGCACTAAGCAGTGCTTCATAGAGGTGCTTAAGCACAAAAGGAGCTAAGTACAACAACATTATGCTTAACAGAACAGGGTTACCAGCCAGGGCTACCGGCCAAATGTGTACATGTACACACACAGTTGTGAATTTGTTCAAAGCAGCAAACTCGTCTGTTTATACATTTTTCTTGTATGTAATGCACTGTGCAATATGCATAAATTTGTTGTGCACAAAATAAGTGCTGTGTTGCGTTTAAAATTAGACTTGCTGTTACAAAGAAAACTGGCCAGTCTGGCAAACCTCATATTAATTACAACTAATTATGTTATATTCTTATGTGTCAATGGAAACTAAATTTCTGTATTTTTATGATACGGACAATAAATTCTAAATTCTAATTCTAATTCTAAAAAGAGTCGACTGTTCATCGTAATTTAAACAGTAAGCTTTTAAGAATCAGTAGGTTTGTCAATGAAAACAATGTTTTGTCTATCTTTATAGATCAGAGTAGTAATCTTTGAATTCAACGCCAGTTTTGAGAACTTAGTAAGCAAACAAATAATCTCCATGATATAATGCATGTTTTACATTTGTTTGCAAGGAAGTTATGGCATAGGTTGGTCATGGTGAATGCTTTCAGCAGGAAATTGATGTTCTTTACAGTAAAAGAGATTGTTGTTACCTTTGGCATGGCATATGCAGGTGCAATAGGAAACTCAATGGGGGCTACGGCAGCATCTGCAAAACCTGCAGAAAAAAAACATTAATGAATATTTGAGGTAATTCCCGTCGAATTTTAGTTAATATTAGATAAAAATAAATGTCTATTAAACCAAGACATGGCTGAGGTTTCGATTGACTTGTGGGTCTGTGGAGGCAAGAGTCATTTCTTTAAATCTGAAAAAAAAAATAATAAAAAAAATACTGTTTCCACCAAAGTCTGAACTCTGAAATTTCTCAACTCTGGTTCTATATTGTAGAATAGGTCCGCATACCTTGCAGGAAAAAATTACTGTCTGTCTGTTCAAGCGCCTTGAGTACCTTATTGGTACATACGTGCGCTATATAAGACTATATATTATTACTGTTATTATTATTGTTACTTTCAATCAAGGTTTCTGCTGTCTTTATTATTTTGTTTTATTGTACATAGTGTTTTGAGACCGTTTTGTGGCAATTAGTGCGCTATTATAAGTTATCACACAAGCGCGAGTGGTATATGGAAAAATATAGCGCTTCTGAGTCCCATATCCAACAAGGCCGAAGGATATGTTGGATATGACGCGACATTTATATTTATATTTTCTATTCCCGTGGTGATAACGTATTCGAAATGACACCAATCTTGCGCAGCAGTTTACACAATACATACACAGGTGTGATATGGGCCGTGCAATATAAGTTTATATCACACTCCTTGTTGCTATGGATCGATCACACAATCTTGATGCGCAGTTAGAACACACAATACACAGGGTGTGATATGGGCCGTGCAATATAAGTTTATATCACACTCCTTGTTGCTATGGATCGACCATCAGAATCGAATATTCAGGCGTTCATGAAGATGAATGTCTTTATTAATTACTAATATTCTCCAGAGATGTTTTCGTACCGAGAATTCTTGCGAGTGGTTTGACTCCAAGTCTGTCAGCAGCCTGTGATGTCATTAGGACCATGGCTGCCGCTCCGTCATTTAGGGTGCTTGCATTCCCAGCCGTTATTGTACCTTGAATATGAAAAGAGAAAAATTGTGGTCACTTCAGGCAAAATATTTTCGCAGGATGCTTACCACCATTACCGTCTTTAAGTAGACTTGAAAGGGTGTGCATAACATTGGTAAGAGTAAAAATATATTTGCTCACAGATTTACACACAACTTGCATGGTATAAAGATGGTCATGGTGGGAAACTCCCTTTGAAAAATGTTTGCTTGAAATGCAATTGTTTTTGAGAAAATGGCTAAAACAGTTAGTTTAAATCTTGCAAGTCCAAAACTCAACGTTTGAAAACAGTGAAAAAATGTAAGGTTTTTCCCAACTTTGTTCTCGTGACTCCAATGACCGATTGAGCTTAAAACTTTTACAGGTTTGTTATTTTATGTATATGTTGGGTCACATCAAGTGTGGATACTGGTCTTTGACAATTACCAATGTTACACATGTGCTTTAAGAAAAAAATTACTCAATTTCTTTACAGGGTCAACCCCACCTTTTTCATTGACGCCCTTTTTGATTGTTTTGGTCATACTCAATGATGTACATGTACACACAGTTAAAGAATCATTCAACAGTTTCTAGAAATTCTTCCCGTCCCTCCTAAGTCTCAAGACTCTTCCTTTTGACTCACTTACCGTCTTTTTCAAAGACAGTCTTGAGCGATGTGATCTTGTCAAAGTTGACCCTGTGGTACTCCTCGTCCTCTGCCACCACAATGTCCGGCTTCCCTGCTCAGAAAGAAGTGATTTGTCACATAATCATAAACCGCCAAATCGTATTTTGATTTTAACAGTCAAGTTTAGTTATTTCGTCTTGTTGTGCCAGGGTGGGTAGGCTCGTCAGTTGTCAAAGAAGTGTTCTCCCTGAAACTTGCATCAATTCAAGAAATATTGAAAATTTCTACGGTTTAAATTCAACCTGAACAGGTGTTGGTTTTGTGGTGAACCAACACTTCGGGACAAAAAAGTTATACATTTCTTTCTCAAATTTCATTGTTACAAATGACCTGAAATTACCAAAACGATTTGATTCCAATATTTTCTGGCACAAGTGAATGTTAAATTCAGTGTTTCTATGTCACATGGTCTCATCGCTATGTCACAGCACCTTTTAAAACCCTTGTAATGTGCTACATATATCGGTCTCATAATTAAAGAAATTCAAAAACCTGTCTTATAATGTTTCTGCTTGTTCAAGCGCCTTGAGTACCTTATTGGTTGTTACGTGCGCTATATAAGACTACATATTATTATTATTATGGTGGGGGGGGGAAACTGTTTGCATAGTTAAAATTAGGTCTAGTTCCTTACATTGCTAATATTAAACTTGTGTTTTTGATATGGTATTTACCACCAATGTTTTATTTTCAAATCCGATATTCAATTTAGAACTCCTCTCACCTCTCCTTTGTGGTATATTGACGGGGACAATCTCCTTTTGAAAGACACCAGCCTAGACATATTAAGAGAAAGATACTCATGTACATTTGTTCGCAAGGTTTTAGCCAGGACTTGGTAAAAGGGTGTCAAAATTTGCTGGAAATTTAAAAAACTGGGTGTCCAAATTGTTCACTTACAATACATTTAAATGTAAATGACAGATAAAACAGGGTGTCCAAATTTAAAACAGGGTTTTCAAAAGACACCCAGACACCCCTCTAGCTAACACTATGTTGTTTAATGTACACTGCATGGAGGGGCACATGGACACTGTTGCTTGTGTTTTATTGTAACCACAAGGCTTGTGTTTTATTTTAACCACAAGGCTTGGTAGCTTTCCTGTGTGGGCACTCCTAGGTATCTCGTTATATTCCATAACTATAACATGTGGTCTACATCAACCTGTTACATCTCCCTGTTTTTGAACAGTAAGTCTTATAAGTTTAAAAGTAAATAAGCTGTCAGGATAAATATAGTAAGCATACTATCACCATATAAACAGAAAATCTTATAAATGCCCAATATCTGGCATACGTTATTATTAAAGGGTACGTGTTAGAGATAAAGGTCGCCCAAAGAAAAAGAATGCAGAGAATGTTTTGAACTCACAGCTCCAGCTGCTTGGCTTTTCTTGTAGGAGCCCAGAGCAAATTCATCTTGCTGGGCCCGGGAGATGTCCAGCTTCTTGGCCGTGTCTTCCCCACAGTTTCCCATGTGGATCTTGTTGTACACATCACTTAATCCATCCTTGACGATTGCATCCTGGTAAAAAAAACAAGGAAACAAAACTATTAAAGTCTTTCTGATTTACTCTATGAGCTCACAAACCCATGGCGTAAACATTAACTTTATTTTCCATCTCTTGTAGAAGAATCACTTTAATCCATCTGAACTGTACACACATAACTTTGAACATGATTGAATACACTCCTAAGCAAAATTTTGAAAACACAAACAACTGTCTCATATTCAGTGGTCAGTCAACACACTTGCAAAAATATACACTTAATAAACAATATTTTGATCAAAGATTCCTTTATGTGAATTTATTTCACAATGGAGCATTCAAAATCATGTAGAACAAACACTTCATGGGTCCTGATGAATATTCATGTGACCTTTGACATTTTGACTGACCTCAAGGCGGTGACCTCCGTAAGCGGGTTCGGATCTTGCCATGAGGAACGGAACGTTGGACATACTTTCCATACCACCAGCAACCATCACATCCTGGACAAATATTAATGATTCTGGTCAAAATGCAACCACGGTCGAAATGTGCCTAACAGAAGCCATTGTTGAATACAGGTTGTATCGTAAACTTGGGTGTGATCCCTGGCTCTACGGCAATTACAGATTAAATGGCTTCCGACTGGCACCCCCGAACAAAGATATTGACATAGTAGGGAGACAACCAACATTAGGGCTGGATAGCTCAGTTGGTAGTGTGCCGGCATGTTAACACAAAGGGCCCAAGTTCAAGACCCGATCTGGCAATTTTTTTTGTTCAACCCAAAATTATTTAGAAATTACCCAGTCAGTTTATTAATGTTTATTGAGAATACAGAGTCCCAAAACTGACATGCATCTTTAATCACAAGATGAAGATCGGGAAGGAGATGAGGGAATGCACTGATCTGGTCAATAGACAATGAGCATGGGCCTGGTCAATATCTGCAGTCAATATAAAGCTTCAATTAATAAAGCCCTGCATCCAAAATTCTGCTAAGTGGAGAATTAACACAATAAACAATTATCCACTAAGCAGTAACTAGACAGGGGACCCATCGCAAACAGTACCCATTACATGGCATTTTGGCTGGTGACCTAATTCTGCTAAGCGAGATCTTTACCTGGTGACCACACATGAGACTCTGAGCTGCCATCATGATTGATTTCATTCCTGAGGCACATACTTTGTTGATGGTGGTACACGGTGTGCTGAGCGGAAGACCTGAAACCATTCAACACGCACAACAAATAAATTAAATACCAACTTCACTTTTAATACTTTGGCAATTTTCTCTTTTTTAGTGTGTGGTTTCTCACTGTCTTTAGCAGATGAGCTTATACCACTTTTTTCTGTTCTTCAAAGTCAAATTCAGTTCTGTGACGCACTCATTTTCCAATAGAAAGAGAACTCATGAAAGTAGGGACAAAACTACAAGTCTCTAACCTCACACTAAAATTACCCTGTTTTCCTGATTGTTATGGCGTTATTTTTAAAGAGGGGTTCAAAGGTCAAAATTCAGTTTTATGATCCACTCATTTTCCAATAGATAGAGTCCTTTCATATGAAAATGGGAAAAATGGGAGGTTGTGATTTCTCACTGTCTTTAATAACAGCAGGTGAAAGATGAATATATTCTTTAGGCATGTAACTTGATAGCGGATGAGCTGATATCCTCACTGCTAAAAATGGTATTCTTGAAATAAGAAAATTCTTATTTCAAAAAAACTTTTCTTGTGTCACTCCCAAAAATCTTAATAGAAAAAAGGGAGTGACACAGGAATGTTTTTCTTGAAATAACATTTTTTGTCTTATTTCAAGAATACCATTTTTAGCAGTGCTCTTTTTTTCTTTAAAGAGGGGCAAGGTCAAATTGAGTTTTGTGCTGCACTCATTTTCCAATAGATAGAGTCCTTATGAAAGTGGAGACAAAATTACAAGTCTCTAACCTCACGTTAAAATGGTGTAAAATGTCATTTTATTTGATACTATTTCAGAGCAAAATTTGAAACATGAAGTCATCGAACATCAAAATCAAATGGGTCTGTACATTCCAAGGAGGAGTTTTTGCACCAGTCAAAAGATCAATTTCGGTTTGATTGAATATCATCAAAATTCAGGAATGAACTGAAAATTCTCTGTCCATAAAAGTGCAGACCATTATTTGAAAAGTGACGTCCTTAAACCTTTTTGGATTTTGATACAAAATTGCACTTGAAGGGTATCAAACACAGAGGCACTTTATGTTCTTCTTGTTGGGTCGAGTCACATGGTTGTGTACGCCCTCTAGTGCTCAAATAACTCTATGGTTGAGACAGTACTGCCGGTTGGTGACTTTGTAAAACATTCCAGGTTCTCTCAGAAACACTGGTCAGTAGAGGGCAGTATTGTTAGTACCAGCTCCGAGGGCAGCCTGTCTCGTTGGTGCTTGTCCTTCTCCTGCTTGGATCACATTCCCCATGTACACCTCCTTGACTTCTTCATTAGGGATTCCTGCAACAAGAAAAGAAATCACAAACTAAAAATTCTACACTTATTTCAGTGTTTGTGTCATTGAAGAGTGGTTGAAGAGTTGGGTTTGATTCACTTTGATTGGTTGTTCAATTAATTCGACCCTATCACCCAGTTTCTGATTTGCAAGCATCTGAGCTGAGGTTAAAAGTCTATGTTGATGGAATCCTCAGTTCCTTGGCGTGTGGAGGCCGAGCGGTGTAGCGCATCGGATTCATGTTCTAATGGCCTAGTGATCAGAGTGTGAGTTCGAATCCCAGTATTGATGCTTGTGTCCTTCAGCAAAATAACTAACCATAAATCGCTTCTCTTAACCCAGGTGTATAAATGGGAACCTGCAAGTGCTGAGACAGTATTATGTTGGATTAAGCCCTTGCACAGTGCTTACCTATCTTTTGCTTAGCAAAAATGAGCAGGAGACCAGACACAGAGGAAACGTGTGGAATGGTATTTTGACTGGTAACGTTTTTCTGGTAAGCTTAATTTTTTTGTGCTTAGCTGCTCTATGAAATTGGGCCCTGGGCGAGCAAGGCTAAGACAAAGAAGAAGAGCAGTATCCTCATAGTATGAGATTTTGTTTTCAAGTACCGTACCTGCTCTCTGGATGGCTTCTTGGATTGCTATGGCACCAAGTCTGGTTGCTGGGACGCTAGCCAAGGTGCCCCTAAACGATCCAATGGGGGTCCTTACTGCACTCACAATCACAACATCCTGAAGAAGCAATTGACATCATTAGTTAGTGATTTATTGGGACTGTCAAGGCCCCCTGAACCAGAGGGAAGTCTTGGCTGTAATTTGTGTAATTGGAGTGTTACTGTTAACATTGCATATCCTTTAACTTTTTTGATTCTCTTAATCAAAACTATTTCATGTTGATGTTATTATTTTTGTATTGGCACCCAAAGGGCCACTCCACTCACTCAAAGCCTGGATAAAAAGCCAAACAAATAATAAATCAGCGGTGATCTCATATAAATGAAGAAGTCGGTTCCGGACAATCTCCTAAAAACGTTGGATCAAAGATTTTGTCCAACAAGTAAAGTAAACTATTCTAAAAAAAATGAAAGGTATATTTTGTAACGTTTCTTATTATTAAAATGTTACTGTGAATGTGATGTTTGCAGCTCATCGTGGTGTTGTGTAACTCCTAGAATTATGAGTTTCAATCCACTATCGATAGCAGAACGAACCTCATAAGCCTTTTTGAGGTATGGCGGACACAATGCTACAACACTGTAAAGTTGTGGTAAATTTGTGCGTATTGACCATAGAAATAGAACATATGTTATTCAGTGAAGTGCGCATGTTAGGCGACGCGGCGTTTACACGTAAACCTAATGACCACCAACATGGTGAGCGTGGCATCAGTCGCGGCGTGTGACGCGCGCGTATCACGTCCGCCATACCTCAAAAAGGCTTATAGTTCTAGGAGTAGGTGTTGCCTGTCATATGGGGAGTAAGTTGTAGTTTCTATTCTACTTACATTAAGTCCAGATGCAGTGGCTAGAGTCCTCCGTAAGGATTGGCCTCGTGGAAGCTTACAAAAAGATAAGTAGATAACCATATAATTATAAACAGTTACAATTTAATATTTATTTGAACAGATTGTTTAAGCTTTGACAGTCTTTCTCACTGCCAGCATCAGAAAGTTCCACTGTCGGCCAATAGCGCGCGGGGGGCGGTTCATGGGCTAAAGTCAGGTGTTCGTGGCGCGCGCTATTGGCGAGTTGAATGAGCGGGTCGTCGGCCGCGCTGTGCGTGAAAGGTAAACGAGAAACATCTTGCACCAAGACCATAGCGCATTAGCAAAATCGCGGATGCCGGGCAGTCAAACCGTGTCAGTAACGCCGCCGATTTTCTTCATAAATTACACCAAAACGAGCGAGCTCTATTTCGAATTAATGTGCTGTCCACAAATGAGCTACAATAAGTGACAACTGGGGAAAAAATCTTGGCATAAAAACGTGAGTTTCTTTTCGAAAGCAAATGTCACCTCCTGGAGGTACATGGGCGTAGGGCCAAGGATCGGAGGAAGTCCAGAGAATTGGCACTATTAATGGGGCTACACGATAGTCAATACACTCGCCCAAAGTGCAAATACACTGTCAATCATACATAGAAGAAGCGGAGGGAATCCAGCATATTAATTGTGGCAAACAAAGGACAGCAGAGATCAGATTATAACCTGGTATTGTGGATTTTTTATTATTTTTTGTATGTTTATTCAATTATTTATTTAATAACCAATCTTCATCTACGAGTCATGCGAGTTGAAAAGGGTTGTGAAGAAAAGAGTTTAATCCCTTTAAACAATTAAACGAATTCAATCTAGCTGTACACCACCTCTTTTAAGATCTCATATTGTTTTTCATTCACTGTAACCTTAGAAATTGATACTTACCCAAAGAGATTTGGGAACATTTATAAGGCGATTCATTGCAGCCATTGCGATTTTGATCGTGTTACATGTGTTATGTTTTGCACGATCCGGTAAATTGAAGTGCGCCACCAATAGCTCAAAACTTCCCAACTGTATTATTGTTTAAAGATGTAATTTTATAACCAAAGAATCAAAAGGTTTTTTCCCTTATTATTATTATTATTATTATTTTGTGCTCAAACAAGTTCATTTGAATTTGTTTGGCAACTGAAACCCTTTTTCTTCACAATTTAATTCTCAACTCATAGATAGATGAAGATGGTTTCCTTATTAAACAAATAATTGAATAAAATAATGCATAAATAAATAAATCCACAATACCAGTTTATAATCTGATCTTTGTTGTCTTTTATGACCTCCGCGAAAACAAGAAATGCTGGTACACTCAGCCCATGCCTTGCATCGCTAAGAAGATCCTTCCATTGCACAATATTTATATAAAATCACAATCCCCACCCCCACACCTTTAGCAGTAATTTATAAAAATGTATTTTCCTTGTATTGTGTTGGTTACAAATAACAATTTTTACAAAGTGGGATCAAAAGCTGTAGATTTCTTCCAGTATCACTTTGCCCATTACTTGCCGTAGATGGCGGACAGAAAAAACAATATTGCAGTACAATCAAGATGCAGGTACGCAGGTGGGAGGATGGTGAGATTGAAACAAAAACCTGAAAATCTTGCCCCCCCCCCCCCCCACTGACATTCCCCGCCCACCCACCATATTACCGCGAAGCGCATTAACGGGTATCGTCATTGTCCCTTTAAAGTCCACAACTTCGTCCCCGTGTTTACATTCGATCCCTCTCAAGATTAATACACCGACTGGACCATCAATCCGCACCCTGGGAATAACAACATCATAACATGTCGTCTCTACCACCATCCTGCGACTGAGTGCTAGTTCTGTGTAAAGCTGGAACAGCTTTTGAGGTAAAAACTCGAGAGAAAATTTGATGTATGGGTGAATGGTAACGTATTTTGTGTCTTTTTTCGCCTATAGCTTTGAAAGTAAACGATTCTTATCATGAATTTAGCTCGATTGATCTGTGTGTTGTCTTTTGTTTTGTAGGATTTTAATTGTTGAAGAAAGTTGTTGTAAAAATGTTGACGTTGGTGTACTCTCACCTGTGCTGTGGCATGGTAGGTGTACAGTCGTTTGACTAGTTCCGGATCATTGGCCAGTTCTGGATCACTTCAACTTTGCAATAACCACAAATGAGGCATAAATGAATTATCACATTACCAATTTCTGTTGATACATGTGAAGAATAAGTTCTAAATTTTCCGCAGCATGCCTCCAACTTATTTTTTCCCTGTTTTCCATTTGGAGATAGGTGGAAAACAGGGGGAAAAAATAAACAAATAAATAAATAAATAAATAAATAAATAAATAAATAAAAATAAGTTGGAGGCATGCTGCGGAAACTTTTCCAAAGTGCCAAACATCAGCAGCAAATAAATGATGGCAATTTTGTTTTACTGATCATTATTTTATAAAAAAACTGTTGGTTGAACATGTTGAAGAACACTGTTAAAACTTCTCACCTTTCACATTTTAACACCAGGGCGAACAAAAATTATGTAAAATGCCTAGAATGAATTTGGAAACTTTCACGTAAATACTGTACTGAGCAGTCGTCTTGTTTTTTTGAGGAGATAAAAATTAAAATTACTGAAATCGTTTTTTTTGGGGGGCATCATTATCATACCCTTGCCTTGACCAGTTCGGGATCACTGAACATCTCGTTGTGTCAAATGGTGGCGAACTCAGTTAGGTAAAATCATATGGCTGTTGTAGAAAGTTTGGTCATTACTTTTAATTTACTTCAACTTCTTTGTAAGCGTTTTACTGTTTTACTATTGATTGAAACATACAAGCATACGGCAATTGACCTTGTTTAAAATTGTACATTGTTTTGGGCATTGACTTTTTTGGTCCTGGCTACTGGACCCAACAACACTATTTTAACATTTGGACTAGTGCTGAGGATACTGTTCCTGAAAGCTTCTTGAATTCGAGATGAGATAATTGTAGCTCTTGGTTACGTTCCTTCCATTGGGAGGATCAAGGGTTACGATTGTCCAATTAGGCCTACCCTAAAGAATGCCTTTATTCTGATGATAATCTTAATGTATACTGCTATTTCTATTAAATTTTGGTTTGAAAAAAGAAGCATTAAGTAGAGTGGGACCTGCAACCTAATGTGTTTGCACTCTACCAACTGAGCTATCTAGCCCTATTGTTGGCGGTCTCCCTAGTTTGTCAATATCTTTGTTCGGGGGTGCCAGTCAGAAGCTATTCAACCTGTAACTGCCATATAGCCAGGGATCACACCCAATTTCACAATACAGCCCGGGAAACGGCAGCAAAGGGATCACGTTAATCTGGAGATCGCAGGTTCAAGTCCCGCTCTAGTCAATTTTTCTTTGTTCAACCTAATTTTATATTTACCCAGTCAGTTTCCCTTGTGGATTATTGCTTGTTATTTTTATTTGACAGTGTCTGTACTTCATGAGGTAGTAACTATGTTTTGAGATGGAGCAGAGAGAGACTAACGCCGTCCACCATATTTTTAATCGCCAGATTCAAGTAAGTGACCTGAAAGATTAGCAGTGAAGCTATTTTCACAGAAAACCACAAGGCCTGGAATTACACGGAGGCCACGCGGGTCATGGCCTCTGTTGCCCCCAGTCTTGGCCTTGGCGCCCTGTCAAATGTTTACCACAGATGTTTAAGATTTTCCAATGGAAGTGCCCTTTGCAAAATGAAAATGGCCTTGCCCTCTCAAAGATGAAATTCCAGGCCTGAACTGTAGTATCCATACACTCGTATCCCTACACTGTACACTGATAGAGTTATACATGACTAGACATTACATGTACCTCATCATTATTCCAATCATGACCCCACCTAATACCCTTGAAACAGTAGCCTATTGATAAGTGCATTATACGTATCAACTAAGCATGTGGGAGACACATAAACCAAGCGAGCATCAGAGCAACAACTGTGATAAGTTCAAGATATTACATGAACCATAATCACCTAAGTTGTAAGTTGTACATAGATCCTCGGAAAAATTCTTCAGTAAAAAGTATACAATGTTTTAAAGTGGGCCCCCCCCATAATTAAAAAAAACATGAACCAGCTAATGTTTCGCGAGTTTTCACAGTAAATGAATTTACATTGAAACATTTGCAACTTAGTCCCAAAAGGGGTTAAAGCAACAGCAAATCAAATTTCTCATGATCAAAGCTAAATATGGTCTATTGGTTAAGCTCTGGAATGTGGGGGTCTTGGGTTCGAATTCCACCCAAGCAGCATGTGAATTTTCAGGACTCGGTAAGGGTTGAGTGTACAATGCTTATCACACATCGGTGTCTAAAATACACCAAAATTAAATCACTACAATATCATCCGTCACTCAGTGACACTAATGGCGCTCCGACATTATTACCCCTGGTCACTGGGCCATTTATTTTGTTCCTTAAACCATCTCAGCTCTCTGGGGAGTATACAGCCTGTGCTGCCAAATATGTAGTCCACCAAGCGAAATCAATTACAAGAACCATTTCATTATAGTTCTTGTCTCAAGGATACAAGTTACATGACCGGGATTCGAACCACATCCTAATGACTCAGCCACCAGAACTTGAGTCCGATGCACTGAACTGCTCGGCCATGACACGCCAACATAATTGTATTTATATCAGGCATGATATTCTTCCTACTTAAGTCTGATTTCCGGTTTTGGTTCCCTTGGGAAAATCAGAAAAAATGTTATTAATAAGGCCTTTAAAGCCTACACCATGTGTACATATAGGTCAGCCCTTGTACTCGATAAGATTGTCTTACTTTTTTCCAAGGACCAAGTATCATGCTTGATATAAGCACCGTTTAAAAGGGAGAACTGTTCTTTTTCTGTGTGCTTCAATTAAATTGTGTAATATTTGCAATAATTTTATTCCCTTGAAGGATAAATTCCGGATTCGTTTCCAGCGACAGCATCACGTTGATGAGAGCTTGATAAACCGACTGGGCCTACTGCATGAATTAGAGGTAGGGGGTTATGTGTATGGAGTTATTGCATTGGTTAATACTGTGCTTGCCATTTATGTTAATCCATTGATTCAACCCTTGCTTAACCTCAACCCTTTCAGAGGACTCTCCAGGAATGAATGCAAGCAGATAACAAGTGTAACCTTTGCTGTGGTTTCTTGTTTGCCAGACTTCTTTGACAGGTTTCTTGTTTGCCAGACAGGTTTCTTGTTTACCACTCTTGTCTATTCATTGGTGCATGTAGGAACATGTGCACAAAAGATGTGTGGAGATTAATGACACTAATCCTGGAGCATAAATGAAGGTGGCACATTTGTAAATCAAAGTCTATTTTCTTACCCATTAACTTTCCAAAAGCAATTAGGAAGTAAAGATTAAACTGCCTTGTTGGAAGTCTAATCTTTTTCAATTTAACCCATAGCTCCCCTCCAACTGTTTGGCAAAACCATGCCCTTTCTTATAACCTTGTCTGTTTGATTTTCAGGGCCACAATGGGTGTGTGAATTGCCTTGAATGGAACCACAGTGGCCAGTAAGTTTCTACAAAGTGAATTCGTATGTTTTTCAGTAGCCCTCTTCCAGCAAATTGACCAACCATTTACGAATCATGCATGGGTTGTGTATTGGGGACACAACTGTGCACAGAACTTGGTACATGTGTGTGCTGTGTGGATGCATTCACCACATGATACTGCAGGCTGGCACAGTTTATCTATCAATCAAAACCACAGTGGATGGTGATGAATGGTCAGACAGTACAAGGGTTAACTGTGGACTGTATGCATTCACCACATGATTATGATACTGTAGGCTGGAATAATTAACATATTAATCAAAACTAAAGTGGATGATATTGAATGGTCAGACAGTATGAGGGTTAGTTACTACAATCCATATTGTGTTTTGTTAAAATTAGGGGCAATGGGTATGTCGTGAGAGAGGGGAAAGGAAGTTGCCTCATATGCACCTCACCCCCCCAAACATATATACACCCTCTAACTGCTTTGAGAGGTTTGAGGTGCCATAAATGAGGTTTCTTAATAGATATTAACTTTGCTTCTTGGATAAAGAACATTATTTGTTTTTTGCCCTAACACCGATGTGCATAAGGCGATGTATACTCAGATATTTCCTGTGAACAAAATTCACGGGCATGTCACTCCGATGGGATTTGAACCTACGACCTTTGCCATGCTAGAGCAGATGTCTTACCACTAGATGCGGTTCGAATCTTACATGTATATAAGGTGTCTTATATACCTTTGTTTCTTCCTTCAGATTGCTAGGCAGTGGTTCTGATGACCTGAATGCAATTGTATGGGACCCTCACAGGAAGAAAAAGCTCTGCACTCTCCGAACTGGTCACCATGGCAACATATTTTCTGTTAAGGTATTACAATTTGTTTTCTTTCTTTTTGATATCATTTTAAGGAGCCTGTTCTAGCTTTTCCGCCTTTGCACATCAAGAAGCGATTCTCATCTACAGTACTTTTTTACTGCCTCTTACATCAGAGTGGCGTGTCGTGGCCGAGCGGTTAAGAGCGTCGGACTCAAGCTCTGGTGATTCTGATCAGCAGAGTGTGGGTTCGAGTCCTGGTCATGACACTTGTTTCCTTGAGCAAGATACTTTACCATAATTGCTTTGTCCTTCGGATGGGACATTAAGCCGTAGGTCCCGTTTACTGGGATTGGTAGTGCACGTAAAAGAAGCCAGAACACTTATCGTGGAAGAGTAGGGGGTTAACCCTGGTGGTTCTGGTTCATATAGCAAGCACCCTTGTTTACAGGTTTTCTCATGTTTGCGAGCTACAGTGAATAAGTTCACTTATGAGGCATCCTTGGTTTCATTACCAGAAATATATAATAATAATAGTAGTCCAGGGCCCAATTTCATGGCTCTGCTAACCACAGAATTCTATGCTTACAGCGCCCTGTAAAGCATGTGAATCTATGGGCCATAAGTTTTAGAATTTTGTAGGAAGCAAATCCATGACATTGGGCCCTGCTTTCTTGGGATTTGCCCTTCAATTTGCTAGCGACTAGCCAGCAGGACCAGTTAGCTTGTCATTTCACTAGTTCGTCAGCTTTTTCACGATTCAATAATTTCAAATGAAACAGATGCTTTGTAACACTGAACTAGCCAGCCGGACCACTTGGAGAGAATTTTGACTGGTCCTCAGGTGTTCTAACTAGCATTTGGCCAACGGACCACTGTTAAGGGAGAACGATGTTTCTCCTGAAGCCAATCAGAGCATATTAACAAAAAATGTTGAGTGGTTGAATTAGCGGTTCTTTTCAGAACCACCACAAATCAAAGAGAGATATTACTGCACGACCTTACTGGACCGTTTGGTTTTGAATCACGATCATGATGCCAAAAGGATAGTTGCATAATATCTAAGCATACAACCAAACCTTGTCACAGCGCTATAATCTAAGCATACAAGCAAACCTTGTCACAGCGCTGTGATACAAACCTTGTCACAGCGCTATAATAATATCTAAGCATACAAGCAAACCTTGTCGCAGCGCTATAATAATATCTAAGCATACAAGCAAACCTTGTCTTAGCGCTATAATAATATCTAAGCATACAAGCAAACCTTGTCACAGCGCTATAATAATATCTAAGCATACAAGCAAACCTTGTCACAGCGCTATAATAATATCTAAGCATACAAGCAAACCTTGTCGCAGCGCTATAATAATATCTAAGCATACAAGCAAACCTTGTCACAGCGCTGTAATAATATCTAAGCATACAAGCAAACCTTGTCACATCGCTATAATAACATCTAAGCATACAAGCAAACCTTGTCACAGCGCTATAATCTAAGCATACAAGCAAACCTTGTCACAGCGCTATAATAATATCTAAGCATACAAGCAAACCTTGTCACAGCGCTATAATAATATCTAAGCAGACAAGCAAACCTTGTCACAGCGCTATAATAGTATCTAACCATACAAGCGAACCTTGTCACAGCGCTTAGATAATATCTAACCATACAAGCGAACCTTGTCACAGCGCTATAATAATATCTAAGCGTACAAGCAAACCTTGTCACAGCACTATAATAATATCTAAGCATACAAGCAAACCTTGTCACAGCACTATAATAATATCTAAGCATACAAGTAAACCTTGTCACAGCGCTGTAATAATATCTAAGCATACAAGCAAATCTTGTCACAACGCTATGAATTATGTGGCAAAGGCACTATGACTGAAATTATTAGTCATTCATTCCTCTTTGTATCAATTTAAACAGTCTAAGTTTGGGGGACAAGTTTCAAAAGTTGTGTTTTATATGTTCAATATGCACTTGTGTATTGTTTTCAGTTTTTACCTAATGCAAATGACGCCACCTTGGTGACTGGAGCAGCAGACTGCAAGGTGAGGGTCCACAGTCTAGCCAATCAGGAAACCACTCATGCCTTCAGCTGCCATGCTGGCAGGGTTAAGAGGCTGGCCATTGCTCCCAATGTTCCCTACATGTTCTGGAGTGCTGGGGAGGATGGAACAGTCAGGTAATAAAGCACACCTGGTGCCTTTCTCAAACCTTGGCTTGGGCTACGGCTCCGGCTCCGGCTCCGGCTTTGTCTGATGTTCGAACCACCGTGTGCAAATACAGGCTGCTCCAAAAATGTATGACGAGGCCCAAGCCGGAGACGGAACGCAAGCAGAGGTTTGAGAAAGGCCCCAGCATTGATGTTTGAAGCTTTAATAATGATAATAGTGGCTTCTTATATAGCGCACATATCCGTCACTCAGTGACGCTCAAGGCGCTTTATATGCTTTGCATGGTGTGGAAAATAAAAAGTTACTATCCATAGTAAACTTGCGGTTACAACCATGCGTAAAATCTCTTTCGGGAGGAGTGTTGGCTCTGAAAAGAGCCGGTGTGGTCTCAACGTTTCAAACAGTATACTCTGCTCGTCTTCAGGCGAAATGTTATCCTGAAGACGAGCAGAGTATACTGTTCAAATTGTCGAGACCACACCGGCTCTTTTCAGAACCAACACTCCTCCCAAAAGATATTTTATGCATAGTATACTATTTATAGTTACTTTTTAGACCTGTGAAAGTTTAAGATCGATCAGTCTTCGGCGTCACAAGAAAATAGTGAAAACCCCATTGTATGTCTTCACTGTTTTCACACTAGCGAGATCAGAACATGTATGATCAAAACTAATGTGCCTTTCCCATGAAATTTGCTGATTACAATGATGCATGCATGCAGACACATTCAGGGCGCTCTAAAGTTGTTTCAGTCACAATGAACTCTCAACAGTCCAGTCCAGAAAATTCTTTGCGGATTTATAAACGTCATCTGATGTGAAGTGGTTAACAGATCTAGTCTTCTCTATTTTAAAATGCCAATTACATAGTACCTGTATATTTCTGTTCTGCAGGCAATTTGACCTTCGAGAGCCGCATACATGCAGTGAGAGCTGTGGCAATGTTGTGATCAATTTGAACTGCTACATCGGGAAACATGCAGAATGCAAGTGCCTTGCCATAAATCCTCATAGGCCAGAACTGCTGGCTGGTAAGAAAACTAACTCTTCATCTTCTACATTTTAAGACCAAGCATTAAGTTCAGCAATTCGAGCTGAATAATTGATTTTCTTTGAAAGGAAAAATGTGCTGCTTCTTATGCAAACTGAGTGCAATTATTGTTCACATGATCAATTTTGTTTTTAAGCCTACCATTGTCTTGAGCTGATTAAGTCGGGCGGGTGATTTCTCAGGATTTTTCCTGATTTCAGGATTTTCACCAAATCTTTTTGCTTATCAGAAAATTGCTGAGCATAATCATCTGCTTAAGCAGCTCTATGAAATTGGGCCCTGGTCACTGCATGCTACGGGTTGAATGGAATTTGTTAGATTTGTTTTATTGAGAAGTGGCTTGACCACACAAGCTTATTGTTATTTCCCATGTGTCTTCAGTTGGTGCTAGTGATCCATACGTGCGTATCTACGATGCACGGATGTTATCTCCTCATGCCGTACATTTCTCCAGGGAGGAGAGGCAGGGTGCCTCCTGGAGAACACCGGCCCCAGAGCCAGATGAAAGCGGCCCTCTACCCACTAAATGTGTGCAATACTTTGTGGCAGGTATGTTTTATATGTTTGACAAAGGGGGAAGATTTCTGAGCTTACATCCGGGGATCAGGTTGGCTCAGTAGTTTCTTTCCCTGCCTTTCACCTCTGTGGACCCTGGTTCGAATCCCACCTCAGACCCGGAGCCTTGCATGTGGATTGGGTTTTCAGTTCGTTACCTGATTGCGTGGGTTTTACCCCATTGGGGTTTTTAAAACTGAGCATTTCTTCACGTTTCCTATTCATCCTGTTATTGGTGCTAATTGTGCTGTTGGATGTGTAATCAAATAAATAAATACTTGGGGGAACTGAAGAATGGAAGTTTTATTTTGTTATACCAGTTTGGATGGGTTTTCTTATTCAGTGCTAAGGCGTGTATAGTGACTATACTAGGTGGTCTCAACAGTCTATTCTTTCAGTCATGTGTTTTAAGGTTGTGTCTGAATTAGTGGCTCTGGCTTGATTGTCACGTGAACAAGTGTTTAAACATAGGATGCCCATAGACTGGTCCCCTGTCCTTATCCGCAAGGATAAAGACAGGCACTGGGCTTACAGGTTCAATGATTTCATTGGTTACAATGATTTCATTGGATAAACGTTTTTCTTTTGTGTTTTAAATCACGCTCAAATGAAGAAATCGGTTTGCCATAGTAAAGTTGTTTTTAAATAACCATGACAAAAGACATTTTCCTTCCCTCTATTAATGCACCAACCCTCTCCCCTCTCCATCCCCAGGTCATCTGCCCCTCAAAGAGAACAACCGGAAGCGTAAATACCGCTCCTTGGTCTCCACCTACCTTACCTTCAGTCCAACGGGACAAGAGCTTCTGGTGAACCTTGGTGGAGAGCAGGTTTATCTATTTGACCTCCACAACCTCAAGAAGCCCAAAGCGTTCTCCGTTGGTGACTACCGACTACCGGAGCACAGTAATGGCGTCTGCAAGGGTGAGGACAAAACACCATGGAGTGTATTTAAAGAGGGGCTCCCAAGGTGTTTAGCCCTCCACACAATCATCTGATAGCGCCCTCTTTTGACTCAATTTTCTCATGCCATGCCAGGTCAGATCTTCCAGCCGTTTGCGGCTGCTATGGGCATTTTGGTACAAGCTGTTTCCGGCAGCTCTGGTCTCAAAGGGTTGAACACTCCTCACCGTGTTTATATCGCATGGTTAAACATGGCCATGTGATCTCCTCTCGACCAATCAGAATTGATAAAATGTCCCAGGTATTTAGGAATTATTCGTACCCTATTAGAAGTATCAAAGCTATCACTACCCCCTGTGTATCAGGCCTCAAGCATTCCTGAAACATCTCAACTCCTTGGGAGTATGCAGCACCGCCATCTAAATGGGCTCAAAGAGTGCTAGTTTTTCACATCAATCTCTACCCTCACATGTACCCATTTATTCTTGGGGTGATGATAGGAAGCAACTAGGGACCATGGATAAATTATCTCATGGGCACGGCCGCATTCCGACGCGTTCCTATGCGTGCAAGCTCAAACAAAAGAAAACCCACCCAGTGTCACGTATAAGAACGCGTTCTTCTGCAATGGTCCAGTCTTGAGGGAGACTCACTGTATAACAAAGGAACACTGCTGTTGGCCAGCTCAAGCCAAATGTCACTTTGTAGTTACAATCGGCTAACTAGATAAACAATTGTCCGGTATACCTACCTGAGCAAGACTGCAAACACTAATCCTTCACTCCTTTGAGGATGTAACTGCCTTGTTCGTGTAATCCGGCCAACAAAAGGCACCAACAATAAGAGTTCAATAATGAAGGAACCTAATAATCACTGAAGCGCAAATCCAATGGTTGCACGGTGCAGTGACAGTTTTGGGACGCCAACGCGCAGCCACGCGTCGGCATGAGTGCGAACGCGTTCTTAATTTATCCATGGTCCCTTATAGTAAAGTTTCTTGCCCAAAGAGTCTTGCCCAAGGGCACAAGTGTCATGATCGGGGTTCAAACCCACACTCCAATGTCTCAGATGCATTAGACAGCCAGGCCACAACACGATACTATAAAATAATGTGATGAATCAATTAATTTGAGGGGGAATTTTTGTTCTATCTTCTTGTCAGAAGTTCCAAGTCAAGTTGCTGAGGCCCTGTCGGCTAACGGCACATCAATAGGCTCAACAAACGGAGTGACCAAGCATATCTCTCATGCTAGCAGCTTCAAACTCCAAGAGGGCTCGGCTCACGCAAGCATTGCCAGAAGGTACCTGTTTTTCTTTTAAAGATATCCAGTACTTTTATTGCCTGTTACATCGAGTGGCGTGTCGTGACCGAGCGGTTAAGAGCACCGGGCTCAAGCTCTTGTGTTTCTGATCAACAGAGTGTGGGTTCGAGTCCCAGTCCTAACACTTGTATCCTTGAGCAAGATGCTAATACCATAATTGCGTTGTCCTTCGGATGGGACATTAATCCATAGGTCCCGTGATAGTAGGATTGGTAGTGCACGTAAAAGAACCCAGAACACTTATCGTGGAAGAGTAGGGGTTAACCCTAGTGTTTCTGGTTCACATAGCAAGCATCCTTGTTGACAGGTTTCCTCAGGCTTGTGAGCTACAGTGGTTAAGTTCACTTATGAGGCATCCTTGGTTTCATTACCAGAAAATATATAATAATAATAACCGCCAATTCGAACCTGGCCATATTTTGTGCCAATGTTTTAAAATTACTTGTCTGATTTATTGAACAGTAGGGAACTTCCCCCCAGAGCAGCGGCCCTCAAGCAGGAAGGCAACCGATTCTTCTGTGAACTCAAAGATTACACATCAGCAATAAGGTTATTCAACCAGGCACTCAGCATAGCTCCAAACAGTACCATACTGTATGGCAACAGGGCTGCCGCATTCATGAGACGGAAATGGTAAGCTACATTGTGCATCAGTGTCAGTCTCCTGACAATAACTAGAGCTGGCTAGTCGAAACGGTGAGACCAATTACGTACTCACTCCGCGGTAGTGAAGTTAAAAAAAAAAAACCCTCACAAGGCTGGACGGCCACTTCAAGGTGAGGGCTACACTTAACTGATTTGGGCTGTTGACCCAAATCAACTGTCACCAGGGGCACGTTGCCACCTACTCCTGGGGCTGAAACAGGGTTACCCCCTTCGCAGTCCGTAAGGATGTAGGCATGGGTATCATCCACTAGGAGCCTGGCTGGTAGAGCAGAATGCACTACCTTCCCACAAGTCCCCTCGATCCACTAAGCGAAAGTAGTATTCCCAGCCGATTTCCTACCTCTCAGGTTGTACTTAATAAGCAGGACAGTTCTTTTGAGAACTAAGTAGTCTCTCGAATTCCAAAATCTACTCTGCAGCAGTAGAATAAATAGCAAGACAAGTTCTCAAAGAACAAATCTACACAGCAAAGTAATAATAATAATAATAACAAGTTCTTATATAGCGCATTTTACAATAACGTATCAATGCGCTTTACATTAGTGCCCTGGTCATTGGGCCAATAACATTCCTTTAACCTTTCTCAGCTCCCTGGGGAGTATACAGCCCTGGGCTGCCGTGGCGCTCCGAAGGCTTTTTCAAACACAATATTAATCTCTACCCTCGCATGGTGTTACCACAAACTTAATATACATACATCATGAGAGACATTCGTTTTTACAAGAGTAGACCCTTCTAAGATGTCGTCATTATTTTACCGCTCGCCATGCTGGAGTACTAACATGCGCACGTCAGGCATACACGTTACTTGGTCATAGTGGTAAACTTCCCTTGAAATATATTTGCTTGACATGCTGTAGTTTTTGAGAAATAAGTAAAACAATTAGATTTGATCTCGCTAGTCCAAAACCCGATGTTTGAAAACAATGAAATTATAAAAGGGTTTTTTTTTCACTGATTTTTTTGTGACACCGATGACCGATTGAGTGTTTACTTTCCCAGGTTTGTTATTTCATGTTAATGTTGGGTCACACAAAGTGCGATACCAGTCTTTGACAATTACTAATGTTGGCAACGTGCTTTCAAACTCAAACAGAGAACAATAATCTCAAAATGAAAGTATTTTTGGACACAGGGATGGTGACCTTTATGCAGCATTACGAGACTGTCACAGTGCCTTGTCCCTGGACCCCTCACACCAGAAGGCCCACTTCCGCCTCGCTCAGTGCCTCCTGGAGCTGACATGGGCGCGGGAGGCACAGGACTGCCTCAATCAGTACAAGTTTAAGTTCCCGGACCACGGCAGGCATCGGGACTGTGAAGCATTGGATCGGGATATCACGGCTGCTGTGTTCTCCATGTGTGATAGTGGTAAGATTTTTGTTTTGTTTTCCCCTCCAAATTCAAAGTATGATGAATCACTGTATGAACCCCTTGCATATGATGTCACAAGCCCGAACAGCGCCCTCCATGAGGTCAAAGGAAGACCTACCATTGGCTGAGAGTTGTGCGCGTGCATGTTTCCAATGTTTGGGCCCGGTGATGGCGGCCAATGCAATGGGGTCTATTGACCCAATTCACTTGGCATCATCACACGATAAATCTTGGTTGCACCATTTGGGACTTTGATTTCCCTGTGTGTTTACTGTGCAGTGGACAATTTAGGCAACGAGCTTGCAGTTAGACACGCCCCATATCTTGACGTGCAATTTGACTGCCCAAATGGCAGACCATGGGCAGAGAGTAGCCACGTGTGACCTCAGTGAAAGGGGTCAATACTCTGTTATCCCAAATAACCATTTGGAAGAACATTATTTCATATACAGTTTTGTCTGTTTAAAGCCGTATCCAAATTGGTGGCTACGGCTCTGACTGTTGCTAAGTGTGTTGCTAAGGACGTTCTATACTTCAACACATGACTACGCAGCGATCCAGCCGTAGCCATAGCCATAGCTGTCCATTCTCTTCTCCCTTTTTGTAGCCCATCTCCACCCCACTTGAGCGGCCATTCATGTCATGGCCTTGTGGTGTGAAATCCTTATAACAAATTGGGTTGCTTTAACTTTGTGTCAATGGAAAAACAATGTTGGATCCAGTAGTCGGCAAAGAGGACTCACACAAGCAATGTCCCGTCTATGTTGTTGCTGCTCTCATCTGTTTGTGTTTTTCATTTATTATTTCACAGGTTACGAAAAAACAGTTACAAAACAAACAAACATTAACAATACAAATACGTTAAATGATACAATGATTACACAAGACACAATTTGTATAAAGTGTAGATACTGTTTTTTGACAACTACCAATGTTGTCCTTGTGCTTTAACCAACTTTTTGCATTTATACCATAGGTCATTTTGGTTGGTAAAAAGTTTGCAACAGCTAATTCTAATTTTTTTAAATTGGTATATTTTAAAATGGCAATACAAAATACGGACCTTCAAGTGGGAAATTTGTACTCTTCATCCCTACAGAAGATGGTAGTACTAGTGACAAAGATAAAGTGGAGACGTCTCCAAGAAGGCGATGGAGTCATCAAGATCACGTATCAGATGAGGAGAAGCTGCTTAGGGGAGAGGCGTATGACTACGCAGAGAGGTTCTGTGGACATTGCAATACTACCACAGACATCAAAGAAGCCAACTTCTTTGGAAGGTAAACACAGAAGTCCATCTGACAAATTCTTAACAGAGTGGGAGTGTCATGACTGAGCTATCTTGTGCTCTCTAATCAAGTTATTTTGGAGCTATCTTGTGCCCCCTAATCAAGTTATTTTGGGGCTATCTTGTGCTCTCAAATCATGTTATTTTTTAGCTATCTTGTGCTCCCATATTGAGTTATTTTGAAGCTATCTTGTGCTCCCTAATTGAGTTATTTTTGAGCTATCTTGTGCTCCTTAATCAAGTTATTTTAGGGCTATCTTGTGCTCCCTAATTGAGTTATTTTAGGGCTATCTTGTGCTCACTAATTGAGTTATTTTGGAGCTATCTTGTGCTCTCTAATCAAGTTATTTTGTTAACAAAATAAGTGCAGTCCTTATTTAGGGCATCTCAATGTGTTAATTATTTTTGGACGGTTATGCAGAGCTGTGTTGAATTATGATACTTATTTATATAGCTTCTTGTAAGAGTTTACAAGGTGATGTGGCGCAATGTTCAGCCAGCCATGCCAGAAACAACAGGGCAAATTTCTACTCTTAACAACAATTGAACTGGTTTGTGGTTTCTGCATTACACAACACACAGGAACCCACACTCTGATTAACACCAGGGCCCAATTTCATAGAGCTGCTTAAGCACCAAAAGTAGCTAAGCACAACAAAATTATGCTGACCAGAATTAGGTTACCAGCCAAATACCATCTCACATATACTATCTGTGGCTGGTATCCTGCTTAATTTTGCAGAATTTGTTTAAGCAGTATTTTCTGCTTAAACAGCTCTATGAAATCGGGCCCTTCACTCCCATGCACTAGACTGCTCGGCCGGAACACTGGGGTTGGGATCCACACATGGCCTGGTGTCCTTCAGCAAGACATTTAGTACGGTTTCCATTGGTCCCATGTACATGATCCAAGAAACCTTTTGTATTGCTTTGCCACAGTGTCGTTGTTTCACATTGCAAGAAACCAACCTATCATTAATTTTGGGCAGTTATTTGTTGTCGAACAAGATAAACACAAATTAATATTAGTATTATCCATTTGAGTTTTGTCCTGTATTTATGATCTGTACAATATATTTTATCGTTACACATTAAGGGATGAATCAAAGGGAAAAAATAGACTCACTGACAAAGTTCAACCCCTTCTACGTTTTTAGTCAACCTGCTCTTTTGCTCATCTTCACAGCAATGGTCAGTTTATAGTGGCAGGGTCAGACGACGGCTCGTTCTTTGTCTGGGAGCGGAAGACGACCAACATCGTGAGAGTCCTGAGGGGGGACGAGTCGATTGTGAACTGTCTACAGCCTCATCCAAGCTCCTGTCTTCTGGCAACCAGTGGGATCGACCCTGTAGTCAGGTTATGGGGACCCAAACCCCAGGTAGGAAACTTCTCTCCTAATAATGTGGCGTGTCATGGCCGTGCGGTCTAGTTCAGCGAAACCAAGCTATGGTGTTGTCAGCAGCAGAGTGTGGGTTCGAATCCTGGTCATGACACTTGTGCCCTTGAGCAAGGCACTTAACCATAATTGCTTCGTAAAAAGATGGGAAGGTAGTGCATTTTGCTCTACCAGCCAGGCTCCTAGTTGATGATACCCATGCCTACATCCTTACGGACTGTGAAGGGCGGTAACCCTGTTTCAGCCCCAGGAGTAGTTGGCAACGTGCCCCTGGTGACAGTTGATTTGGGTCGACAGCCCAAATCAGTTAAGTGTAGCCCTCACCTTGAAGTGGCCGTCCGGCCCTGTGAGTAAGGCGATATCTCATTAAAAAAAAAATTTAAAAATGCAGAAGATCACAAACTGTTGTCTCAAACAGCTGCTCGTCAGACTGCAGTACTTCTGGGAATTTCCGACTGAGAAAGAGCAGATAATTCTCTTTAATGTGAAACTAATAATAATGCCAAGTAATAAACCACAAGGGAAACTGTTTACCCAGTCAGATTCCGTTGGGTTTTGCAAAGTTGCATACCAGGTGGTATCGTAAACTTGGGTGTGATCCCTGGCTATACGGCAGTTACAGGTTGAATGGCCTCTGACTGGCACCTCTGAACAAAGATATTGAATAAATAGGGAGACCGCCAACACAGGGCTAGATAGCTCAGTTGGTAGAGTGCCGGCACGTTAATCCGGAGGTCGCAGGTTCAAGTCCCACTCTAGTCAATTTTTCTTTGTTCAACCCAATTTTATTTAAAATATATTCAGTCAGTTTCCCTTGTGGTTTATTGCTTGTGATTTGTTTTTGTTAGAATGAGCGAGCTCTGTAAGATTTTGTAACAGGGGTGGAAGTGACGAGAAGGGATTTTGATTTGGAACGTAAATTTCAAGAATGAATATATTTGTGAACTAGGTCCTTGAGGTAACTTCGGGCTGAACCTTGTAAACAATGAAAGGTTTTAAGAAGAGAGTTTTAAACTGAATTCTAACTTGAACAGGGAGCCAATGTAGGATGGGAGTTATATGATCACGTGGATGAGTTTATGTGAGCAGTCTAGCAGCTAAATTTTGAACCATTTTTTCTGTGAAATATTTCTCTCCGAAATAAAGTCGCATTCAAGAAAACTGTATCTGAAAACCTATAAAAAGAGCAACAGCTGATTTCGGTTGTTACAACCAAAATTAAGGACACTGTGTTTACATGCTGAAAAATGTGCATGGTTTTTCACTATTTTCTCCTGACTCACACAACGGACTAAGCCCAAATTCTTACAGGTTAGCGATTTTATGTATATGGTTGATCACACAAAACATGAACACTGTCTGCAACTATTTTGTCAGCTTTACCAACTTTAATGTTTCATCTGGTATTGTTTTTTTGTGTGTGATCTTTCAGGATGGCAAAGCTGAAGAGCGATGTATCCGTGAGCCGGACACAGCAGCCACGGCCAACCAGCGTCGCATGAACGCCGACCCCCTAGAGGTCATGTTGATGAATATGGGCTACCACATCACAGGGATGTCAGATGGCTCCGATGACGAAGGGCCAGAAGGACCTGTGCAGTGCAGGACAAGTTGATGTAGGGGAAAACAAACAAACGATGATTCCATTTTAGATTTCTTAGTCGGGTACCACTTTCATCTGAGTTGCTAGACATACACAGTTTTTCTGGGCACTGCTGAAAAAAGGTTCAACAGAAACAGGGTACCTGCCAAAACATCATGTATGTATACTGTTTTTAGCTGGTTCCACACCAAGTTTTAGTTAGCACTATCAGTTTTGCTTAAAGGGAGGGTATACCTTTGGTAAATACTCAACAAATTAACGACCATAAACACTTACTTGGTAAGAAGCACTGCAGCTGTTGATAATGTATAACATTTTTAGAAACAGCTCCCTTCAAAGGAATGTGGTTTTAGAGAGAGGGATTCAAAAACATTTCAATTCGAGCATGAAACGTTTCTCAGATTGTGTATTCCAATTACGGATTATATTCTCATGCGTGGACATAACCGCTCCAGATTTTCGGCAATATCTCTAAGATGCAACCAGCTTTTGAAATGAAATTTTCACAGGTTAGTTTAATTGTAAATAAAAAGGATTAAAACTACCAAAAGTAAACTTTGCCTTTAAGCAACTCTTTTTTGCTTAAGCAACTCTTAAAAAGAAAACCAATAGACTCTACCCTTTTTTACCTGTTTAGAGTAAGGTCATAGTCATAAATTTGAGCTGAAAGAATTGAGGTATAGTAAAACAAATATAACATGGTTTATTTTGGGTGCACAGTCGATTTCAGCTCCTCGCTGTATTGAAAGTTGACAAACCTGTCCACCCTCAAACCATGTTATATTTGTATACTTGCGGCTGAGATGTTCACAAAAGGAAAATCTGTGGGGTTTTTTCATAGAGCTACTTATGCATACAGCCACTAAGCACTCAAAAATTTGCTTACTAAAAACAGGTTACCATGTAGTTGTTATTTGCTTTGATTGATTCACTGCAGAGATTTTTTTCTTAGCAGACAGAGTTACTAAGCAGCGTTCTCTCTTAACAGTGGTCCGCTGGCCAAATGCCAGTTAAAACACCTGAGGACCAGTCAAAATTCTCTCCAAGTGGTCCTGCTACCTAGTTCAGTGTTGAAAAGCATCCCTATTTAATTTGAATAACGGACTAATGAAAAAGCTGGCAGATTACAGAAATTACAATCTAACTGGTCCCACTGGCTAGTCAGTGCAAAAGTGAAAGGCAAACCCTGCTAAGTAATATTTAGAAACAGTAGTATAATATAAAAGAGGTAAAATCTTCAGCTGTTTTATATGTACCATTGACAGGAACTTTACACAAATTCTTTAATCAGTTTGGAAACTATCTGGATTTTGAGTTTCAGTCCCCCACTCTCGATGGCAACCAATTTTTGACTGAAAAGATAATCACTGTAAAATAGTTACTTTTTATGAATTGATTTACCTTATTAGAACCACCCTTTTAATTTCTCATTATTGTTCATTGCCTTTATATAGATATAAAATTGCTTTTATAATTTGTTGATGAGTGATATGAAATCTTTGGTCTTGACAAAAATTTATTTTGTAAATGATATTTTATTTGTCTTTTTTTTCCTTCTGTTTTTCTTCTTCTTGGTTTGATTAATTCTATACAATGCTGCAACTCCATTATGTAGTGATGACATCCTTGTTCAGGACAACGTCTGAGTAACAATTTGTCTATAAATTATTGGAAATATATTATTAAAAGTTTCCATTTACAACTGTTCTTTTTGTTTCTTTGTCGGTGTTTTTGTTTTGTGCCCCTTTTACAAGCAGGGCTTGGAACTATGAACCCCTTGCATTGGCCGCCATTGCTGAGGTCAAACAAAGAAATGTGCACGCGTGTACGTGCTGCGAACGACACAGCCAATGATAGGTCTTCATTTACCTCTTTGAGGGTGCTGTTTTGGGCTTGTGACCTTGTCTGCGAATGCAAGTGGTCTATCCAATTTTTTAAGACTGCTTTGTTGAAACAGTCATTGAGAAGAAAAATACCACAAGACAAATCAAAGGTTGCCTTGGGCCAATTCCACAAAGAGCTTAAGATTGATCGTAAAGGCACTGGACACGTTTGGTAATTGTCAAAGACCAGTGTTCTCACTTGGTGTATCCCAACATAATGTATAAAATAACAAGCCTGTGAAAATTTGGGCTCAATTGGTCATCGAAGTTGCAAGAAAATGATGAAAGAAAAAACACCCTTGTACAAATTTGTGTGCTTTCAGATAGGAATAAAAACTTCTTGCAAGAAGTTTTTATTATTTTAGTGAGAAATTACCTCTTTCTCAAAAACTACGTTACTTCAGAGGGAGTTGTTTCTCACAATGTTTTATACTATCAACAGCTCTCCGTTGCTCGTTACCAAGTCAGTTTTTATGCTAATATATATTTTGAGTAATTACCAAATGTGTACGATGCCTTTAACTGCGAATCAATCTTGCTGAGCAAAGTATGTCAAAACACAAATCACTGTGGTAATATTGACAACTCATGTTAAGATGAATCTTAGTGCTTTGTGGAAACAGAGAGCGTGTCCTTTTTCCCTCGAGCCCAGAATTAATAAAAGTGAGCCTAAAAACAATGACTTGAAAATCTATTAATTTCTAATCTGAAAATGGGAAACCAGTCCTGAACAGAATCACATATGAATGATAAAAAGGCAAACATATGAAATCAATATTTAAGTTTAACCAACACTGTACATCACAAGAAAATGAGAAACAAGCATATTTGAGTCGGAGTGACCTTAAAAACTAAATCCGTAGGCCTTTGAATCAGTGACAAAATACCGTCTAAGATGAATTGAATACTTACGTTTACGTTTATTTCAATGTTGTCACTAATGTACACTGATTATTTACATCATTACATCATTTAGCATGATTACAAAGTACAATCTCATGTTAACATACAGAATTATGGCGAAAAAATAATGTTACCAAAAGTTTAATATATAGTTAGTTAGACAACATTTAGGTTTAGGTTTGGTTTGAGCAATGTTTTGTGAAAACATTTTGCCTAGCAATTTAAAGAGATTCACTGAGTAGGCTTTTTCAAAAGAAAACTCCTTGAACACCCAGCAGGGTGGATATGTGCGCATTACAAGTCTTATTATTATTATTATTATTATTATTATTAGTAATTTCTGAAATCATGTTTACAAGAGTGGAGAGAGATAGAAACTGGAAAAAACATGTCTGTGTTTGAGGAAGTCAACAATTACATTTGTCCCTGCAACTTTTTTTATTATGCAATTTGAAAACAAACACAAATAATGGCCTTTTTAAGGTGCAATAGAAAATCAAATTTCAGCATATTAAAGTTGATAAAATCAGGTTTGTTTGTGTCTATCCAAATGTACAGTAAAACAAAAACTTAATGATACATCTTTCCTAAATAAAAATAATTGAAAAGAGGTGCATACAAATACAATGACAAACTTTTGTATTTAATAAGGAAATATTCTTTGCAGTCAATTGCAAATTCTTCAACCTTCAGCCAAGAAGGTTAACAGACTTTAAAAGGTGACGTAATACTACATGTGCGACGGTCTAATCCGCCCCAGGTGGTGCTTTGTATTGTAATCCGACATTAAACTATCCCAACATTATTGTGTAGGGAATTCGGAATTTTAACAACAAACCACCCCAACCATAACAAAGTCAGGCGCCCTCAAGCGTCTTGATCGGGCCATTGCGCTGGAAACCGACCATCTGTTTCGATAGTTGCCTATGGAATATGCACTGCATTTTGAGGTAATATGTCCGTTTTTATCACATGTTCGACAGATATTTAGCGATAAACTATTGTTCTGCTATCGTCGAAGGTTCCCTTTGGCGAATTTTTGTTTTAAATTAGAGCATTCGTAAATACAATACGTTTTGTAAAAATGTTTAGTTTCGTATTGACATCATCATCGATGCACTGCACACCTAGCCCACCTTGTTGAGCTGTAATGGCTCTCTTTAACATCGGTCTTATAAGTTATAACACTCACCATTACAAGAGATCCATTACAGCTCAACAAGGTGGGCTACTGCACGCCATGTTATTGCTGCATATGCAGCAGTTGAATTGCATATTATTGCAATAAATGATGATCAAATCAATCATATGATTCATAAATGGCACTGTATATTCTGCCGGCACTGAACATGCGTGATGAATGTTTCTTTGGGGACTTAAACCATTAATGAATTTCCCTCTAAAACAAATCCTCGGGAGCCACACAAAACATATATCCTAGGAGGTCCTGTATTCGGGTACTAGCCTACTACTAGTCCTAGTCCTAGAACTAACTATGAGGTTCATTCCGCTATCGTTGTAATGGAGACGATAGCGGAACGAACCTCATAGTTCTAGGAGTAGTATTCGGGGTGCCCCTCATAATCAAGGCATTAGTTTCACGTCACTGCGCGTGATGTAAACAACCCCTAGAGACGAAGTAACATTTTCTACTTGCCAAACATCGAGTCTCCTCTCCTTTGACCTAAACTTGGAGACAGGTAACCTTCCACCGTTAAGTTGTACAATTGTAATATAAATTCAAAGAAAAAGCTATATATGGTACCCCGGAAATCGGAGACTGGAAGATATGTTAGTTATTATTACATTAGGAATAGAAGTAAATTTTGTTAAAAATAAAAGAAGCAATTTCTTATTATTTTTGGGGGAGGAAAAAACAAACAAACAAACGGTGGTTGCATTGAGGAGCAGGTCTGTCGATAATCCCAGTACATTTGGCGTGTCATGGCTGAGCAGTTTTAAAGACTAGTAGAGCTCAAACTCAAGCTCTGGTGTTTCTGATCAGAAGAATGTGGGTTCAAGACCAGGTTGTCCCGGTCGTGACACTTGTGTCCTTATTAGCAAGACACTTTAAAACCATTATTGCTTTATACCCTTAAAACAATAGTAAACTTGGACAATTTTTAGAGTTTTTGTTTACTTGTGGTTCAATTTCCTGATAAGTTCCTCTTTGTTTAATCATCAGAACCTTCTGACTGTTTCTGTGGTGGATCCAATCAAGAGAGATGTCCACTGTACCTTGGTGAGGCTACTTCTACAATCAACTGAATAAGACTAAGACTAAGAGGAGATCTTCACCGATATGGAAGACGTCTTGGGAACCATCATCAAGGAGGCGAGTGCCAACAAGCACAAGACCATCAGGGAGACTTGCTCACAAGCCATTGGTAAGAATCCTGTTTCAAGAGGAAGTTGAATCTTACACTCAACTGGTCCAATTTTATAGAGCTGCTAAAGCATAAAAAGTTGCTTTTAAAGCACAACAAAATTATTACAAGAGTTGCTCAAGCTCACCAGGTTAACAGCTAAAATACCATTTTAAATGTCAAAATGTAACTGGTATCCTGTTTAGTTGTGCTTAACAGAAAAATGTTAAGCAAAATTTTCTGCTTAAGCAGCTCTTTGAAATTGGGCCTGATATTCGTTTTTGTAAGGGCAGGCAGGGCCCAGTGTTTTCTTTAGTAAAGGGCAGTGTTCTCCCCGGGATTTTTCAGAAGTGGGGGGCATTCTGGACCCAAGTTTTGGAAGTTTGGGCAAAGCACGCTGAATTGAAACGAGGTCCTCAGAATGTTTTTTACTTCTTGGTTTTAAAAGCCCTACTGTGCAATCTGGAGCATTCTAAATGGTTTTATCTTGATGATTTTTGTGAGTATGATCTGAAGTGAAAAACAAATTTTTTTAAAAGTTATTTATTTATTTTAGCTTATTGGCCACAATTTGCACGTTATCAGCCCCATGGGGAGAACCGCGAAGGGCATGAGGGAAATAAACATTTGTACAACACAGTCAGAGCATTTCAATGGGCACCAAGGCAGTGACTAGGGGCATGGGGCAACAGCACTCAGCTCTATTGCTAAAAAAAGAAGCTATTGTAAAAGTATCCGGATCTCAGAAAAACGTGTCAAATTTCACCAACATACGCGAGTGTACTTGTCCAAGTTTTATGTTTACTCGCGTGTACTGACTGTTACTACTAGTGCGGTTTGGCACGCCGATGATGCGTTGATTGTGAAAGTGGTGGAATGTTTGTCTGACATCCGGGTATTTTGAGCAAAAGTGACGTCATTTAGTGGGGAATGTTATTGCCTATGTTGCCTCTCTGAAGTATCAGGCCTGTATTTTGATGTTACAGTAGCCCTTTACCCAGTGGCGTAACCAGAGAGTTTGGGAGTCCCCCCCAATCAGAACCCTTGCCCCCCCTCCTTTTGCCTTTTGCCCCCCCCCCCAAATGAGATTTTAAAATATGCTAAATGAATGTATTTGTTTCATTATATTAGCCCCCCCCAAAAAAAAATAATAATAATAATAATATTTACATAATATTGAATGGCTTTGAGTGTGATACAAGAATGCTCGAGCTATGACAATATTGGACGAGTCGAAGACGAGTCCAATATTGTCACAGCGAGAGCAATATATTCTTGTATCACACGAAAACAAAGCCATACAATATTATTATTATTAACTATATCAGGCTGACTAGCGAAATAACAAAATTTAACATGCCTAAATGCTAAAAAAAGACAGACATAAAAGTTCACAAAAGAAATTTGTTATCACACGCGCGCTCGTGGAATACTGAAAAATATAGCGCGTTTGCGTCCTAGCGAAAACAATATTGATCTGTCATACGGGTACTTGCGCGAAAAATTTAAATGTCTGGTTACACCATGCTGCCTTTACCTTGGATGGCTCGTCAATCAAGGGTACCTGCACTAAAAAACAACTTACACTGCAATTATTAAAGTAATTAAAACACACCACACTTGGTGCTCTTAAAAAAATCATAAAAGTTGGCATTTGAATACATTACCTTGTCAGCACCCTCCTCAAACAGAGGTCGAGCAAATAGACAATTGTAAGCAGAATAAAGGGTACCACTTTGCAGTCGTCACAAAACAGTTTTTCCAATGGCTGTAAAAAAAATGTTTTACCTACATTATAAAGCAACCAAACATTTTTTCAACATGTGAATGGACTTGCAGACCTAATGAAAATAGTTTTATTCATCTGATCGTTAAAAAAATGAATAAAATATCCTTTAAAAAATGGACGGAAAAAGTTATCTACCTTTTCTGTCCATTTTGTTAATGAAATTTGAGAGTATTTAAAATGAAAAGGCCTAATGATTCTAATAAACTTGAATTATTTTCAGTATAAGTCTGCCTGTCCATTCATGTTTATTGAATTACTTTATGAGCGGTTTCAGGAACTTAAATAAAAAGTAACAACCATTGGAAAAACTGCTAACGTGACTGATGCAAAGTGGTACCCTTTATTGTGTTTCCTGTCAGCGGCAAATATTCTAGACGGATAAGAACCCACAAAAGGAGGCAGCTAGCATACAAAGTTCCAAGACAAAAATAAAACAACAACTAGGGATAGCACAAACATCCAAATTGCACAATAAAATTAATTATTAGTTTTAAATTTTTCCTGCTGGTATTCAGTATTAATGAATTCCTGAATTAAGTTCATCGCTGTTATTGACGCATCGTCGGCTCAGTGGTATACTATAAGGTCATTAATTGCAATTTCATACTCTTAGGCCTAATGATCAAAAGGTCGTTAAATGAAAAATGCGTATAAATTAGAAGAACAAAAATAATCAAAATCAACAAATAAAATGTTTTACTTAGAAAATTAATGTTTCTTTTTGCCAGACAAATACTCTGACGACCACTCTTGATCAAGAAACCCCATTTAACAGGAGCTCCAAAATATGCAGTTAAGCAATTTTATGAAATCATGCAAATTACACTAAATGACCTTAAATAATAGTCCTGAGCAGACGACTTGCACTGCTCGGTTGAGTGTACATCAGGTGTCCAGATACAAAATTTTCCAATGTAGTATGTTAACATAGTATCCCAATTTCTAAACATACAACTACATTTTTCTGTTTCATGTTATTTCTTTTGACATTTTTACTGACAAAATTTGATTAAAGAAATGAACAATATTAGCAATGTTTGGGCGTTTTGTGATGATTATACAGAAATGAATGGTCTCTAAAGGGTTATAAAGAGTAATCAACCAATTTGTTTGCAGGGGATTTCTCATCCCTCTTCTAAAACAAAATAACTGGCTCTTTTTTCCTTTAGGGTGTCATGGCCGAGCGGTTTATAGCATCAAATTCAAGTTCTGGTGGTTTTAAAGTCATCGGTGTGTGGGTTCGAATCCCGGCCATGACATTTGTGTCTTTGAGCAAGATGCTTTTTGCTTCTCTTCATCCAGGGGTATAAATGGGTACCTGCGAGGGTAGAGGTTGATATTGTGTTTGAAAAAGCCTTCTGAGCGCCACGGCAACCTGGGCTGTTTACTCCCCAGGGAGCTGAGAAAGATTAAAGGAATGTTATCGGCCCAATGACCAGGGCACTAAAAAAATAATGTCAAGCGCATTGCACTATATAAGAACTACTTATTATTATTTTTCATTGTTATTTAGTAAAAGGAATGTCTTACTTCTCATTTGAGACATTGAACATGTTATTGTTGTATGTAAACTAAATTACTTTTTGTTTTTGTTCTTACAGAGGCATTAGAGTGCAAAGAATCGACAACCTCTGTAGGCCCAAGTGATCTAAGAGAGATCTGCCTCCTGCCGTTACGACTAGTCTTGGAATCTAAGAACAACAAGCTTGCTGCTCATGCTGTTACTGGACTTCAGGTAATTATGGTTTATTTATTTCCTCCATAAGTAACAATACTTGCAGCCAAATGCTGAATTACAGTCATTAGCCTAGATACAACAAAAAAATGATGCAATAAAAATGGGATTAAGAATTTAAAAAAATAATTGTTAAAAAGAAGAACCAGGAAGGGAGCCAGGGTGTTCTGGGCCTTCCCTGCTCTTGATGGATTTTTTTTGTTTTTGTCTTTTGTTATTCTTGTAGCATGTTGTTTGTTTTATGGCATTTTGGGAAAACATGTAGATGATAGTAATTTATTTTACTTTCTTGTAATTATTCAGACGGGTGTGCCACTGGCCTGCTTTTAAAATGTACATTATCTTTATTTTAGTTGTTTGGTTTCTACTTCTATTTTTATTTTTGTAGATAATTTCTTTTTTGTATTGCTTGCCTTTTACTTATCTTTGTACTTCTGTACTGTTATTTTAATGTTGTATTTACTTGAGAAACTACGGAGCACTGGAAATGCCATCTGACATGTTGAGATCCTGAAATAATTTACGGTAGGATGATGACATCATAAACATAAGATGACGACATCCTGGGATGATTTATCTTGGTATGACGACTTCTTGAAAGTAGAATGTTGTCTTCCCAAGATAATTTATCCTGTGTTCTCGACACTTTTAGGATGTTCTCATCCCGAGAAAATTTATCTTACGTTTATGATGTCATCATCCTGCAGTAAATTATCTCAGGATCTAAACATGTTGGTTGGAAATGAAATAATAATAATGTGACTTATACCGCGCATATTCCATATTAAAAATGATCAAATGCGCCTTACAATTAGACAAATACAAATTCTAAGAAAATACATACAGATAAGAAAAGAACAAATACGGTAGCAAACAAGTGTATACAAAGGTTAAACAAAATTCATAGAAACACACCTTCATAAAAAGTTTAAGCCGGACCAGCCAGTGACTAAAAGTATTGAGGTACAACACCTCATTAGCACAAACAATAAACAGTGGTGAACTTAAACCTACTAGTAGAAACAACTTGATTAAATCAGTGGTGAACTTAAAACTACTCGTAGAAATAACTTGATTAAATCAGTGGTGAACTTAAAACTACTAACTAGTAGAAATAACTTGATTAAAACAGTGGTGAACTTAAACCTACTAGTAGAAATTGCTTAATTAAAAACAATCGTACATTACAAGCTTTCTTAAAAAAGTATGTTTTCAGATGGCTTTTGAAACCCTTTTTTTGTTTTTGCCTGACCATGAGTGGAAGTTCATTCCAGAGTCTAGCACCAGCTACCTCAAAAGCTCTATCACCAATGCAATTCTTTGTCTTAGGAACATGAAAGAATCCTTGGTCAGAACATCTGAGTGAATAAATTGATTGATTGATTATTTTCCAGAAGCTGATTTCAGATCCTCGCTTCAAATCCGATCCATCCCAGGATGATGAGGAGCACAGATTACCCCTGCAGGTGCTTCAGTGTGTTGCCTCATCCCCACAGCTTGCTGAAGACATCCAGGTAGAAATCCTGAAGGTATGTACGACAATTCAATTATTAATAATGTACTAATAATAAGTGGTGTTTGAAGCTTTGCATGGTGTGGAAAAATAAGAAGTAACAATAATATAGTAAACTTGCGGGTACAACCATGTTTCTCCTGAAGATGAGCAGAGTATACTGTCCAAAAATGTCGAGACCACACTGGCTCTTTTCAGACCCAACATTCCTCCAAAAGAGATTTTACACATGGTTGTACCCGTAAGTTTACTATTTATAGTTACTTCTTATTAATGATAATTAGATATTTGTAGTGCGCCATGACGGCACTTGTACAGCCAAGACTGAACATGTGTGTTTTCAAGTTAGTTTTGAAGCTGGAGAGAGTGTCTACTAGTCTGAGGTTCAGTGGAAGAGCATTCCAAAGAGACGGTCCAGCATGTGAAAAAGAATAGTCTCCCCAAGTGTGTTTAGAACGAGGGATGTTGAGGAGCATGGTGTTTGTAGAGCAAAGCCGTCTCAGAGAAACACTTAGCCGTATTGAATCCTGAATGTATCTTGTAGATTATTATTAGTCAATGACAACAAATGTACCCAGTGATGAGTAGCCAGTTCGAATCCCATTCACATCAATGTAAGAATCAAAACAAAAATAATATTCTTTATAAAAATCCCACCCGAGTGAGTGTAAACTGCACACAGTTTAATATGTAAAACTGTTCATGACCAAGTACTGACCAAGTACTAAGAGAAAATGTATCTCATTTGTCTTTTGGGTAGGCCTTAGTATTCTTTGATACTCAACAGAATTGAAAGATATTTATCAGACTCAAAGTCAACATTTGAACATCATTTGTCTAATTTTCAAGATATTATACACAGTGTGGTATTTGTATTTAATTGAAAACCACAAGACTACTGGACTTGTCCAGTAGTGAGTTTACTTGCCGGGCACTAAGTTCACTGGCCTCGGGCCTGCAGTCCTGTGTAAAATTTGAGCCCTGTACTAGATTAATAAACATATTTATTTCTTACTGACAAGAATCTTGAGCAGAGGGCTATGCCTTCTATATAACTCCTAAAAAGCATTTCTAGTGCTACAGTTATGTCTTAGCTTTTGAGATTTGCTAATTGAATATTCATGTTTTAATCTCCACCAATAGATTCTCCTGACAGTGACATGCTCCGCCTCCTGCTCAGTTAGTGCCCTGTCAGTCATCAAGGTGTCAGAGGTCAGTACTTAATTCTTTCTCATAAAAAATGCTTTTGATTGGTTGTTCAGGGATATTTTGCATGTGGAGCCCCTCCCCATTTTTAGACCCAACTTATCTTGTTTACCTTGTAAGTTTTTTTTACTCATAATGTCTAGTTTTCCCTCATTGATTGCACTTGCTGAAACCTAAACTAGATTAAACCTAACCCTGTAGTTGACTGAGGTTTTTTTAATCATCTCATTAGATGTAGGATTTTTAACAATATTGACTAAAGAACATCTCATATCTCACACACAAAAATGAAATCTATAAAAACGGAATCACTTTTGTCAGCGTTGGTAATCTGTTCTGTTCAATTTGTGTACAAAGTGCCATATCACGTGATTCATTCTCACATCATTTTCTTTTAAAAAAACATAACATTCTAAATTGTTGGCACACTGTTCAACTGCCCAGAGTTTGTCCATAACTGCATACATGTACATCAAGGGGCTTCATTGCACTACACTAAGATAAGATCGCTATTTATGGTTTAAATTAGTGCATCTTGTTCTCACTAAACTCCGGGCAGTCTTTGTGGTTAGGTTTGGTTTTTTTAAAACCTGATCACCAACATTGTTGTACCACCTCTTCAAGTCACTGCAAATCTCTATCTTTGAAGGTACATTGTACAATAAACCCTGTTGTGACTTATTATTTAGATACCGAGGAACTCATTTAAAAGTGCCTTGCACTGGAACTCATCAGTCCTGAAGAGGACCAGTGAAGAGAAGTTGTTGAAGAAGTCTCGGTTTTAGATGGGGGAGGAACATGGGGGCGTTTGGGGACTCTTTGGTTAACTGGGGCAGAGGGGTTGATTTGCCCTGAAATTTTACACGGGTAAAAACTCTTTTTTGCGCTTTCTCTGTGCAAGTTTTTGTTCTTCTTACTGTGCCCGAATTTATCCTACTATTTTGCCCGAATTTGGTAGTGCAACTTTTTTTGTTATTCTGGCTGTACCCAAATTTTCCCCGCTGTTTTGCCCGAATTTGAGAGGGCAGTTGCCTGCCCCCACTCCAGCTCCCCTTGGTCTTACGCCTATGGGGAGGAAAACCAACTGGGGAAACCCATACAATAGAGAGGGACTGGAAACCCAATCTGCATGCAAGGCTCCGGTCCGTGTTTCAAACCGGGGTCCACAGAGGTTGAAAGGTGTTGATGAAACCACTAAATAAAACGCCAACCTGAATGCCAACTTGCCTCAACAGTTTTGTTTAACGTCACACAACTTGAGTAAGAATGACGTGCACAGGGCGTGTCAGATCACGTTACTGCAGATCCTCAGTATACTTGCCCAGAATGCTACGCAACTCATGAAGCAGGTAACGCATAATATATAACCATTGATGGTGCATGGTTAATTGATGTCATGTCACGCATGGTGCATTCATGTTGTACATTGTACATGTTGTTATCTTTCATTTGTGTTCTGTTTAAATCAATATTTAATTTTGCATCTCTAATCTCTCTGGTCAAATCTTGTTCAATACAGATTGTCACCGACCATTGACAAATGACACAGACCCTACACATAGATTTTGTAAATTCTCAGCGTTCTCCCCTAACTTAAATACATAAACTTGTTTGTTTGTACAAGCGCTATAAAAAAGAAGATTTAAATCTCATTTGTTATATGGATATTACGTACACTTCAATACTCAACAGAATTGAAACAAATTCACCAGACTCAACTGAAAGTTAACATTTGAACATCGTTTTCTTTTTCCATTAAAGATACACAGTGAGGTATTATTATTCAGTTGGAAAACACAAGACCACCGGTCCAGTTCATGAGTCTACTGGCCCGGGGCTAAAAAGCGGTGGCCTCGGGCCTGTGGTCTAGTGTTAAGTTCGAGCCCTGCTCACTAATAACAACACACTGATAGGTGTTTTTGTGCACGAACAACTCTTAAAAAGGATAAGGAGTAATTCCAATCTGCAAAATTTGGAGCGATTTAAAGGCAGTGTACATGTATATTGTTGTCGCTACTGAACTCTCCTCGCACTCTAATTCCAATAATCTTGATATCATTCATGGTCCATGACCTAACCATTGCACAGTCGAGTGATTATATCGCTGTGTGCCCAAGAAAAGGGCATAAGGCTCTACGTCCATCTTCCAGGCACACTAAGCATGGTGTCCAAGTAACAAATTACAGAAAGTCAGTAGCAATGAAATGGCTCATGCCCCCCCCCAAAAAAAAAAAACCACCAAAAAAACCCACCCCAAAAACATACAGCATTACTGTTACATTTGTGTTGCTTCAATTACCACAAAGACATGTTTTCCCATTCCCATTCAGAATTTAACCTTCCTATGATGACTTATGAATGACAGAAAACAGATCAAACTTTCAGGGTTTTTTTATAAACCTAATTTTGCCTATTTTGCTTATGCCTGCGGTAACATCTTCATTACATCCTTCGTGCGGGCACACAACAGTATGGGTTTTTTATTACAGGGTATGCTCTCTTTTACTTTCCAAATTTACTGGGTATCCAGAAATGTAAACTACAAGCTCCAGCTTTCTTGAAGATCCCTCTCACCCTACAAATAAACACCATTTACTTTCTTACGTGGTTCTCTTCATCCCTAGTGGGACATAAGGACACTTGGGGCCTTTTTCAAACCTTGGCTTGGGCTTCGTCATCAATTTTTGAAGCAGTGTACATTTTGTACAGTATTTCCAACATCAAACAGGGCCCGGAGCCAGAGGCGGAGCCTAAGAGAAGGTTTGGGTAAAAGCCTATAGTCCTGTCCTTTGCAATGTATTGTGCCTCTTCCCAGGTAAGATTTTCCCCCAAAAACTAAAACAAACAAAAACAAAAACAAAACAAAATAAAAAATACACACAGAACAGAAAAGATATTCATACAAATTCAGCTTACAATCTTGTTAGAGCCACTGCAATACCGTGTGGTTATTTGTAATGTTTTTTTTTAAAATATCATAACTGTAATATCTTGTCTTGATGGGATGGGAAAACAAATGCATGTGGAAAGTTTTCATAGTTCATATTTACTTGTCTTTCTGTTGCTTTTCACAATTGAAATGTCATTTTTTGTCTGATTATTTTTGCATGACGCTGTAGAATATGCCAAAGTCATTATTCAAGGTAAAATTCATGGCACATCGAGCACTCAAGCAATACCCAAATTACTCATAAACGCACACTAACTAACCAGAGTATCTTTTTGCAATTTCGACTCAGTTTTGAAGTTAAAGTTCTCTCTTGTGTGAAGTTAAGGTACTCACTTTTGTGAAGTTAGGCTACTCACTAGTGTGAAGTTAAGCTACTCACTTGTGTGAAGGAAAGCTACTCACTTGTGTGAAGTTAAGTTACTCACTTGTGTGTGAAGTTAAGCTAGTTACTTGTGTGAAGTTCAGCTACTCACTTTTATGAAGTTAAGCTACTCACTTGTGTGAAGTTAAGCTACTCACTTGTGTGAAGCTAAGCTACTCACTTGTGTGAAGGAAAGCTACTCACTTGTGTGAAGTTAAGTTACTTCGCTTGTGTGTGAAGTTAAGCTACTCACTTTTGTGAAGTTAAGCTACTCACTTGTGTGAAGTTAAGCTACTCACTTGTGTGAAGTTAAGCTACTCACCTCTGTGTAGTTCAGCTACTCACTTGTGTGAAGTTAAGCTACTCACTTGTGTGAAGTTAAGCTACTCACTTGTGTGAAGTTAAGCTACTCACTTGTGTGAAGTTAAGCTACTCACTGTGTATTTTTCTATTAATCAAAGTTTGTAATGTGTGCATAACACAGCCAGAAATAACGAGTGAGAGAGAACTGGAGAGAGTTTTGTCATAAATGTCATCAAGCCCCATCTTCATAGAGAGGCTATTTAAAGCAGAAAATATTGCTTAACAAATTCCTCCTAAGGGAAAATAAGCAGGTTACTGGTCACAAACTTTACACATTTTTTTGTAATCTTGTTCTGGTAAGCAAAACTGGTTTGTGTTTACCTAAATATGCACTTCATTGGTTCAGTTTGCATCATGTGACATAGATAGATACACTAAACTAATGGCTGCCTAACCACTCATTAATTTGTTGCCCTTACCCATTTCATGCTACTTTGCACTCTTTAAGAGTAATCCAATTAATAAATATAATAAAACATTTTTTATCAGATTAAAGTGACACAACTAGTTTGTTTTCCTCTTAAAAAAGGGTAATCCAGGTATACAACTTTATAGCTTTGTTTTTAGTGTCATAAAAAGGCGGACACTTCACCTGTACACAGTTTTGTGTACAAGGAAGTGTATTTCTTTTAGTATTCAAAGTTTTTTCATGCCTACCAACCAATCCAGAATGTGGGGCTGAAAATAATTAATTTGGAGCCAGGAGAAGGTAAAGTACATTGTATTATGCAAAATCACTTGCTTGTGAAGTGGTAGGGTTACCTTTTTGAACTGAATTCAGGTTGAGACAGATAAAAAACAAATCTTTAATTTTAGGAGCAACTTTTCAAATTGTTTAAAGGTCAGTTTCTTACCCGTTCAGTGTTCATGGTTTAGCTAACTTTCGGGCTGTATAAACCTTCTGTAGACTTGCACAATTCCCTGTTTTGACTTCATGTATTATAGCTTAATGGGTTTTTTTACCCAGAAATCAAGCTAACAAAGGCAGTTGAAACAACCCCACTAAATTTTAACTATCTCTAGTTATTAAAGGGGGACTGTCATTATGATCATAGCAGGTCTCTGGCTGTGCGTGGAATTATGAACTCTAACCCTTTTTTTGCACATGAGCTTATGCTGGCCATCACACATCACAATATAATAATGATGCTGCCGATTGTGATGTGATGGCCAGAGTGCAGGCAGTAACTGGGTTTGAGTTCATAATTCCATGTACAGCCACAGGCCTGCTTTGATCATGACGACTGTCCCCCTTTTACTGAGCAATTGCAATCTAGTTAGGGTATATTTTAAGATGTGTTTTCATGTAGAGAAGCAATCTCAATCTTAAATTGCAAAGACAAATTGAAAAACGGTCAGCTGAAGTGGCATTTTCCAGTGAAGCTTACGTCAATGTTTAAACTGTTCTTTTGGATGATTGTATAATCTGCTTTGATTAAAGGGTCTGTATACGTTTGGTAATGACTCTGAAAATTAATGGCAATAAATACTTACTCGGTAAGAAGTACAGCAGCTTTGGATAGTATAATGCATTTTGAGAAACTTTTCTCTTAGAAGTACTGAGGTTATGGAAAAAGAAATAACTTTTTATCCCAAAAGATTTAAATCTGAGAAGCGTTACTGACAGTAAAGTTTCTCAGATGGTGTAGGCCCTATTCCAAATGCAGATTATTCCTCCTGCATGGACATAACCGCTCCAGATTTTCAGCAATATCTCAAAACGCTACCACCTTTTGAAATGAAATTTTCACAGGTTAGTTTTATGGTATATATCTACAACTATATAGGATTGAAACAAGCAGTGGGTTCCAATTACCAAAGGTATACAATCCATTTAATCCTAGGTAGGATCTGAAAGTTGCATGATGTAAAAGACTGAGGAGGTTTACAGTTGCACTATGAAAATATCTCTTAGTTTAATAACCTTTGACACTTGGTACCAATCTCCAGCGAGTTGACCAACCATTTGAAACCATTCAACTGCACAGGTTGTGTATGGTGGCACACCTGTGCTCAGAACTAACCTGTGGTGTACTATGTAGATGTGTTCACCACATGATATCATATTGCAGGCTGGCATAGTTTATTAATCACTCAAAACCACAATGGATGATATTGCTTAATAGTTGTAAATAATGATAGAGACAGGAAAGGTAACTGAAACATGAGTTTTTTTTCACCACTATCCAAAACAATGAATAATATTAACAATTATAATAATAATGGACATTTGTAGTGCGGCTTGTCTGTCAGAAAGACACTCCTGGCGCATAGAAAAGGAATTCTCCTTATGACGGTACTTAAAGCCAAGACTGATCAAGTGAGTTTTCAAATTCAGTGAACGATTTCCTTTGTATAGCATATCAAAATGCTACACAAAAGGTATCAGTTCCTACTCAAACATCATCATTTGCTACTCAATATTGGCATTCAGTGTGCACACAACCAGTTCAGTCTAAATATAAATTGCTAGACGGACGAAATCATTCCCTGAACGTAGTTTGGAAGCTGGAGAAAGTGTCTGGAGAGATATTTCCATGGTGTAACATAACACCCTCGATCGTGTCCACTTCTTGTGATTGTTGTTGTTATTGTTGTTTTATGTTTGCATGAAATCAGCTGTGCATGGAGTGTTTCCAGCAGAGTCCGCATGCAGGGGTTCGTGCCATCTCGACCCTCGCCGTCAAACAGACCCTTGGATCATTCAGCGTCACTAACAGAATGCCACAAGATATCTCACAAAATGATCAGGAACCCACGGTAAAACTAAAAGCTTAGGGTTTTAGATGCAAAACGCAAAAAAATGAAAATCGTTTTAGATTCATGTCTCTATGAATACCTAAAAAAAATGATGAAGATAAAATCTTTCAAGATATTTGAGAGTTGAGGAAGCAAAATATGTCTTTTTAGAGATATTGTATCAAAAACTTTCAGGATTTCAGAAAACTTGACTCAGTTTCATTGAGGTGCTATTAAAAATGCATACAAACTTGCTATTCTTAGAAGAAATAAGCAGTAGAAAGATAATAGACCTTTTGCACATGATGTCATTTGAGTAGGCCGCCTTCGTGTAGAGGTCAAAAGGAGGTTGTTCATTGGTCAATCCTTTGAGGCGCATGTTCGAATCTTTGCGTTGCCATTGTTTCATCATTGGTTTACCTTTAAGATGGCGGATGGATGACATCAATGTATAAGGTCTATTGCCAGCTGCACAACATCTTTATCTTTTAGAAAGAATTTGTATTAATGCAGTACAGGGAACAAGAATGATAGATGTAGATAAACCATTATTAATTGCAGACCTTATTTTGCACACTAGGCTTTTAGACACCTAACTTTTTAACTGCAAGTTTTTGTTTTTTGTTTTGTGTTGCTAACACTTGATTTGGCAGCAGGATGCAGTGACAGCGAGTGCAGGTTTGTGATGTGTACAATGTGTAGTTATACATGTAGTGCTTTAAAAAACCATTGCCTTAACTTGGATTCTGGCTTAAACTTTGTGGCCTGGCCGAGCGGATAAGAACACCAGACTCGAGCTCTGGTGTTTCTGATCAGCAGAGTGTGGGTTCGAGTCCCAGTCGTGACACTTGTGTCCTTAAGCAAGACACTTTACCATTATTGCTGCGTCCTTCGGATTGGACATAAAAGCTGTAGGTCCCGTGTGTTGTGTAATGCACGTAAAAGAACCCAGTGCACTAATCGTAAAGAGAAGGGGTTCGCCCCGGTGTTTCTGGTTAAGGTGCTATAAAGGAAAAAGATATCATACTTCAAAACGTAGCTCTGCATACCTTGCAGGAAAAAATACTGAGTGTTTGATACGCCCCTAGGGGTGCGATAAAGCGCTATATAAGAACCCAGTATTATTATTACTTATTAATCCTTTTCATAAAAAGTCTTTTCAAATAAGCCAGATCCAACCAAGGCTTTGATTTCATAAAGACCCTGTTTCTGTCTCATACCACTTCTTGTTTGTTCATTTATTTCAACTCACTGTTTGTGTACATCAGCGGTCTACAAACTTTTATGCCGGCAACACAATGAAATTTAAGGCACTCGTCTGCAAACCACCCGCCGATCGCCGGCCAATTGAAGCCCCTGCTGCAGAGTTAACGTCAGAAACACAGGCTGATCTTATTTCAGCCAACTTTGATTGTGAGGCAATCATTTTGCTGAGGGAATGATAAAAGAATGTTCCAATATTTTGTAGCGCTTTTGACAAAGTATGGCGATCCACTTGAACTCTTTTCGCAACCGACTTTTTGGATGCATTGCAAAGTTTGCGTTACGTTGGTGTACAGAATATTCAAAGCGCAAAACACATTTGTTACATTTTGTTTCCTTTTCGATAAATCATCAAAACCTGCTCATTGTTGATACTGATTCGTACAATTTTTCATCCAAGGACTTTTATGTCATATTAAAAGTATTATTTGGTTTTACTCATACACCGATGCATTAACATCTATTAAATTGTTGCGGTATTCGCTGCTAAAATATCAGATTTGAACTGCCTCTAGCTACCGGGCGATCTCGTTGGTCTAGTGGTAAGACGTCTGCTCTAGAATGGCAAAGGTTGTGGGTTCGAATCTCACTCGAGTAATATGCCTGTGTTTTTTTTTCACAGGACTCGGGGAAAGTACTGAGTATACAGTGCTTTACACACATCGGTGTAAGGGTAAAACCAAATAATATTAATTATCCCGTTTCAAATTTAACATCTATAAGATTAATAATAACAAGTTTGATTTCATCCTCAACACATGCCACTGTCTAATGGCTTAATAGGATATTTATTGGCTAAGATTCACAGACCATTCCCAACAATTTGAAGTGGGCTTATAATCACGCTCATTTGACTCGATACAAAACATAATCTGTACTTATTAGTGTTTTTTAGCAGCGTCTCCATTTGTTTTGTGCACAAATGTAAAAGTTCTCGGTTTCAACAGGCTTTTTTTAAATAGCTTTTTTGGGTAAAATCAAATGATATTTTAACTGCCTCTCTCTGGTCTTTTGGACAGCTTCAGACTCGTACAAAGCTTGTGCGCTAAAAAAGAAAATCCTTATGATTTTTGTGGTTGTTGAAAACTAAATGGATTTATATGTGTGAATACGAACCTGTGGCCAAGAAAGAATTTAGGAACTAGTTTAGGTCAGAAGATGAAAATCACAAATCAATTTTTTTTGTCACTGACTAGTGTACTAGTGCAAAGCTTGTCGCTGAACAAAATCCATGTGATTTTTTTTGTGCTTGAAAAACAACCTGTTTACTTTGACCATCTGTTGAATGATTGTCAGAGAATTTCAAATTGATTTCCAATGAAGAGTTGATTGGTGATCCAGAAATTGTAAAGGCTATATGTTGAGGGGTTTTTCTGTTTACATTTGTGGTTGTGCAACAGCACCAGTGTTCTCCCTTAACAGCGGTCCGCTGGCCAAATGCCAGTTAAAACATCTGAGGATCAGTCCAAATTCTCTCCAACTAGCCTGGCTGGTTAGTTTATTAGAAAATGGCAGGGGACCGGTCCTTCTCAGTTGCTGGTCACCGATGCTGGAACTCTCTGCCAAATCACATTCACATCATCAACTCACTCCAGTCTTCGAAGTCTAAATTAAAAGCACATCTGTTCTCTTCTTTTTTTCTGACCATTTTGTAGCATGCTTTATCATCACATTGTATCTTTAGAAAATGCGCTTTATAAGTCTTACATGTACTTATTATTATTGTCATTATTTACTGAGCTCTCACTGCTACATGTAAACAATTGATTGTATTACTTCAAGTTACAAGTCCCATACAAATTACTATTTAGAATTTAGAAAGAAATCTTTAAAATATGGACAAGTGAAAAAGCTGGGGGACCAGTGAAATGACAATCTAATAAGGACCAAATTTCACAGAGCTGCCTAACCAGAAAATTATGCTTAGCAATTTTCTGTTAAGCAAAACAAAGGGAGGATACCAGTCACAGATTGTACATTGGACATGGTGTTTTGTCGGGTAACCTTATTCTTGGAAGCATACTTTTGTTGTGCCTAGGTACTTTCTGTGCTTAAGCAGCTCTATGAAATAGAATGCTCCAAGGATCACCTGGGGAGTGTTAGTTTTAACCATAGCACTCAAAGTCAATATTTGTATAATATTATGTCAAAAGACTTTGTTTGTGGTGTTGTTGAGGTTTGTTTTTAATGTTGTCATTATTGTTGATGTTGACGTTGGGTTTGTTGTTCTTGTGATAAGTGTCTCCTTTTGCAATCCCTTGACACTTTAAAGCAACAGTCTCACTCTATTTAATTTCATTGACACCTTTAAAGGGAAGGTAGAACATTATCCAAATCATAGTTTTCAGCTGATATGCAGATTTCCTCTTTTGACATGCACTGGGGGGAAGGTGGCACTGGACAATTGAGGTAGAATTTTTCTTGAAAAGGTCAATAAATAAACCACAAGGAAATCTGACTGGGTGTAAATACAAATCTATTTAGGGTGAACAAAGAAAAATCGACTGCAGTGGGGGTTTGAACCTGCGACCTCCTGGTTTACGTAACGGTGCTCTACCAACTGAGCTAACTAGCCCAATGTTGCCGGTTTTCCTACTTTGTTAATATCTTTGTTTGGGTGGTGGAAGTTATACAACTGTGTACTCCCAAAAATAGTTTTTCTTTTAAAGACCAGACTGAACTATTTTAATGGATGACACACATGTACTTACCAGCACTTCTAGCCGGAATTAACCAAATGTTCCACCTTCTTATTTGAAACCCTTTCATAATTTTTCATTTGATGTTATTTTTCGTTGCATCGCATGACGCTAATTTGGATTGTCGTTATCAGTAAGTGTTGTTTCAATTTTCACCTTACTTTATATTGTAAAGGTTTTGCCTTATTTACACAATCTGAAGCTTTTAAAATTGATGAGTGTATCCTGAGAAGAAAGAAAGATGCCTTTTAACCTTTCTGCAAACAGAACAGTCACAGATAATTGTTTTAACAATTAAAGTGGTCTGTGCAGCAATAGAGTAACGTGTGAACAATGTTAAAGCCAAAGAAGTTTACAGATTTTACAGATTAATGCAAAATATAGTTAATGGCCTGACGTTTTGACCCAAGGAGAGTCTTTTTCAAAGGCTAAAGGGTTGTGTTGCCATTTAGCCTTCGATAAAGACTCTGCTAGGGTCGAAACGTCAGGCCATTAACTTTTATTTGCATCTGTATTTCTCGACAGTCTTCTGCCAATTCAAATTTTGTTTGAAGTTGCACTCAGTGTGCAAATTTCATGTAAGATTTTGTTTGTTTTTTGTACAGTAAACAACAACGTACATGTTCCTGGTTCAACACTAGATCCACATGAGGCTTTTGTGCAAGTCCTGCAGTATTTCTGCTCCAAGCTGAATGATTCACAAAGGTACAGGGTTAAGAGTTTGACCAAATTATGCTTTGTTGGATGTTTTCATAATGACTTCAGAACCCATTAAAGACGGCAGTATTTTTTACTTGAATGGAATTTCAAGCTCCAAAGTCAGCTTTCCCAAGTTGAAAAATCCGACTTGAAAAAAGTCATTAATTTTTTCAAAAAGAACCTTTACAGTTTGTGTCATCATTTTCAAACCATACTTTCATCTCAACCTATATGCAAGTCTCTCGCGAATTCGAACTTTCGGAACCAAGTTTACAATATTTTACGTGTTCTTCAAGTTATACTCTTACTAAGTTTGACAAAGCAACTAGACTGAAAATAAATAACTTATTGAGAAAATAGCATAAGATTATTGCAGGAACAGAAAGTACAAGTTTTTACTAAACAGACCTAATTAGAAAAGGCTTAAACTTCTGTTTAAAAAGAGCAAGTGATTGGGATCTAGACGGTAATAAAGGAAGGTTGTTTTAGTTTTTAGGACCAGAAAACATTTGATATGTAACCACAATGTTAGGGTTCAGCTGTCACTTTCAGTAAATCATTTTTCAAACTCAATTTTAAGGTTACTATAAATAGTAAACTTGCAGGTACAACCGTGTACAAAATATCTTTTAAGAGAAGTGTTGGCTCTGAGAAAAATCGTTATGAGCCCACACAGAACCAACACTTCTCCCAAAAGAGATTTTATACATGGTTGTACCTGCAAGTTTACTATTTATAGTTACCTTATCATCCACACCATGCAAAGCTTCAACCATTACAAACTGTATTTTTGTTTTCTAGAGCTTCACAAGGTCACCATGGCAACCACAGCCAGCCACTTCTAACTCTTCAGCTGGAGGCTGTCTTAGCGATGTTGAGTAACGCTGGCCCCGAGCTGAGGCAGAGTCCAATACTTGTCAAGGCCATCTGGTAAGAAGATAACTTAACATTTCTCCCAATGTAAAGCAATTATTAAAATTCTTATTTTTTCTTTTTTTAAAACCTTTTTTTAGAAGACCCTTTTAGGGTCATAACATCAGGCAATCTTACTTTTTTCCCAAGGACCAAGTATCATGCCTGATTTATTGAGAAAGTCTCTGCTAGGGTCGTAATATTAGGTCATCTATAATCACTTTCCCCATTTATACCACAGGTCATTTCGGCTGGTAAGAAAATTTCAACAGCTTATTATCTTTTCCCCCCCCCCTTATTTTTGCTTCGTTTTTTATACATTTCTTCAATTTTTCTTCATAGGCAACAGCTTTGTCCAAGCCTCATTGCCATTCTCGGCATCCCTCGAGACGAGAAATCCATCGTTTCCTCCCATCACCCAGCCCCATCCGCCTCCTCCCCAAATCACGAGACCAACCACGCCCGTCACTCAGGCCTTCAAGATCAAGGGCGGGGCTCTGGGGGTTCGGCTACCGCACCAGCCACTGGTAACTCATCAGCGAGGATCGTGTACAGCATCGCCACGGAGTTGGTGCGTCTTGTAGGAGGTCTGGAGTCTATGAGGCCTGTTCTTGGGTCGCTGTTCCACAGGATGCTACTTTATCCTCCTCCTGTGCACAGAAATGAGGCTCTGAAAGTCTTGAAAGAGGTAAGTTAACGTTTTGTGGCTGTGTCCGATTTGGCGGCTACAGCTTTGGCCTCAGCTAGCGTTGAAGTAGAGTACGTCCTTAGCAAAACCCTTATTAACACCAGTCACAATGCAGGCCATTCCCACTACTGTGCGCCCTCTATGGTTTACCTCCGAGAGGCCCCAAAAGCGATAGACTAAAAAAAAAATAACACTCACAACTCGGCAGTGCTCGGGCAGTTTGGGACCTTTAAATGGTTGACATGAATGTGAAAAATATTCACCATCCTCACAATAAATACCATCTTATGCTGTATACACAGAAAAATACAACCTTACTGATTTGTAAACCACGGACTAAGTGAAACAATCTGGGTCATGTGGCGGGCACCTTGAGAATACTAAAAAATTAAGAGAACCTTTTTTTGGAATTGATTGTAGCGTGGCGACATAGCTTTCGATGTCATCACGACATCTTCATTCAGTGTAGTGATTTAAACCTCCGTCATGTGACCGTAAAAGTATTTACTGGGTTGGAACCCTCGTCATTTGATTTATAATACAAGAACAATATTATAAATTGACAACCACTTATATATGCGTAATTTCTTTTGCCGCATGGATTTTTTAATAAAATATTAAAGAATATTTTTTAACACGAAAACAAAATTGTTGTAATTTTGCAGGATTCAAACCAGTATACTGTATTTGATTATGTATCATCAATTTTTCTGAAATGTGAAATTGACCACTTATTGCTCAAAAGCAAACTGTTTCTATAACAGCAATACATGAAACCATGGTTGCTTCTCTTCAACCAGGAAGTCAAATAGGATGTACCCAATAGAGTAGAGTGACCGGGAATAATAACAAGTGCTATGAATATCACATTGTTTATAGACCCATTGCGTACACTGCCATTGCTGAGGTTAAACAATGGAAACACGCGCACGTGTAAGCGCCACACACAACTATTAACCAATTTGAGGTCTTCCTTTGAACTCAGTGAAGGCGCTGTTTGAGCTTGTGACGTCATATGCAAGGGGTTATACATTTTTTGTTCATAAAATCTGTTTTCCCCCCATGCATTTTTCACAGATGCTTTCAACACCAGAGCGTATATTGGATCTGGCTGGTCCTCCACTAACTGATCAAGACCCTGAGAAGACAGGGAAGGCAGGGAAGAAGACAAGAAGCACCGATATGGACCTGTTAAAATTGTAAGAAAGTCATTTTTAATAGATGAAATAATTGGGTCAGGGAAAAAGAATAATATTTTGGGTTTTACCGTTGTGTAGGGTAAAACCAAAAAATTATATTCTTTATCTCGATGGAATCCATACAACCCACTGCTACTCACAGGATTCAAACTGGCCTCTCGTCATGGAGTGGCTCGTTGGTTTAGTGGTTAAGACGACCGGTCAAGAATGCGGGGTTCGAATCCCACCTGAGTAGTGTGCCTGTTGGTTTTTTCTCCGGAGAACTTGGGAAAGCACTGAGTACTTATCATATATCGGTAAAAGGTTACCACCAAAAGTGATACCAACAAGATATGTTCAGGTTCTTTGAACTTTCTTTGAGCTACTAAAACAATGCTTGCAACACCTGTATGTCTTGTAATATATGACCTTATTACACTATAACTTGATAAAATGTTGCCATGAATAAGTGAACTGCATCAGATGTGTTATAATTTATACCCTAATTCCAAAATGTCATTTTCTTTTGATCACAGGTTGATGGATGGTATAGCCGGTGCCACACAATCGCGTAATAGTGCTGTTTGCCTGTCCAGCGTCGCCTGTGTGGGGGCGCTCTTGTCCTCGCTTGACGAGATAAGTCAGGGCAAGGGTCTGAATGAGAAACAGGTGGAACTGATTCTGAGTCAGGCGCAAGAAGAGCAGAAAGAAAATGGTAAAGATGAATTTGGACAACGCATTCTAACATGCTGACACTTGTCTGTTTGTGTCGATAGTCCATCCCAACTTCGAAGAGAAGAACGAATTCATGTAAAAGATAAATAGCTTTCATAAATGTACCACTTCAGTATCATTCAACAACAGAAAGATACAGTTTCACCTTGAATTTATCAAATTTCCTTCTGGTGGATTGTTTTTAAACAACAATGCTATAATATATATTTGGTTTGCGGTAACACCATGTGTGTATCTACTTGCCAGGTAGAGTTTGTTCTTAGAGAACTGTCTTGCTTAATTCTACTACCGCGGAGTAGATTGTTGAGGTGTTCGGGAGACTTCTCAGTTCTGAAAAGAACTGTCCTGTTTATTAACTATTACCTGGGCGGAAGGTATAGAAATAGGCTGGGACTTCTACTTTAGCTTATAGGATCGTAATTAACTGTACTACCGCGGAGTCAGTTCTTGGATTGGTCTCTACCATGACCTCACCATGCAATGCCTCAAACCCTATATAATGCTATAATATATATCGTTTTGAAGATTGTTTGGATCAATTTTTTCATGCGCAGATAATCTGGATGTTTTACAAGCCCAGAAATATGAGAGAGACGATGATTTGCCAAAGCCTGAACTTGTTATTTTGGGAGGCAAGGATAAATCATTATCGGATGGAGAAGAAGCCTCTGTATGTTCTGACGATGTAGGGGAAGCCAGAGAGGTTGAAATAGAAAGGAGCGACAAGGAAACAGGAGAGGGTGATGAAAATGAGAAGACAGAGGGAGCAACTGCGGAAGATGGACAAGATGCAGAGATTCAAGTAGAAAATGGAGACGTGACAGCGGAGGAATTGCGAGGAGATGCAAACGCTGGTGAGCCGGAAGAAGAGGAGGTTGATATTGCCGATCTGGGCTGCCGCATTACTGAGAGAAGTGAGGAGAAGGATGTAGAGGGTCAAATGAGCAAAGACGGGTTGCTAGGAGATAATGACAAAGAAAAGAATAGTACAGCCAGTGAGGCAGAGGATGTAGAAATCTCAAAAGATGAGAAACAAGAATCAGCCGAGGGAGTAACACCTGAGGATGCTATGGAACCCACTCCCCAGGAACCTGAAACCAAGAAATCCGCAAAGATCATCCAAGATGTGGACTCTAAGATGGCCGACCTAGCAACAGGCGACACCCATGTGATGCCGTATCACCTGGACCAGGAGGACATCGCAGATGATCAGTCTTCCGCATCGGCTCCCTCGTCCACTTCATCGTCCTCGACACCACTTATATCACCGGAGAAGATTTCGGCGGAGCGACTTCTAGCTGAGCAGCAGGAGCAGAAGCGGGAGGAAATCGAGCGTTTTTCCCGACGGAATCTTGAGAAGGAAAAACAGGGAGCGAGGGATTTCACTGAGGCATTGGTGGCACTGCTGCCTACCATCATACCATTGGTAGACACAGTTGATGTGGACGAGGCACTGCAGAAATTTGCATCACACTTTGTTGCAGGTTAGGCTCAGTTTTTATGGCGTACCTTTCAAATTCTTAACCTAAAACAGACCTCCCACTGTATCCACTGTTCAGAACTGTTCAAGTAATAATTTTGGGTTGCACAAGGACAAATTTACTAAAGCGGGATTTGAACCTGCAGCCTCCAGATTAACATGCCGGCGCTCTACTAACTGAGCTATCTAGCTCTAATGTTGGTGGTCTCCCTATTTTGTCAATTTCTTTGTTCGGGGGTGCTAGTCAGAAGCCAATTTAATCTGTAACTGCCGTATAGCCAGGGATCATGCCCAGGTTTATGATACAACCTGGGAAGGGGCAGCAGAAATATTGACAAAATAGGGAGACCACCAACATTATGGCTGGATATATTATTACCCCCTCGCCCAAAAAATATGAGACCAACAACATTTGTTTTTGATTTTTAAACACTTGACACCACTGTAAAAATGCAGAGCTACCAACTCTCCCTGATTCTGCTGAAAGTTTCCTGAAAATAAACAAATATTTCCAAGTTCTGATGTACAAATTTGAAAATTTTCCTGATTATGGAAACTTTTTCCAAATTATGTTGAATGCAATTCTAAATCTCTCCCTGGTTGTTGTACAAAATCTCCCTGATTACAAGAGGCAAATGTTGGCAGCTCTGAAAATTTAATAGAATTTCTCTCAGAAATAATGTGTTTTAACTTTTCAATTTCTCAGGACACTCTTTCCGAAAACATGGCGTGGACGATGGTCCACTGGGTCTGAACATGGCACCAGTCATCAACGCAGATGGTATTTACAAAGCTGTCTACTTTGGTCTTCTCCTCAATCTAAAGCTGATTCGCAGCGGTCACTATGAGAGCCCTGGCCAGCTCCCACTGACCAAAGTAAGCATGAAGGAATAAGACTTGATCTTAATGAATAGGGGCACACTTCCTTGGCATGGTGGTGGTGTCACGGGATGACAGCAAAAATTCTAACTAACCAATTGTTATTTAGTTTTACCCATACACCTATGTGTGTAAAGCACTGTATACTCAGTACTTTCCCCAAGTCCTGTGAAACAAATCCACAGGCATATTACTCGGGTGGGGTTCAAACCCACGACTTTTGCCATTCTAGAGCAGATGTCTTACCACTAGACCACCGAGATTGCCCTGTACTGCAATGTGAATATGGTATGTTGGTGTTAGTGTGAAATATATGTTTCCTCTATCTATCTGTAATTGGGTTTTATTAATCGAGGATACGTCATCGGTTTGAAAGACTTTTTGATTTTCTTTACAGAATCAGTTCATTGAGAGTGTTCATAACAGCGGAGTGCTGGTTTATCTGTCGTCAGCCTGGCTGGGGGAGCTGTATCAGATTCTAATCTCACGGAATCTACTAGGGGAGTCAGGGTACAAGACCAGGTCCTTCCACTGCAATAAAGCCCTCATATCTCTGCTCACTGGTAAGTGGCTACAATGGGCTCGGTTAGGAAGGAGTTGTTGTCTTGTTGTTGTGTGGGTGTTATGTTTTTGAGCGGTTTAGAGCATCAAATTCAAGTTCTAGTGGTTAAGTCATCGGGGTGTGGGTTTGAATCCCGGTCATGACACTTGTATCCTTGAGCAAGATACTTTACTATAATTGCTTCCCTTCACCCAGGGGTATAAATGGGTACCTGCAAGGGTAGAGGTTGATATTGTGTTTGAAAAAGCCTTCAGAGGGCCACGGCAGCTCTGGGCTGTATACTCCCCAGGGAGCTGAGAAAGATTAAAGGAATGTTATTGGCCCAATGACCAGGGCACTAATGTAAAGCGCATTGATACGTTATTGTAAAATATGCTATATAAAAACTAGTTTTTATTATATATTATTTTCTTGTTGCTTTTTCTCTTTTCTTTTTTTCTTTACAGTTGAATTTATTAGTCTGTGGACTCGTTTTCAAAAGCATAATTTATCAGACAATCGGCTAAAGTGAAATTATTATCACAAACTGTAAATTTTGTACTCTTAAGTTATTGGAGGAGAAGGAACAACCATCTACTAAAATTATTCAGTGTTTGCATTTCCATGTCTACCCCGCTCTCATTTCTCCCCTCCATTCTCCAACACCACTTTCTAAATGTAATCCCCGACTTAACCCCTGCCCCTTCCTTGTCTGTCTTCGAGTTTTGGTTTCTTTGTATTTTGTATTTGGTAGATGCTTTGTCTTTTGTTTGGTTTTGGGTTTTTTAAGTTTATTCTAACTGACATTAAAAATAAAACAAATATTCTTACCTTTTCCAATGTTTCCCATATTGACATACTATTTACGTTTGTAAAACAAAACAGAATTTCTGTTTCATATTGGGTTTTGTTGAATTGCAGCCATGTCTGGGCGTATTGTGATGATTATATAAAAATGATGGTCTCAAAAGGGTTAATAAACTATTTATTATAATAAGGGAATATAAGAGTAGGCGATGAGGTCTTAATTGGCCGTTTGAAACCGTGCAATTAAGGACCAAGCAGAAGGCGGGGTCCATTTTGACTCAAATTCCTCAGGCCATGTTTAAACACTCCTCATCGTGTTTATATTGCACGTTTAAACATTGCCAAGTGATATCCTCTTGATTAATCAGAATGGATGAATTGTCCCAGGTATTTATAAAAATATAAGATACATTTGGCGTGTCGTGGTTGAGCGGATAAGAGAACTGGACTCAAGCTCTGGTGTTTCTGTTCAGCAGAGTGTGGGTTTGAGTCCCGGTCGTGACACTTGTGTCCTTAAGCAAGACACTTAACCATTATTGCTTTGTCCTTCGGATGGGACGTAAAGCAGTTGGTCCCGTGTGTTGTGTAACGCACGTTTGATCGGCAGCATATTACGCCACAGCACTTTGTAAACCATTACATGGTGCTAAGGAATTGGTCTAATACTTCAAAAACGTAGCTTCACAATATCCTTGCAGGAAAATACTGAATGTTGAAGCGCCTTGAGTGTCACTGAGTGATGGATATGAGCGCTATAAAGAAGCCACTATTATTATTATTATTATTATTATTATTATTATTAAATTGATTTGGTTGTTTTATATCTTGACAGATATTGATGGGTTACATAGTCAAGAGTTGGGAGGTCAGATGCTTCATGATGCAGCATTGCATAACCAGAAGTTACTCTCCATTATCACAAAGAGCACAACACAAGCCAGTGAAGCAGGTACTTCTTATGTCCCAGTTGGTTCACTTGTGACTTTTATTGTATTTGTCTTTATAGTTTTGCCTGTATGTCAGCATTTTGTTGCTAAGCACCAATCTATGACCCTACCTTTTAAATGGTCTGTATAGGTTTGGTAATGACTCTGAAAATTATTGCCAATAAAAACTTACTTGGTAAGAAGTACAGCAGCTTTGGATTGTATAATGCATTTTTAGAAGCTTTTCACTTCGAAGTACTGCAGTTATGGAAAAAGATAGAAGATTTTATCCCCCAAAATTTGAATCTGAAAAGCGTTACTGCAGTAACGTTTCCCAGATAGTGTATTCCAATTGCAGATTATTCTTCCTGCATGGACATAATCGCTCCAGATTTTCGTCAATATCTTAAAAACGCTCCCACCTTATGAAATGACGTTTCCGCAGGTTAGTTTTATGGTATATATCGACAACTATATAGGATTGAAACAAACAGTGGGTTCCAATTACCAAACGTATACAATCCCGAAAACTAACAAATTTCTTACCACCAAATACAGGGATGGCATTCACCCAGGACATTCTGCTGACCCTGTGGAAGCAGCTCTTAGCAGTCCTCGCTGTCCCACTCTCCATGCGTAACCTGTCAGGTATCGGCAGCATTGCACTCATGTTGGGCACTGAGGGCGCTAAAGAGCAGAATATACGAGACAGAGACGCTCTCTGCCTCAGTCTGGAGGCGTTACGGAAAGCAGCTGCGCTCAGTTGCACTCTTGGTAAGAAATAATAATTCTTCTCTTTTTCTAGTAAGTTTGGCAGTAGTGTTATGGACGGTTTTGTTTTGTTTTATTATACAGAAGGAACATAATTTTAGTAAACAGTAAACTAAATGCTGGACAACTGGGTGGCGCACTCGATGAACACAGACCACAAGTCGACGGCGCATGTACCTTTTATACTTGGTATTATCATAGTGTTACATAATTACCATGGAAGTGTTTCTACATCCATACAATAGGCCTAATCGGATGTATACAAACACCATGGATAGTTGAGCATGAAATAGAAATAGGTCAGGATGCCACCAGACAGTCTAGGCAGTCCTATTGGTTGAAAGGTGGTCACATGACCATGTTTACCTGGTATGAAACGGCTGACAAAGACATAGCTGGAGCTGTTTATAGACCTGTTGGCTAAAGCGCGCTCGGCGTTCATAGCCATACGCGTGTTGGCGCGCAAACTTATGCTGGCGCTAATAATATGTAACGTAATCAATACATACAGTACGTTCCATTATGACAAACACTGCAGGTCTACAGGCTCGCTGTGCAGACCTCTTCTCCCAGATTGCCAACACCTCTTGCATGAGCGACGACCCGGCTCTCCGCCCCCAGCAGGCTTCAGGAGCAGGAGGTGACACGTCGTCCGTCAGTGGGAAGATGTCCCTGCGAGGGCGCTCTTCAAAAAGTCAGGGAATACGACTTCATGCAGCACACGTGCTGAGTCTGGATGCGATACTGTCCATGGGGCTGGAGATGGGAAGCCATGCGGGGGAATGCTGGCAGCATATATTCAAGTGAGTATTGAGGTTCAAGACTGCTATGAGGCTAAGCGAAAGACTTGGAGACCAATGAGAGATTTGGAAATATTTGGCAGCAAACGTACTCTAAACTGTAATCCTACTGTCTTAGTCCTTTCGAGAACCGTCATTTCTGTATTATCATCACCATACGCCCAGGCATTGCTAACCTTGTTGGTTTGTTGCCCCTGTTATATTCAGGAAAAATGTCAGGACAATTATTAAGAAACAGAAATACATGGTGTTGTTTTAGAATTGTATGTTCTGTGTTACCATGGGAAACATTGGAAAATGCCAAATGGGTCCGATACTTTTTCTTTGACCCTCTTTTGTTTGAGTGGAAGTAGGTCAAATCTTGCGGCCTTTTCAGTACAAGCTGCTTGCGACCACTATTATAGTCTCTATAAGGGGATAAAATCAAAAATGAAGACAACGTTTTGTAGATCTCCTGCTGCATTGCATCTCAGAAGAATTTCATTGCAGATAATTATAATTATGCTATGGTATCTACATGTACAGCATATTATTTCTGACAGCCCAACCTAACCAAAAGGATTGACTGAAATAGTCTTGAGCTAACTAGATGATGTGTTATAGCATGTCTTTCTTATCAAAGTTTCTTATCAAAGTCTAGAATATTGTGATGTGTTTTGTCCAGATAAATTATATCAGCTGAACAAAAAAACCAGCTAAATGTGAAAAGCAGAGTATGAAAGGTTATTCTGCAGCCATTAGTTTCACTCAAGTATGAGAATTTTTGTAGACTTTATCCAAACATTTAACTTTGTATTCGGTTTAACAAAATATTTGAAAATGTTTACTAATGAACGTATAGATTGTGCTTATTTTGAGATAATCCCTTAACATTTCCCAGGTGCTGCGCCTATGTCTCCCAGCTCGAACACTGTCACTTCAGCAGCAATAACCAGCCATCGATAGCCCTGCCCAAGGTCACCGACGCCCCTCCAAACACTCCCAGTGGGGACGACTTAGACCTCATTATGCCCTCCTACGTCCCCATCCCCTCAGCCGTGCCGGTTGCTCCGACCTTTGATGTGTCGGAGGTCATAAACAGTGAGATTGGAAACGATACTGGGTTTGAGGTTGGGTCGGCTAGGGGAGGAATGCTGAGTGCAACAACAGCAGCAAAGGTTGTATGTGGGCTGTCTTCAGAGGTGGACAGGTCAGTATTAGGACCCAATTTCATTAAGCCTGTAAGCACAAACAATTTGCTAAGCACGGAATAAACTTGCTTAGAAGAAACAGGTAACCAGCCAAAATTTCATAGAGATTACACTGTTGCCGCTGGTTCCCAACTATTTTTTGGCTTAGCAAACAAATTTGCTAAGCAGTATTTTCTGCTTAACAGCTTTATGAAATTGGGCCCAGGCGTGTGATTTCTCAGGTTTTTTCTTGATGATAGGATTTTCTGAAAATCAGGTTGGCTCAGTGGTTTCTTTCCCTGCCTTTCACCTCTGTGAACCCCCGGTTCAAATCTTGCTCGGACCGGAGCCTTGCATGTGGATTGGGTTTTCAGTCCCTACCTGATTGCGTGGGTTTCCCCCAGTGGGATTTGCCTCCCACATCTAAAACTGAGCATTTCTTAACGTTTTCTATTCATCCCGTTATTGGCGCTAATTGTGCTGTTGGATGTGTAATCAAATAAATAAATAAATAAATAAAATCTCCTTGAGCCATTAAATTTTGTTTGAAAGAAGTAAAGCATTCATCAAAAGGACGAAAAAACCCTGTATCCACATTGTGTCTAAATCTTGGCCCAAATCCATTGCACCGCATGCTGCAGTTTGTAATACAGGAATGGATAACCTGCTGTTTGTGATCCATTTAAGATCCCACAAACTTTACAAGTTTTGAAAAAATGTCACTATGCCTGGCTGGCTGACACTTGTTTCTGAAGTGCCTTTTACTGTAACTTGTACACAGGTTTTTTGATGAAGCGGCAAATAACTTGAATCTGGGTGCCCTGATTGCCTTCCTACGGGAACTGAGAGCTTCGTCCAGACATCAGCTTTACCAGAACACCACAAAACATGCAGAAAAGGTAAACTTCTGCTTAAAAGTGGAAAGCTATCCTGTTTGTAAGTGTAACGTAATTGCGCTGAAAGCCAAGCCAACTTCACACAAACTGCAAACTGGCTCCAATGATTACCAGAAGCTTATAGTAATTGCATTGAGCTAGTTTTTCTTTAAGGATTTATTCGAGAAAAGTTGAACAGTTGGACTTGGCTTTTACATACGTTCTTCAAAGACACGGAGGTTTTCTCAGAATTATAAGTTTCTGTCATAAGAAATGCCTTCGAACAATTAAAGGTATTCTACTGGATTGGTAAAGCTGACAAAATAGTCGCAAACAGTGTTCATGTTGTGTGTGATCAGCCATTTGGGCTTAATCCGTTGTGTGAGTCAGATGAAAGTAGTGAAAAATCATGCACATTTTCAGCATGTAAACACATTTTTCTTAATTTTGGTTGTAACAACCGAAATTAGCTGTTGCGTTTGTTTCAGGTTTTCTGATACAGTTTTCTCAAATATGACTACATTTCAGAGGGAAATGTTTCACAGAAAAAATGGTTCTAGTATGAAATTCACAATTACTTAGCTTTTAGACTAAAATTAAACAATGATGTTTTTTCCCTTACCAATCCTGTATAATACCTTTAAGGGTATATAACTCCATAAGCTAACCTGTTAAAATTTTAACTTACAGGCTTACATCTTGGAGAAGACAGTATAAATATTATAATTGGCGGTTGACCTATCAATTCCACGTTAAACAAAATCAATAAATCTATCTTTCAAGTGATAAACCGCAACGGAAACTGACTGAGTAAATTATTAAATAATTTTGGGTTGAACAATTTACTAGAGCGAGATGTAATGAGATCCCTCTCCTGCCGCTTCCCAGGTTGTACAGTAAACTTAGATGTGATCCCTGGCTATACGGCAGTTGCAGGTTGAATGGCTTCTGACTGGCACCCCGAACAAAGATATTGACAAAACAGGGAGACCACTAACATTAGGGCTAGATAGTTCAGTTGGTAGAGCGGTGGCATGTTAATCCGAAGATTGCAGGTTCAAGTTCCGCTTTGGTCAATTTTTCTTTGTTCAACCCAAAGTTAAATCAATCTTTGTTGGTCTGGTTCTACTCTGTAGGGTCAGAGTGTCATAGCACCAACCTCCCCAAGGAAGTCTCTGAACACATCTGGTCAGGCCAGCACCTCTCTGCTTCTATTCCGCATGGGAGATGTGATTCTCAAGTGTGCTCGTCATCCTAGCCGTCCCCTGCTACACCTCATGCAGGCCTGGAGTGTAGTGGCACCCCACTTTATTGAGGTATGAAACTTCTTTAACAATGTTCTTAATAAGATAGAGTGCAGGAGCGTATTGTTAATCTTGTTGGTAAAGGGATGTGATCAACGTTACAACCTCTTTCCCACCGTAGGTCTGCAGCCATCCTCTGTCTTCCAAGGAAAACATTGAAGTTTCACATATATCTGGCGTTTCCTGGCCCAGCGGTCCAGTGCATCGGGCTCAAGTTCTGATGGCTGAATTATTGGAGTATGGGCTTGATTTTCTGTCAGGCATCTATGTCCTTGAACAAGATACTTAACCATAATTTCTACTCTAAACCCAGTTGTATAAATTGAAACATGAGGGCGTAAATAGTAGTGTGGTAGATTAACCCCTTGGTACTAATATCGCCAGGGAGTTGAGAAAGTTTGAGAAATGGTTTAATATGCCTGATGGGTAATAATGTTTTAAAGTGCCTTGATCTAGCTACTAGGATATAAGCCATATAAGAACTCGGCATTATTATTTATGTAGGCTCTACTGCTCTGCTCTAATGAACGGTTCCTCTTTATTTTTTTCTGCAGGCTGCCTGCCACAGGGACCGGCATGTCTCCAAGCAAGCCATTATATCCATCCATGATGTCTTAACTGAGCTCCTGTCAGTCAAGATGGAGCATCCTTACTTCAACTTCCACGAGGCCCTCCTCAAGCCTTTTGAGAGCCTGCTGTGTCTTGAGCTGTGTGATGAGGACGTTCAAGACCAGGTAGGAATAAACAATTTGAATCTAGTTTTGTTTTCCTGTGAATTATAGCAAGAATAGTTGTAAAGTATTTGGGATAGCCTGTACATAAGTTGGCTATTCTATGGAAATATTTGCATGCTTTTCAGTTGTCCTTGAAACCCCACAATATTAGGTAGGAAAAACAATTTTAATCTAGGTTTTTATACCTGGTGAATTATAGCAAGAATAGTTGTAAAGTATTTGGGATAGCCTGTACATAAGTTGGCTATTCTATGGAAACATTTGCATGCTCATCAGTTGTCCTAGAAAACACACAATATTCCAAGGCTTTGTGACATAGCTGTTGATCGATTAGCCTGTACTGTTCTGTTTAGTACATTGTACAGAATGATAGGATATTTATTCAGTGTTTACTCAATAATATTGTTTCTGTATGCAGTTGATATTTATATACCGCATACACAGATACTTTTAATTTGATTGGTGGAACACAAGTCACGTGTCATCCTTTATTTTGCCATGTATACTGTCGCGATGCTCCACTTTTTGATATTGGAGTCCAATATCGATAAATATTGGACGCTTGGCAGCGTTTTTTACAAAATAATCATTCCATGTAGTCCAAACAAGGCAAGGTCGTTTCATGGCGGACAAGGTGGTATGTCTTAAAATTGGGTTGTTTTTGAGACGGGACTTTAGAGAACTGTACTGTCATTTAGTTTGTTCTGATTGTACATATTTAGGCACAAATACCAAACTTATTAAGAATTACTCAGAAAGTCTGTTTCCAGCAAGCCTCACCATGCAAAGCTTCAACTCATACACTTTCATTCTTTCGACTCTTCAGGTTGTGTCTTCCATTTGCGAGACTGTAGAAGCCTCCTTTGCCAATATCAAATCCGGCTGGCGGCCACTGTTTGGCACCCTCCGTGCTGTGCGAGTCTACAAGCACCAGTTGACCAATAACGAGGACCAAGAGACCACGGATCGTACCGAGCATCCTCTTGCTCCGTTGTTCAACGTGTTTGAAGCCTTTTTGAATACAGACAATGTAGCAGTGTTCGCCAACGCCGCTGTTGACTGCATACTGTGCCTTTTGAAATTTCTCAGGGGTTCTGGTAAGACTTCTTTCAAACTTATCTTGCGGGGTAGTAGGGCTTGAGAAGAAGACAAAAGGATAATAAATAATTTTGGTAAAAATACTTTCATTTCAATCATTTGAAGTTGGGGGTTTTGTTTCGTTTTTTTTTTTAAACAATCCCCAAGTCAGATATAAATATTGCCAGAAACTCAGTTAATTAACTAGTTTAATTTTAAGCAGCATTGTGAGTATAGCCAAAGATTTAACCTTTTCATTGATGATAGAGACTTACAAAAAGCCATTTACGAGTTTGATTTGAATATTACTGGTACAGTGACGTCACAGCTGACTGCTTTAAATTTGAATTCCTCTGACTAGAGACAGTTGCTATGTCACATGATTCTGGGCAAGTTTTTGCTGAATGTTATGCAAGAGACAGCGAACACCCATAAACAACTCTGAATGAACATTTATGACACAATAGTACCAGGGTTTGCCAATCTGGAGGTTGCTATACAAAAACCTGCCCTGAACCATGTGACGTAGCGACAGTGTCTTTAGTCTGGGAAATCCAATTTGAGTGTTCATACAAACAAGTCAATGTACCAGACTTTATCCAAAATCTAACTCGACAATGGCTTATTGATACAGAATGTTATTTTTTAATAAATTTATAAATAATTTTTGTATAAATGAGACCCATGAGTTTAATATTTGTTTGTTTTCAGGACAAACCAATACTTCAGATAACTTATCACCAAGCCCCTCTGAACCTCCATCACCTGAAAGTCATGCAAAGACCCTAGACCTGTGCTTCCCGGCTCTCAACTACCTTCATCGCTGCCACAAGATCCTTGCCTCCATCTACACCATGCCAGCTTGCCCGATATTCCGTGGGGCGCAGTCCATCAAGTTAGGGGCACAGGAAGTTGTCCCCGATGATCCTTTGACCCCAACGTTCCAACCGGGAGGTCACACATTTCGCCGGTCTAGCAGCAAGGAGGAGGACCTTTTTGAGCCAGTGATGGCAGAGCAGGTGGACGATGCAACGGGGATTAGTAGAGTCTGGTTCCTTCTGCTGGAGGGTCTGGCAGGAGCAGTGTCGACATGTTCACGGCAGCACCAGCCTCAGACACTGGAGCTGCTTTTTGAGCTGTTGCGATCAGTTCTCTCTGTTCCAGGTGAAAACCTTGGATCTCTTAAAAGTTTTCAAGTCTTAGTAAAAGAATGTTTTGTGTTGTTTTACCCTCTACAAAGTTATATGTCTGGATCTTGGGCGTATGGGAACTCTTTGGTTAAGGGGGGCAGAGGGTCGATTTGCCTGAAAATTTACACAGATAAAAACATAACCACCAATTTCTTATACTGGGTAAACAATTTTTCTTTTGCCTTTTCTGTCCAATTTGTTTCTTCTTGCTATGCCCGAACTTTCCCCACTGTTTTGCCCAAATTTGGGAGGACAGTCGCCCCCTTAACCCCCTGGGTCGTACGCCTATGGATGTAATCCAACACCAATGGTTAGAGAACCTTTGCAAGAGACCAAGATATGACCTTGTAGCAAAAATTGATATACTGCCTTAATGCACTGATATATGGTGAAAGCTTCTTTGACTAAGATGGAAGGTCCCTGTGTAGTGATGTTAGATGATGGCTGGCTGAATGACATTACACTCATGACATACAATATACCCCTTGCATGTGACGTCACAAACCCAAAACAGCCCCCTCACTGAGGTCAAGGAAGAGCTATTATTGGCTGAGAGTCGTGCGCAGCACGTACAGGCTTGCACATTTCCATTGTTTGACATCAAAGATGGCGGCCAATGCAAGGGGTCTATATCCAACATTGCTGAGTTTGTGCCAAACTGCAAAACTCATTTACTGCAAAATATGACTATGAAGTGCTTTGCAGTTTCAATCTGCATCAGAGAGTTAAATATTTTATTGTAAAATATACTTTTGTTTCCTTTTCAGGTCCGCAGTTTGCTGTGTTTGCCGTCTCGGAGCTCCTTCTTCCAATGTTACACTCCTGGGTCCAGCGTAGTCGACAGTTTGCCTCCGTCTGGGAAGCTACTGCAGCCAACTTCAAGCATGCCTGTGGTCTTTCCACAGACCTTGTTGTGGAATACGTTGTGCACTTTGTGAAGACAGACATGCCCATGACAGGACTGTACTCCATGCTACGCCAGATGCTGGATGTGCTGATCGAGTGTGTTGGGCAACCAAATGAGTCCGTGTCAAGACTAGGCTGTTCCTGTATCAGGTATTATGGAAACATATGCTCTCTTTGAACTCTAAATGTTTCTCTGCCCACCATAAACAAAAAAACAGTTTGTGGTAGCAAAGGGGGGTGCATTTTGTTCTCAATGTGTTTAGTTATTAAATGGGGGACCAAGGAACTTTTCGTTGTTTTTAGTTTGTTATAAACTTTTATAATTTGTTAGAAAGAAACTAGAAGAACTTGATTTAAAAGATTAATAAAGAAATCAAAGTGTTTGCTTCTATTTATGAACATCCATGAGCAAGTTCAAGAGGCGACCTTTTCTCAGTTTACAATTTAAATCACACATGCGATGTATGTTTTTCACTGGAACGAGTCTAGTCAATCATCTTGTCAAAATAGTTAGTCAATGTTTTTTATTGAGCAGACGATAGAATTAACGTATTTATTTGTTAAAACAAACTTTTTTTGGTTTTGTAAGGAGCAAATGTGAACAATAACCCAATGGAAATTAACAAGGTCAATGAAAAGAATGAAAATTAGAATCAGACTGAGGCTCTTAAAAAAAGAACTCTGATTGGCTAATCAAATGGTTCACTGCAGCTCAGAGTTGCTGGACAAGTATTACAGAAATCAAAGATTTATGGTATCAAGGAAACACTGATTTATGTGAAAAGAAGGCGTCCCCATTCTCTCCCCAGGCACTTAGACCACGTCCGAATTGGCGGCTACAGCTACGGCTATGGCTAGATTTCTGCGTCATCATGCATTGAAGTATAGGACGTCCTTAGCAACAGTCTTAGCCGTAACAGTAGCCACCAATTTGAATACGGCCTTACTTGCTCCATATGAAGATTAAATTGTTGGTACCTTCTACTTCTCATGTCCCCATTCTCTCCCCCCAGACACTTACTACTGAGTGCTGGTCCGTCTTTCACCCATGACATGTGGACAGTGGCATGCTTGGCGATGCAGCGTGCCATAGCCATGAGTCTGCGCAACCTGAAACTCCTGATGTCATGTTTCCATCCATGGTCTGATGACTTCATGGGTGATATCTGTCAGGTGAAGGTCGCTGCCAGGAGGGACGTGAGCGAGTTGGAGTACTTAAGGCTGCAGCAGTTGGCACAGCAGGTTCGTGTGGTTTTTCTGTACCTTGAATCCTAACCACCCCTAGAAGAGCAACTGGTCTATTGCAAAGAACTGTGTGAATGTAATAAAAATAATAGTGGCTTCTTATACAGCGCTCAAATCTGTCACTCAGTGACGCTCATGGCACTCCAACATTATTACCCCTGATCACTGGGCCATTTATTTCATTCCTTAACCCATCTCAGCTCCCTTGGGAGTATTCAGCCTGTGCTGCCAAATATGTAGCGCACCAAGCTAAATCAATCAATAGAACCATCTCTGCCCTCACAGGTACCCATTTACCCCTGGGTGATGAGAAGCAATTATAGTTTAGGTGTCTTGTTTTAAGGACACAGGTGTCACGATCGGGATTCAAACCCAAACCATGATGACTCAGCCACTCCGATGCACTAAACCACTCAACCATGACGAGGAGACACAATGTCCAATTTGTTCCTGATATTAAAAAGTAAAAGTTCATATAGTAGTGGCTTCTTATAAAGCGCACATATCCGTCACTCAGTGACGCTCAAGGTGTTTCAACATTCATTATTTTCCTGCAAGGGTACGTTTTTGAAGTATTAGACCAATTCCTTTGCAATATAATGCCGATAAAACCAGGAACACCAGGGCGAACCCCTTCTCTTTTTCAATAATTGCACTGGGTTCTTTTACGTGCATTACACAACACACAGGACCAACGGCTTTACGTCCCATCCGAAGGACGCAGCAATATATGTCAAGTATCTTGCTAAAGGACACAAGTGTCACGACCGGGACTCAAACCTACACTCTGCTGAACAGAAACACCAGAGCTTGAGTCCGGTGCTCTTATCCGCTCGGCCACGACACGCCAGTGCTGAACAAAAATAAACTGTACAAATGTTTTGGACAAACATTCACCTTGCAGCCTCATGAAAATACACTACAAACCTTGTGTTTTTTTTGTATTGTAGGTATTTCTGTTGGAGTCTCAACGCACTGGGACTGTTGATGTGGACAATGACTCCAACCGATCCTTCATTTTTATCATATATCCGCCCGACATGGACCTAAACACAAGCATAGACCAAATAAAAAGCAGGTGAGCCATTTATATAAGAAACAGAGTGATTTGGTAGCAAAAGGGTTTTCACATTTTCAATTTAATGTCAGTGGATTCACTCATCTAAGTTTTGACAAAGTTTTAAAAGAAGAAGTTGTATTTAGGATTTATAAAGCACCATCCACTAACATTACTCTATCAGTTCCAAAACTTGAATGTTCATAAAGCTGTAATGTAATTGCAGCACAAGCTATTAACATATGTACTTTGTTAAAAGATTATTTAAACAACTTATTCCTAGTAATATGCATTGAACTTGTGTTAGAGTAAAGAAACATGTTATCCAATGACATCTCTATTTTGTGGTTCAATTAGCTGAACCCTTTAGAGACCACAGCGGCCAGAACGGCTTATACCAAAATGCCCATAGCGGCTGCAAACGGCTGCAAGATCTGACCTACTTTCACTCAACTAAAGAGGTCAAAGTAAAGGTCATGACCTGAATTGACATTTTCCAATGTTTCTCATGTTAAAATATCTATGTTTCTAAAAACAAAACCACATTTCTGATTTAAAGTGTTTTTTAAGACACTTTTACAAGAATAAAATTGTTTACAAAAAATCAACAACAAAACAATGTCTGGGCGTATGGTGATGATTATGCAGAAATGAATGGTCTCTTAAGGGTTAAAAAAGGGAATTGATATCCCATTATGAATGACTGAATCTATGAATTTATTTCACCACATTGCAACAACAGTACAAAATCATTACAAACGGTCAAGAACATCTATCTATTATCCGTGGAGTTAAATAACTACTACATGTATTGAAGCCACTCCTCTTTCAGTGGTCATGCGTGAAGTATGATTACTACTTAATTACTTAATAAACTTGAAACAGAAAATACATCAAATAACTGATTGAACTAAAGTGAACATAAATGAGAATAAGGTTCAGGGGTGAACAGCACTTACTACCACAAAATAAATAAATGACACCTTTTGAAAACAGGTGTGACCTTTATTACTTATGACCTATTAATATGATTGACCTTGTTTTGTATCTTTAATTTATGAATCTAGGGTGTCGTTCAGGGGTGTTGTCCTGGGTCTGCTTGCCCATCAGCTCCTCATCCAGACCCTTGGGACAATCTTCCTGTACGGAGCCGAGAACCAAACCAGCAGGGAGCAAAATATGATTGCCACACCGAGCAGTGTTCCACAGCATGGTACAACGTTCGGTCAGGATGCAGACCCAGACCTCACAGACACCTCTCTGCCAGGGCTTCTGGCGTACCTCTCACCAAAGAATCTTGGGCTGCTGTTGGAGTGCTTTGTCCAGTCGTACCAGACAGCTTGCGACTTCAACAGCCGTCCTGGGCTTAAGTTTCTTCTGCAGAAAGTGGCAAAGTTTGAGGTGGCTGTCAACTTGTACTGGCAGGCTGGGGTAAGTTTCACGTTTTACCTCCACACTTTGCTGGAGCTTTGCCATCACACCAGTGGGGAGAAACTAACACTTGATCACATCAAGAACCTAGTGAGACAGCGGGTAGCGGAAGATGGCCGGCCGTATTCTCCCAAACCGGTCACTAAGAGGGTGAGCTTTGAGAACCCAGTATCTGAGAATGAGCACGTCGGGGATGGCGTCAAGAGAGAGCGATCAGATACTGACAATAGCATCTCCAGCAGGGGCAGTACTTCAGAGGGAAACGTTCAGCTACTGTGCGACCTGACATTCTACCCTTCTAGCAAAAGCCCCAATCCTGACTGGATTGTACGCCGCCTTCATGGCATCTGTAATGACATCTGTGCCTCCTACATTCAAATGTACCTTGATCAACAAGGAAACAGGGTAGACATATCACGGATCAATGAGCAGCCACTGTTCTTCCTTGTCGCTCCTAAATCTCCAGAGGTACCCTCTAAGCCAAGCGAGTTCTTTGGCTTTGATGAAGGTGAGGATGAGGATGAAAGTGAAAGTGAGGATAAGGACAGCGAGAGTGAAGGGAAATCCCAAACCTCTAAGGATAAAAGTCCCAAGTTTGCCTCTCACTGGACTCCCAAGATAAAATCTGATCCCCATGAGGAGAGCGTTGTTGACGTCATGGAGGAACACTTGAAAAAGAAATCAGGAGATTCAAAGAAGAAGGGTGAGAGCATCTATACTGTTGCATCACGTAAGACAATCAAGAGCTTGATGCAGGAGTACAAGAAGAGGAAGACACAGCATTCAAGATCTGTCTTCGTCAAGAAGCCAACTTATAAAGAGCTGAAATACACTCAGATGCTTGAGCGTCGGGATGCTGCTGCTGCCACCGGAGCATCTCTGGAGGAGCGGCAGCGGCACCAGCAGATCAAGGACGAGCAGAGATCTTCAATCACGCGAGACAGCGAGGCAGAAATCAACACGTGGAGTGACATGGTGCACACCATGCTTCAGCTACTGCAGCTGCTTCCGGACTCCCACTTCCAAGCCCTTCTGCCAGCTGTGTTTCCAGGTATCAACCAGCTCATAAGGCATGTCCTGGATGACAGGGTAAGACAGGCAGTGGTGGAGTTCATGGATAGAGTGGCTCATCTGTATGAAATTCTCTGAATCGGGATCTCAGCCTTTCAGACATACAGTCAGTGTCCAAGTTGGTGGCTACGGCTGTTGCTAAGGGTGATGCAATGGGTCTCCTGTGCTTCAACGCATGTTAATGTGGTGATGAGTCACAGCCGCTTATTTGGACAGAGGCCCCACACTGTTTATGACTTGCAATGTTCACCGTAAAGGTCACTCATGGGCACGCTGATAACACTAGCACTCATTACTAAAAAGCACATTGTTATCAAACACACCATGGTGTGGGTGTTTGTATTTATTCTGTGTGGCACACTTTGAAAATTATACTTATAATATATTGATATTTTTCTGCATTTAAAGTGAAATCCTCAGTTTAAACATATGGATTTCAAATCATCATCAGGATTTATGTAGCCTGTCTTTTCTTCTATTACTAGTCGTCACTATCATTCAGGGTAGTTGTAAAGTATAAAAGTTTATCATTAGTTATCAAAGTCTGTAGTTTATAGTTACCATAATGTTTTGGAATTTTTTCTGTAAATGCATTTTCTGTTTGAGACTCACATAAGCGGTTCATTCCTGAACTTGGTAATGTACCTAAATTTAGTTTACTATCATTTTGTTTTCCCACGGAATTTATTTGTCACCAAGGTAAACATTTAATCTGTAATCAGGAAAACTGTTTTTAACAAAATGTGTAAGTTTTAGGAAATTGTGAATTGTTTTCTACTTACACTGCAATTGGTCTATTTAATCTATCACAACTACAGGGATTTTAGCTCATTCCTTCTATCTGCAAGTCCACAAACATCTTGCAGATATTTTTCAGCCAAAAAGAAAGCTTGGTTTTGCCTATTTTCAAAAGTTTGCCGGAGTATAAGCTCTATCAAAAAGATATGAAAACTGTTGCAGATGTTTTCAGCCAAAAAGGTTCAATTCGTGCCTACTTTTTTTGCCAAAATACAATATTTGTTGAAGTGAAAAGTTATTGTCATTGTGCTGTCATTTGAAATTTTGCCAACACCATTTTCGAGAAGAAGAAACGCAAATGCAGTAGTGTTCATCTACCAATTAGGTTTCTCCTCAAAACATTGAATATATTTAATAGATGTTAATTTTGCATTAGAGATAAAGAATATTTTGGTTGTTTTTTGTTGCCCTAATTACACCATTGTGTAAGCACTGTATACACCGTACTTTCCTGAGTCCTCTAGCCACCAGGCTAGCTCGGTGGTCTAATTGTAGGACATCTGCTCTAGCATGGCAAAGGTTGTGGGTTCGAATCCCACCCTTGTGATATGCCTGTTTTGGGGTGGTTTTTATACAAAGTATACTCACTACTTTCCCCGAGTCCTGTAGAGTCGAGTATACAGTGTTTAATACACATCGATGTAAGGGCAAATGAAAACAAATAAGATAACATTGTTTATCTTCAACCAGTGTCTGGTTTTAAATATCTTTTTGTAAACAAACCAATGAAGATGAAGATTTCAGAGAAATTATCGTTTCTCTTGAACTGTGTTAGATTGATTTCTGACGATTATGAGTCTCACAGACACATGTGCAAAGAGTTCAGGGCAGATTGACTTAGTTATTTTAGTAATAAGGTATGTTTAAGTTATATGCACTTTGGGGTTAGGGTCTAGAAGACAAACTGTGAGAACAAGGTTGTTATCTCCATGACTACTGAAATCTGTAAATACACAATGTTCTCAATTTGTACGTAAAGTTCATGCTTTATAGTTAAAAGATAATGAAGAGTATATATTAGCTGAAGCAAATGATTTGAGCACAGCTACTGAAATTATTCAAGTAATTTATATTAATGTGCAATTGAAGCTTTTATGATTATCATAAATTGTTTGAGAAATTATTGAAGGTTAATTTAGAAGAGTATAAATTATTAAGTATTTGAAATGCTGGGTTGCTTTAGAATAAGTGAGTTAAAGGGATTGTATACGTTTGGTAATTGGAACCCAATGTTTGTTTCAATCCTTTATAAACTGCGCCAATAAAGTATCTGAACACTTACAAATGGTCAGATTTATCGGAACCTGAAATAGTATGCAAAAAAATAATCAAATAATTCGATTCACAGTTATCTTCTGCGGATTTTGACACCTCTTTTGTTGCGCTGCGATGTTGTTTGGCGAATTTATGGGCACTTGAGTGGCTTAAGGTCGAATTTCAAAAGTTTCAAAAGCCCCTATTCACCCAAATTCCAGAAGGGAATAAAAGGCGGGCAAAAATAATGCTGATCTTATTCGTCACAGTACAACGCTCTTGCTTGAATAGGGGCTTTTGCAACTTTTGAAATTCGACCTTAAGCCACTCAAGTACCCATAAATCGGCCAAACAACATCGTAGCGCAACAAAAGAGGTATCAAAATGCGCAGAAGATAACTGTGCATCGAATTAATTAATTAATTTTTTGCATACTATTTCAGGTTCCGATATATCTGACCATTTGAAGTGTTTAGATACTTTATTGGCGCAGTTTAGTTGTAGATACCATAAAACTAACCTGTGAACATTTCATTTCAAAAGGTCGTAGCGTTTTTGAGATATTGCCGAAAATCTGGAGCAGTTATGTCCACGCAGGAAGAATAATCTGCAATTGGAATACACTATCCGGGAATCATTACTGCAGTAAACTTCTCAGATTCAAAGTGTTTGGGATAAAAAGTGATATCTTTTTCCATAACCGCAGTCCTTTGAAGTGAAAAGTTTCTCAAAATACATTATACTATCCAAAGCTGCTGTACTTCTTACCAAGTAATTTTTATAGCCATTAATTTTCAGAGTCATTACCAAACATATACAGACCCTGTAACACATAAATTTGGTTTAAATTAGATTTGGTTAGATTTGAAAAGTAAGATCTGTGTAATTATGAAATATAAGCGTATATAATTTGTCTGATTACTTGTTTGCCAAGTGTATAGTATTGGTCATTAGAAAACACTGCAAAACGTTGATACTCATTGCTGAATTTGAATGTACTAAAACCAAAACAAGCAATTTTATTGGTTGATCATTCAATGGATATGCAAGATTCAGTGGCAAAAAAAATGTGGGGGTGGTTCATATGGCGTATACTGTAGTGTAACTGCATTAGTATTTTTAGAAACGTTACATTTTTAATCTCTTGTTTCTATGAAATAATGTCGTAACATTAATCTCGGAAGGTTTAATAATATTTTGGGTTGTAGTGTGGAGAATCAAAATCAAAATCTAAAAATCATTTTTAAAATTTTTCTTTCAAAGTTATTTAAGGAATGTCAGACTGCCTATAGGTAGTGCTGTTGGTTTACACTTAAAGGGTGTGCACAACATTGGTAAGATTGAAAATATAAATGTTCACATGATATAACTTACCTGGTATGAAGATGGCCATCGTGGAAAGCTTTCCTGTCAATATTTTTGCCTGAAATGCTGTAGTTTTGAGAAGCGACTAAAACATTTTATTTTTATCTCGCAAGTCCAAAACCCTATGTTTTAAAGCGTGAAAACATAAAATGGGGTTTTCACTATTTTCTCTTGACTCTGATGACCGATTGAGCTTAAACTTTAACAGGTTTGTTATTTTATGTTTTGTCAAATTAATGATGAATACTGGTCTTTGACAATTACCAAAGCTGTCCCTCTTCTGGTGGCATATGGTGTTTTTTAATTTGTTTAGTTTGTTTTGGGTTTTTGGGGGGGGGTGGTTTGCTTTGGGGTTTTTTTGTAATAGAAAAGTGCTTTAGACGAGTTTTAAATCAGTGATTCTTTGTTTCTCAGTGTGGTTTTGTAATGAACCTTGTTTTTTGTTAGGGGGGTTGCTTTATTTTTGTTTGTTAAAACGGTTTTGTTATGTTTATTTATTTGTGTGTTGGTTTTTTTAATGTTTTATTTAACCTTTTTTTATGTAATATTTAGTTTTATTTGTTTTTGTCTGCGTTGGGGTGTTTGTTTGCATGGATGTTTTATGTGGCTTTATTTGTTTTCACACTTTGTTTTATTTATTTCCTCTTTTAATTATTTGTCTATGTTTGTAAATTTTTAAATTATATTTTGTATCATTTAATTATTTTACTTTGTAGTTTGATTTGTGTTTGTTGTCCTTCTTCAGCCCTTCTGAAGGGATGGAAGGGGCGGGTTCACCATTGCCAAACCACTATCCATCTGTTGACATTGTTGACTGTTGGCTCTGTTAAATTATGACACAGCATTCATTGGAAACAATACCATCAAGATAGTACTATTTATTTAGATAATGTTGCACTTGTTTTCAAATTTAATTATAGCAAAGTTTTTGCTAGCACGCTAGAGCATTAAAAGATTGCTTTCAAGAACATTGTGTACCGTCCATTGTGTTATTAATTAGTTGTTGTTGTTGTTGTTGTTGTTGTTGTTGTTGTTGATTTTGCTTGTTTTAAGGGTGTCAGACCAAGGCCGTGTCCGAATCGGTGGCTACAGCTACAGCTACGGCTACGGCTAGATTTCCACGTCATCATGCGTTGAAGTATAGCGTGTCTATAGAAACACCCTTAGCAACAGTCGTAGCCGGAGCTGTTGTTGCAGCCAATTCGTATACCGCCTTATTACACTTTATCCTTCAGACTTCATACTTCAGACTAATGTACTTCACCCTTTCATTCTTAATAAAGGAAAAACACTTGAACCGTATGGAACTTTGCAGTTAATATAATGCAATTTATTTACCTGCAAATTCCTGAGCCACCTGAACCATCCTCTGTAAGTTTCCATGTGTTTTACATTGAAATAACGAAGTGGAATGAAGGCTTCCAAGTGCAGAATCAATGTTCCAAAAAGAACTTTTAACGTTCGTCGTTTTTAATAATTGATCTGAAATGTCCCGGGGTGGAAGCAGCTGCCACTCTTTCTAAGACCCTCGAGTCTCAAGAATGTCAACATGTTTTTTAAAATATCAATAGGAGTGACCTCGCTGTGGTTTAAAGGGTCTGTATACGTTTGGTGAGGACTCTGACAATTTATGGCAATAAAAACTTACCTGGTAAGAAGTACAGCAGCTTTGGATAGTATAATGCATTTTGAGAAACGTTTCACTTCGAAGTACTGCGGTTATGGAAAATTATATCACTTTTTGTCCCAAAACATTTGAATCTGAGAAGCGTTACTGACAGTAACGTTTCTCAGATTGTGTATTCCAATTGCAGATTATTCTTCATGCGTGGACATAACCGCTCCGGATTTTCGGCAATATTTCAAAAACGCTACTACCTTTATAAATGAAATGTCACAGATTTGTTTTATGGTATACAGTATAAACTTCTCACAAAAAGGTAGGAAACCTTTTTTAATCATGTATATTTTTTATTATTTATTACCCTCTTGTATTATGTTGCATATCAATAGAAAGCTGAAGTTGTCTTCTTTAAAATGATACCAAATGTGCAATGATGACATGTTGCTGGACTTGGCCACATTAATGAGAATGAGACAAAGTCACAAATCAAATGTGCCAAAATTAGCAATTTTGTGTTACTGTGTGAACAAACAAATTGACACTGTAATTCAAACATGCGGTAATTTTGGCACATTTGATTTGTGACTTTGCCTCATTGTCATTCATGTAGCCAAATTCAGCAACATGTAATCATTGCAAATGTGGTATCATTTTAAAGAGGAACACTTCAGCTTTGCATTGATATATAACATATACAAAGAGAGTAATAAATAATAAAAATATACTTGATTAAAAAAAGTTTCCTAACTTTTTGTGAGCAGTTTATCTACAACTACATGTATATAGGATTGAAACAAACAGTGGATTCCAATTACCAAACGAAAATATTTTTTTAATTATCAATGAGTGAGCTCACTGTGGTTTGAAGATTCTCTCTCGTCACGTGCTCTGAATAATGTTGATGCATCACGTTCTTTCCACGGACCTGCATTTGATAAAAATGTTGCAGCAAAAGTTGGGTCATTGGTGCAAATTGGATGGGAAAAGATGTCTTTTTGAAGAAGTAATTATTCAGCTATAGTTGGGAGCGAGTGAGATTTTAGAATCCGATGCATACAGATTGTTCAGTCGAGTCGCAAGGGGATGATTATCTTTTAATGGCTGGAAGGAAGTGCTAGAGAATCGATCGAGATAATGATCGAACAATCGAATTGGAACTTTGATTCAATCTTCTTTCTTTTATAAAAATGATTGAGTGGGCATACTGAGGTACAATTCTCTATTATGGTTAAAATTACACGCTTGAAATACAAACCCATATGTTGCAGGTCCGCTCCGTTTATCCCGTATAGGCCTATGTTTGTTGCACTGTTTGAAATTAACCTTACAAAATGGTTGGCACTTTTCTGTTAACAAATAATCCGAATTTGTCGATTTTTATAATGCTAAAACGTCACATGCACAAACAAAAACAGAATAAATTGCTTTTGTCAAGACTTGAGACTTGGATCCAATGTTAATGCCAACCCCCCCCCCTCCCCCGCAAAACCGAAACACAAACCCTTACATATGGCAGTTACGGGGTACTTCCGATCTATTATCTTCTGAGGAAATCCTCTTTGGGGTAGCACTAGAACAAAAGAAATTACTTGTGTAGTAGCATTGTTCTATTAATTGTGTCCAAGTACCCGTTAGTTGGCGTGTGTAAGGGCACACGCACACATAGCCCCCCCCCCCCCGTTTATTATGCATATCTTTAAAGGTCTGTCGAATGGTTGGCTTTCAATTTAATATTTTGTTACAATTTAACACAAGGCCATGCAGTTTAAGAGCTAGGCCCCTGTTATTCGCCAGGAATGGGGTTCGAAATCACCTACGAATTAAACAAATCTCTCCGGTTTGGGTTAAATAATATGTACGTATATATGCACCTTCCTGATGTGATGAAAGTTAGTTAAGTGGAGATTGCATATTTCCAAACTGTGGAAATTCTAAGCATTATCCTATCGTCTTGAAGAGGGTTTGGAACACCTGATCCTAATGGTTAAATTTTCATATTCTGACATGTTATTTGTATTTATTTATTTTCGTCAAGTTGTTTTCACACCAACATTGTTTTTCATATTCACACTATGAACAATATTTAAATTGCAGAAATTAATGGTGATGGGAGGGACGAGGTGGTAGGGGTTTATTGTGCTATTTTCAGGACTTGAATTCCAGATGGCATTATTTCTCCGAAGGATTGGTATTGATAATTATCAACTTTATTGTCAATAATAATAATTATAACTTTGGACTAATCTTCCTTTGTTTTCAACACTTACCAATGCATGTATTATTTATTTAGCTGGTTGTGCTTGTTACTCTGGATCCGACGGTCCTGGATAAGAACCTATTAATGGTCGGTTCATCTTGATTAGAACCTATAATAATAAGAAATAACTATAAATAAATAGTAAATTTGCGGGTACAACCATGTGTAAATCTCTTTATGGGAGTGTTGGCTCTGAAAAGAGGCGGTGCTGGTCGGTTCTCGTTATGATGTGTCGGAAGAAATGTTGATGTATGAATGATTTTGTGTTTATAACCGAATAAAAGTGTTTGAAATGCATATAGGCCTACAACAACAACTAAGAAACAAAGGAAGTGAACAAAGGAAGGAGAACAATTTCAAATTAAAAATGGGATCTTAATAAATGATGTCAGGATCCCGACAATACTTGTTTTTTTAGTGTTTAATTAACCCTACCACTAATTATTTGCAGATTTTGATTTTCTTTTTCCGTGCAACACCTTGAATAAAAGCATGTAACTTTCTTGAATCTGTAAAAATAGCTATTTAAATTTAAATTTAATTACTCGGGTCAACCGGCAAAAAATCGGACCTAGCATATTTAACACGTGCTGTTTTATGCTTTCTGATTAAAAGTCTATGAATGAGTTTCATGTCCTGGGTTATCATTCGTAATTATGTATTTCTGTTGGATAATTTGTTTAGGTCACTGGAACATAATTGTATGGCCTGAAAGTTAGGACTTTTGAATTTTAAGCATGTTGGTCCTAACCCCGATGATTATTAACATTGGGGAAAAACAGTTCTACAGTTTTCTAAGAGTTCTAAGAGTTAATTTAATAAATTTGTGGGTCCGGTGGGTCTACCGTACAAAACGACCTTGTATTATTTCGATTATTTTTTATGTGGTTAGTTTAATTAATTAATGTCTTCAAGCAGACAAAGTGTGAATAGGGTGATTAAAGCACTAAGGACTATGGTCAAATAAAAAACTTGAATTATAACAATTATTGTGAATTTCCATTTTCTTTTTCTGTGTTTTGTTGGTTAGGGTTAGGGTAAGGGTTATTATGTGGTTAGTCTAAATGTCTTCAAGCAGACAAAGTGTGAATAGGATGATTAAAGCACTAGGAACTATGGTAAAAAAAAAAACCCAACTTGTATTATTCAAATTATTGTGCATTTCCATTTTCTTTTTCTGTGTTTTGTTGGTTAGGGTTTAGGGTAAGTGTTATTATGTGGTTAGTTTAACTAATGTCTTCAAGCAAACAATGTGTGAATATGATGATTAAAGCACCCGGAACTATGATCAAATAAAAAACTTTGATTATTACAATTGTTGTGCATTTCCATTTTCTGTGTTTTGTTGGTTAGGGTTAGGGTTAGGGTTATTAGTTAGTTAGTTTAATTAATAAATGACTTCAAGAAAACAATGTGTGAATAGGATGATTAAAGCACTCGAAACTATGGTCAAATAAAAAAAACCTTGTATTATTAAAATTATTGTGCGTTTCCATTTTCTGTGTTTTGTTGGTTAGGGTTAGGGTTATTATGTGGTTAGTTTAATTAATAAACGTCTTCAAGAAAACAACGTGTGAATAGGATGATTAAAGCACTACAGGAACTATGGTCAAATAACAAAAAAATTATTATTAAAATTATTGTGCATTTCCATTTTCTTTTTTCTGTGTTTTGCTGGTTAGGGTTAGGATTTTTTGTCTTTTCGTAACCAAAACAAAATGGCAAAGAGGAAGAACTTTGAACTCCGAGTCAAGTACCCTAGGTTCGAGAGTAGGTTATCTCTTACTAATTTGTATTTATTTATTTATTTGTCATTATTTTTTCTCGTTCTGAATATAGGTTCCCAGTTGATAATTAAACCAAATTGCTACCAATTTAAGCGCAGTTTTGTATAACAATTTATTATCCTAGGTCGAATTCTTTAATTTTATAAATCTATGATACTATATAATGTAAAAAAAAAAATAATTCAATCAAGCACGGCCCAATAGCGTGGTGGGCAAGATTCCCTACAGTCAGCCAAGTGCCCCAGGTTCGAGCCCTTTTGAGGCATATTTCTTTTTCTTTTTTTTCAATCGTATTTTAAAAGGTTTTCTTCATTCATCTATCTGAGTTTGTTGGTGTTACGTAACCGAAAAAATGGCAAAGAGGAAGAAGTTTGCACTCGAAGCCAAGAGCCCTGAGTTCGAGAACAGGTTATTTAATGTTTTAGTTTTATTTTATTTTTATTTTGCTGGTTAGGATTAGGGTTAGGATTTTTTGTCTTTTCGTAACCAAAACAAAATGGCAAAAAGGAAGAACTTTGAACTCCGAGCCAAGTGCCCCAGGTTCGAACCATTTTGAGGCATATTTCTTTTTCCTTTTTTCAATCGTATTTTAAAAGGTTTTCTTCATTCATCTATCTGAGTTTGTTGGTGTTACGTAACCGAAAAAATGGCAAAGAGGAAGAAGTTTGGACTCGAAGCCAAGAGCCCTGAGTTCGAGAACAGGTTATTTAATGTTTTGGTTTTATTTTATTTTTATTTTGCTGGTTAGGGTTAGGGTTAGGGTTAGGATTTTTTGTCTTTTCGTAACCAAAACAAAATGGCAAAGAGGAAGAACTTTGAACTCCGAGCCAAGTGCCCCGGGTTCGAAGCATTTTGAGGCATATTTTCTTTTCCTTTTTTCAATCGTATTTTAAAAGGTTTTCTTCATTCATCTATCTGAGTTTGTTGGTGTTACGTAACCGAAAGAATGGCAAAGAGGAAGAAGTTTGGACTCGAAGCCAAGAGCCCTGAGTTCGAGAACAGGTTATTTAATGTTTTGGTTTTATTTTATTTTTATTTTGCTGGTTAGGGTTAGGGTTAGGGTTAGGATTTTTTGTCTTTTCGTAACCAAAACAAAATGGCAAAGAGGAAGAACTTTGAACTCCGAACCAAGTGCCCCAGGTTCGAACCATTTTGAGGCATATTTCTTTTTCCTTTTTTCAATCGTATTTTAAAAGGTTTTCTTCATTCATCTATCTGAGTTTGTTGGTGTTACGTAACCGAAAAAATGGCAAACAGGAAGAAGTTTGGACTCGAAGCCAAGAGCCCTGAGTTCGAGAACAGGTTATTTAATGTTTTGGTTTTATTTTATTTTTATTTTGCTGGTTAGGGTTAGGGTTAGGGTTAGGATTTTTTGTCTTTTCGTAACCAAAACAAAATGGCAAAGAGGAAGAACTTTGAACTCCGAGCCAAGTGCCCCAGGTTCGAACCATTTTGAGGCATATTTCTTTTTCCTTTTTTCAATCGTATTTTAAAAGGTTTTCTTCATTCATCTATCTGAGTTTGTTGGTGTTACGTAACCGAAAAAATGGCAAAGAGGAACAAGTTTGGACGCGAAGCCAAGAGGCCTGAGTTCGAGAACAGGTTATTTAATGTTTTGGTTTTATTTTATTTTTATTTTGCTGGTTAGGGTTATGATTTTTTGTCTTTTCGTAACCAAAACAAAATGGCAAAGAGGAAGAACTTTGAACTCCGAGCCAAGTGCCCCAGGTTCGAACCATTTTGAGGCATATTTCTTTTTCCTTTTTCAAATCGTATTTTAAAAGGTTTTCTTCATTCATCTATCTGAGTTTGTTGGTGTTACGTAACCGAAAAAATGGCAAAGAGGAAGAAGTTTGGACTCGAAGCCAAGAGCCCTGAGTTCGAGAACAGGTTATTTAATGTTTTGGTTTTATTTTATTTTTATTTTGCTGGTTAGGGTTAGGGTTAGGGTTAGGATTTTTTGTCTTTTCGTAACCAAAACAAAATGGCAAAGAGGAAGAACTTTGAACTCGAGCCAAGTGCCCCAGGATCGAACCATTTTGAGGCATATTTTTTTCCTTTTTCAATCGTATTTTAAAAGGTTTTCTTCATTCATCTATCTGAGTTTGTTGGTGTTACGTAACCGAAAAAATGGCAAAGAGGAAGAAGTTTGGACTCGAAGCCAAGAGCCCTGAGTTCGAGAACAGGTTATTTAATGTTTTGGTTTTATTTTATTTTTATTTTGCTGGTTAGGGTTAGGGTTAGGATTTTTTGTCTTTTCGTAACCAAAACAAAATGGCAAAGAGGAAGAACTTTGAACTCCGAGCCAAGTGCCCCAGGATCGAACCATTTTGAGGCATATTTCTTTTTCCTTTTTTCAATCGTATTTTAAAAGGTTTTCTTCATTCATCTATCTGAGTTTGTTGGTGTTACGTAACCGAAAAAATGGCAAAGAGGAAGAAGTTTGGACTCGAAGCCAAGAGCCCTGAGTTCGAGAACAGGTTATTTAATGTTTTGGTTTTATTTTATTTTTATTTTGCTGGTTAGGGTTAGGGTTAGGGTTAGGATTTTTGTCTTTTCGTAACCAAAACAAAATGGCAAAGAGGAAGAACTTTGAACTCGAGCCAAGTGCCCCAGGATCGAACCATTTTGAGGCATATTTTTTTCCTTTTTCAATCGTATTTTAAAAGGTTTTCTTCATTCATCTATCTGAGTTTGTTGGTGTTACGTAACCGAAAAAATGGCAAAGAGGAAGAAGTTTGGACTCGAAGCCAAGAGCCCTGAGTTCGAGAACAGGTTATTTAATGTTTTGGTTTTATTTTATTTTTATTTTGCTGGTTAGGGTTAGGGTTAGGGTTAGGACTTTTGTCTTTTCGTAACCAAAACAAAATGGCAAAGAGGAAGAACTTTGAACTCCGAGCCAAGTGCCCCAGGTTCGAACCATTTTGAGGCATATTTCTTTTTCCTTTTTTCAATCGTATTTTAAAAGGTTTTCTTCATTCATCTATCTGAGTTTGTTGGTGTTACGTAACCGAAAAAATGGCAAAGAGGAAGAAGTTTGGACTCGAAGCCAAGAGCCCTGAGTTCGAGAACAGGTTATTTAATGTTTTGGTTTTATTTTATTTTTATTTTGCTGGTTAGGTTAGGTTAGGATTTTTGTCTTTTCGTAACCAAAACAAAATGGCAAAGAGGAAGAACTTTGAACTCCGAGCCAAGTGCCCCACCTTCGAACCATTTTGAGCAATTTTATTTTCCTTTTTTCAATCGTATTTTAAAAGGTTTTCTTCATTCATCTATCTGAGTTTGTTGGTGTTACGTAACCGAAAAAATGGCAAAGAGGAAGAAGTTTGGACTCGAAGCCAAGAGCCCTGAGTTCGAGAACAGGTTATTTAATGTTTTGGTTTTATTTTATTTTTATTTTGCTGGTTAGGGTTAGGATTTTTTGTCTTTTCGTAACCAAAACAAAATGGCAAAGAGGAAGAACTTTGAACTCGAGCCAAGTGCCCCAGGATCGAACCATTTTGAGGCATATTTCTTTTCCTTTTTCAATCGTATTTTAAAAGGTTTTCTTCATTCATCTATCTGAGTTTGTTGGTGTTACGTAACCGAAAAAATGGCAAAGAGGAAGAAGTTTGGACTCGAAGCCAAGAGCCCTGAGTTCGAGAACAGGTTATTTAACGTTTTGGTTTTATTTTATTTTTATTTTGCTGGTTAGGGTTAGGGTTAGGGTTAGGATTTATTGTCTTTTCGTAACCAAAACAAAATGGCAAAGAGGAAGAACTTTGAACTCGAGCCAAGTGCCCCAGGATCGAACCATTTTGAGGCATATTTCTTTTTCCTCTTCTCAATCGTATTTTAAAAGGTTTTCTTCATTCATCTATCTGAGTTTGTTGGTGTTACGTAACCGATAAAATGGCAAAGAGGAAGAAGTTTGGACTCGAAGCCAAGAGCCCTGAGTTCGAGAACAGGTTATTTAATGTTTTGTTTTTATTTTATTTTTATTTTGCTGGTTAGGGTTAGGGTTAGGATTTTTTGTCTTTTCGTAACCAAAACAAAATGGCAAAGAGGAAGAACTTTGAACTCCGAGCCAAGTGCCCCAGGTTCGAACCATTTTGAGGCATATTTCTTTTCCTGTTTTCAATCGTATTTTAAAAGGTTTTCTTCATTCATCTATCTGAGTTTGTTGGTGTTACGTAACCGAAAAAATGGCAAAGAGGAAGAAGTTTGGACTCGAAGCCAAGAGCCCTGAGTTCGAGAACAGGTTATTTAATGTTTTGGTTTTATTTTATTTTTATTTTGCTGGTTAGGGTTAGGGTTAGGGTTAGGACTTTTGTCTTTTCGTAACCAAAACAAAATGGCAAAGAGGAAGAACTTTGAACTCCGAGCCAAGTGCCCCAGGTTCGAACCATTTTGAGGCATATTTCTTTTTCCTTTTTTCAATCGTATTTTAAAAGGTTTTCTTCATTCATCTATCTGAGTTTGTTGGTGTTACGTAACCGAAAAAATGGCAAAGAGGAAGAAGTTTGGACTCGAAGCCAAGAGCCCTGAGTTCGAGAACAGGTTATTTAATGTTTTGGTTTTATTTTATTTTTATTTTGCTGGTTAGGGTTAGGATTTTTTGTCTTTTCGTAACCAAAACAAAATGGCAAAGAGGAAGAACTTTGAACTCGAGCCAAGTGCCCCAGGTTCGAACCATTTTGAGGCATATTTCTTTTCCTTTTTTCAATCGTATTTTAAAAGGTTTTCTTCATTCATCTATCTGAGTTTGTTGGTGTTACGTAACCGAAAAAATGGCAAAGAGGAAGAAGTTTGGACTCGAAGCCAAGAGCCCTGAGTTCGAGAACAGGTTATTTAATGTTTTGGTTTTATTTTATTTTTATTTTGCTGGTTAGGGTTAGGGTTAGGGTTAGGATTTTTTGTCTTTTCGTAACCAAAACAAAATGGCAAAGAGGAAGAACTTTGAACTCCGAGCCAAGTGCCCCAGGTTCGAACCATTTTGAGGCATATTTCTTTTTCCTTTTTTCAATCGTATTTTAAAAGGTTTTCTTCATTCATCTATCTGAGTTTGTTGGTGTTACGTAACCGAAAAAATGGCAAAGAGGAAGAAGTTTGGACTCGAAGCCAAGAGCCCTGAGTTCGAGAACAGGTTATTTAATGTTTTGGTTTTATTTTATTTTTATTTTGCTGGTTAGGGTTAGGGTTAGGTTAGGATTTTTGTCTTTTCGTAACCAAAACAAAATGGCAAAGAGGAAGAACTTTGAACTCCGAGCCAAGTGCCCCAGGTTCGAACCATTTTGAGGCATATTTCTTTTTCCTTTTTTCAATCGTATTTTAAAAGGTTTTCTTCATTCATCTATCTGAGTTTGTTGGTGTTACGTAACCGAAAAAATGGCAAAGAGGAAGAAGTTTGGACTCGAAGCCAAGAGCCCTGAGTTCGAGAACAGGTTATTTAATGTTTTGGTTTTATTTTATTTTTATTTTGCTGGTTAGGGTTAGGGTTAGGGTTAGGATTTTTTGTCTTTTCGTAACCAAAACAAAATGGCAAAGAGGAAGAACTTTGAACTCCGAGCCAAGTGCCCCAGGTTCGAACCATTTTGAGGCATATTTCTTTTTCCTTTTTTCAATCGTATTTTAAAAGGTTTTCTTCATTCATCTATCTGAGTTTGTTGGTGTTACGTAACCGAAAAATGGCAAAGAGGAAGAAGTTTGGACTCGAAGCCAAGAGCCCTGAGTTCGAGAACAGGTTATTTAATGTTTTGGTTTTATTTTATTTTTATTTTGCTGGTTAGGGTTAGGGTTAGGGTTAGGATTTTTGTGTCTTTTCGTAACCAAAACAAAATGGCAAAGAGGAAGAACTTTGAACTCCGAGCCAAGTGCCCCAGGTTCGAACCATTTTGAGGCATATTTCTTTTCCTTTTTCAATCGTATTTTAAAAGGTTTTCTTCATTCATCTATCTGAGTTTGTTGGTGTTACGTAACCGAAAAAATGGCAAAGAGGAAGAAGTTTGGACTCGAAGCCAAGAGCCCTGAGTTCGAGAACAGGTTATTTAATGTTTTGGTTTTATTTTATTTTTATTTTGCTGGTTAGGGTTAGGGTTAGGATTTTTTGTCTTTTCGTAACCAAAACAAAATGGCAAAGAGGAAGAACTTTGAACTCCGAGCCAAGTGCCCCAGGTTCGAACCATTTTGAGGCATATTTCTTTTTCCTTTTTTCAATCGTATTTTAAAAGGTTTTCTTCATTCATCTATTTGAGTTTGTTGGTGTTACGTAACCGAAAAATGGCAAAGAGGAAGAACTTTGGACTCGAAGCCAAGAGCCCTGAGTTCGAGAACAGGTTATTTAATGTTTTGGTTTTATTTTATTTTTATTTTGCTGGTTAGGGTTAGGGTTAGGGTTAGGATTTTTTGTCTTTTCGTAACCAAAACAAAATGGCAAAGAGGAAGAACTTTGAACTCCGAGCCAAGTGCCCCAGGTTCGAACCATTTTGAGGCATATTTCTTTTCCTTTTTCAATCGTATTTTAAAGGTTTTCTTCATTCATCTATCTGATTTTGTTGGTGTTACGTAACCGAAAAATGGCAAAGAGGAACAAGTTTGGACTCGAAGCCAAGAGCCCTGAGTTCGAGAACAGGGTATTTAATGTTTTGGTTTTATTTTATTTTTATTTTGCTGGTTTTGGTTAGGATTTTTGTGTCTTTTCGTAACCAAAACAAAATGGCAAAGAGGAAGAACTTTGAACTCCGAGCCAAGTGCCCCAGGTTCGAACCATTTTGAGGCATATTTCTTTTTCCTTTTTTCAATCGTATTTTAAAAGGTTTTCTTCATTCATCTATCTGAGTTTGTTGGTGTTACGTAACCGAAAAAATGGCAAAGAGGAAGAAGTTTGGACTCGAAGCCAAGAGCCCTGAGTTCGAGAACAGGTTATTTAATGTTTTGGTTTTATTTTATTTTTATTTTGCTGGTTAGGGTTAGGGTTAGGGTTAGGATTTTTGTCTTTTCGTAACCAAAACAAAATGGCAAAGAGGAAGAACTTTGAACTCCGAGCCAAGTGCCCCAGGTTCGAACCATTTTGAGGCATATTTTTTTCCTTTTTTCAATCGTATTTTAAAAGGTTTTCTTCATTCATCTATCTGAGTTTGTTGGTGTTACGTAACCGAAAAAATGGCAAAGAGGAAGAAGTTTGGACTCGAAGCCAAGAGCCCTGAGTTCGAGAACAGGTTATTTAATGTTTTGGTTTTATTTTATTTTTATTTTGCTGGTTAGGGTTAGGGTTAGGGTTAGGATTTTTTGTCTTTTCGTAACCAAAACAAAATGGCAAAGAGGAAGAACTTTGAACTCCGAGCCAAGTGCCCCAGGTTCGAACCATTTTGAGGCATATTTCTTTTTCCTTTTTTCAATCGTATTTTAAAAGGTTTTCTTCATTCATCTATCTGAGTTTGTTGGTGTTACGTAACCGAAAAAATGGCAAAGAGGAAGAAGTTTGGACTCGAAGCCAAGAGCCCTGAGTTCGAGAACAGGTTATTTAATGTTTTGGTTTTATTTTATTTTTATTTTGCTGGTTAGGGTTAGGGTTAGGGTTAGGATTTTTTGTCTTTTCGTAACCAAAACAAAATGGCAAAGAGGAAGAACTTTGAACTCCGAGCCAAGTGCCCCAGGTTCGAACCATTTTGAGGCATATTTCTTTTCCTTTTTCAATCGTATTTTAAAAGGTTTTCTTCATTCATCTATCTGAGTTTGTTGGTGTTACGTAACCGAAAAAATGGCAAAGAGGAAGAAGTTTGGACTCGAAGCCAAGAGCCCTGAGTTCGAGAACAGGTTATTTAATGTTTTGGTTTTATTTTATTTTTATTTTGCTGGTTAGGGTTAGGGTTAGGGTTAGGATTTTTTGTCTTTTCGTAACCAAAACAAAATGGCAAAGAGGAAGAACTTTGAACTCCGAGCCAAGTGCCCCAGGTTCGAACCATTTTGAGGCATATTTCTTTTTCCTTTTTTCAATCGTATTTTAAAAGGTTTTCTTCATTCATCTATCTGAGTTTGTTGGTGTTACGTAACCGAAAAAATGGCAAAGAGGAAGAAGTTTGGACTCGAAGCCAAGAGCCCTGAGTTCGAGAACAGGTTATTTAATGTTTTGGTTTTATTTTATTTTTATTTTGCTGGTTAGGGTTAGGATTTTTTGTCTTTTCGTAACCAAAACAAAATGGCAAAGAGGAAGAACTTTGAACTCCGAGCCAAGTGCCCCAGGTTCGAACCATTTTGAGGCATATTTCTTTTCCTTTTTCAATCGTATTTTAAAAGGTTTTCTTCATTCATCTATTTGAGTTTGTTGGTGTTACGTAACCGAAAAATGGCAAAGAGGAAGAAGTTTGGACTCGAAGCCAAGAGCCCTGAGTTCGAGAACAGGTTATTTAATGTTTTGGTTTTATTTTATTTTTATTTTGCTGGTTAGGGTTAGGGTTAGGATTTTTTGTCTTTTCGTAACCAAAACAAAATGGCAAAGAGGAAGAACTTTGAACTCCGAGCCAAGTGCCCCAGGTTCGAACCATTATGAGGCATATTTCTTTTTCCCTTTTTCAATCGTATTTTAAAAGGTTTTCTTCATTCATCTATCTGAGTTTGTTGGTGTTACGTAACCGAAAAAATGGCAAAGAGGAAGAAGTTTGGACTCGAAGCCAAGAGCCCTGAGTTCGAGAACAGGTTATTTAATGTTTTGGTTTTATTTTATTTTTATTTTGCTGGTTAGGGTTAGGATTTTTTGTCTTTTCGTAACCAAAACAAAATGGCAAAGAGGAAGAACTTTGAACTCCGAGCCAAGTGCCCCAGGTTCGAACCATTTTGAGGCATTTTTTTTTCCTTTTTTCAATCGTATTTTAAAAGGTTTTCTTCATTCATCTATCTGAGTTTGTTGGTGTTACGTAACCGAAAAAATGGCAAAGAGGAAGAAGTTTGGACTCGAAGCCAAGAGCCCTGAGTTCGAGAACAGGTTATTTAATGTTTTGGTTTTATTTTATTTTTATTTTGCTGGTTAGGGTTAGGGTTAGGGTTAGGATTTTTGTCTTTTCGTAACCAAAACAAAATGGCAAAGAGGAAGAACTTTGAACTCGAGCCAAGTGCCCCAGGTTCGAACCATTTTGAGGCATATTTCTTTTTCCTTTTTTCAATCGTATTTTAAAAGGTTTTCTTCATTCATCTATCTGAGTTTGTTGGTGTTACGTAACCGAAAAAATGGCAAAGAGGAAGAAGTTTGGACTCGAAGCCAAGAGCCCTGAGTTCGAGAACAGGTTATTTAATGTTTTGGTTTTATTTTATTTTTATTTTGCTGGTTAGGGTTAGGGTTAGGGTTAGGATTTTTTGTCTTTTCGTAACCAAAACAAAATGGCAAAGAGGAAGAACTTTGAACTCCGAGCCAAGTGCCCCAGGTTCGAACCATTTTGAGGCATTTTTTTTTCCTTTTTTCAATCGTATTTTAAAAGGTTTTCTTCATTCATCTATCTGAGTTTGTTGGTGTTACGTAACCGAAAAAATGGCAAAGAGGAAGAAGTTTGGACTCGAAGCCAAGAGCCCTGAGTTCGAGAACAGGTTATTTAATGTTTTGGTTTTATTTTATTTTTATTTTGCTGGTTAGGGTTAGGGTTAGGGTTAGGATTTTTTGTCTTTTCGTAACCAAAACAAAATGGCAAAGAGGAAGAACTTTGAACTCGAGCCAAGTGCCCCAGGTTCGAACCATTTTGAGGCATATTTCTTTTTCCTTTTTCAATCGTATTTTAAAAGGTTTTCTTCATTCATCTATCTGAGTTTGTTGGTGTTACGTAACCGAAAAAATGGCAAAGAGGAAGAAGTTTGGACTCGAAGCCAAGAGCCCTGAGTTCGAGAACAGGTTATTTAATGTTTTGGTTTTATTTTATTTTTATTTTGCTGGTTAGGGTTAGGGTTAGGGTTAGGATTTTTTGTCTTTTCGTAACCAAAACAAAATGGCAAAGAGGAAGAACTTTGAACTCCGAGCCAAGTGCCCCAGGTTCGAACCATTTTGAGGCATATTTCTTTTTCCTATTTTCAAACGTATTTTAAAATGTTTTCTTCATTCATATATTTGAGTTTGTTGTTGTTACGTAACCGAAAAATGGCAAAGAGGAAGAAGTTTGGACTCGAAGCCAAGAGCCCTGAGTTCGAGAACAGGTTATTTAATGTTTTGGTTTTATTTTATTTTTATTTTGCTGGTTAGGGTTAGGATTGTTTGTCTTTTCGTAACCAAAACAAAATGGCAAAGAGGAAGAACTTTGAACTCCGAGCCAAGTGCCCCAGGTTCGAACCATTTTGAGGCATTTTTTTTTCCTTTTTTCAATCGTATTTTAAAAGGTTTTCTTCATTCATCTATCTGAGTTTGTTGGTGTTACGTAACCGAAAAAATGGCAAAGAGGAAGAAGTTTGGACTCGAAGCCAAGAGCCCTGAGTTCGAGAACAGGTTATTTAATGTTTTGGTTTTATTTTATTTTTATTTTGCTGGTTAGGGTTAGGGTTAGGATTTTTTGTCTTTTCGTAACCAAAACAAAATGGCAAAGAGGAAGAACTTTGAACTCCGAGCCAAGTGCCCCAGGTTCGAACCATTTTGAGGCATATTTCTTTTTCCTTTTTTCAATCGTATTTTAAAAGGTTTTCTTCATTCATCTATCTGAGTTTGTTGGTGTTACGTAACCGAAAAAATGGCAAAGAGGAACAAGTTTGGACTCGAAGCCAAGAGCCCTGAGTTCGAGAACAGGTTATTTAATGTTTTGGTTTTATTTTATTTTTATTTTGCTGGTTAGGGTTAGGATTTTTTGTCTTTTCGTAACCAAAACAAAATGGCAAAGAGGAAGAACTTTGAACTCCGAGCCAAGTGCCCCAGGTTCGAACCATTTTGAGGCTTCTTACATAGACCAAGTTTCAATCGTATTTTAAAAGGTTTTCTTCATTCATCTATCTGAGTTTGTTGGTGTTACGTAACCGAAAAAATGGCAAAGAGGAAGAAGTTTGGACTCGAAGCCAAGAGCCCTGAGTTCGAGAACAGGTTATTTAATGTTTTGGTTTTATTTTATTTTTATTTTGCTGGTTAGGGTTAGGGTTAGGGTTTTTGTCTTTTCGTAACCAAAACCAAATGGCAAAGAGGAAGAACTTTGAACTCCGAGCCAAGTGCCCCAGGTTCGAACCATTTTGAGGCATATTTCTTTTTCCTTTTTCAATAGTATTTTAAATTTTTCTTCATTCATCTATCTGAGTTTGTTGGTGTTACGTAACCGAAAAAATGGCAAAGAGGAAGAAGTTTGGACTCGAAGCCAAGAGCCCTGAGTTCGAGAACAGGTTATTTAATGTTTTGGTTTTATTTTATTTTTATTTTGCTGGTTAGGGTTAGGATTTTTTGTCTTTTCGTAACCAAAACAAAATGGCAAAGAGGAAGAACTTTGAACTCCGAGCCAAGTGCCCCAGGTTCGAACCATTTTGAGGCATATTTCTTTTTCCTTTCTAAATTCGTATTTTAAAAGGTTTTCTTCATTCATCTATCTGAGTTTGTTGGTGTTACGTAACCGAAAAAATGGCAAAGAGGAAGAAGTTTGGACTCGAAGCCAAGAGCCCTGAGTTCGAGAACAGGTTATTTAATGTTTTGGTTTTATTTTATTTTTATTTTGCTGGTTAGGGTTAGGGTTAGGGTTAGGATTTTTTGTCTTTTCGTAACCAAAACAAAATGGCAAAGAGGAAGAACTTTGAACTCCGAGCCAAGTGCCCCAGGTTCGAACCATTTTGAGGCATTTTTGTTTTCCTTTTTTCAATCGTATTTTAAAAGGTTTTCTTCATTCATCTATCTGAGTTTGTTGGTGTTACGTAACCGAAAAAATGGCAAAGAGGAAGAAGTTTGGACTCGAAGCCAAGAGCCCTGAGTTCGAGAACAGGTTATTTAATGTTTTGGTTTTATTTTATTTTTATTTTGCTGGTTAGGGTTAGGGTTAGGGTTAGGATTTTTTGTCTTTTCGTAACCAAAACAAAATGGCAAAGAGGAAGAACTTTGAACTCCGAGCCAAGTGCCCCAGGTTCGAACCATTTTGAGGCATATTTTTTTTTCCCTTTTTTCAATCGTATTTTAAAAGGTTTTCTTCATTCATCTATCTGAGTTTGTTGGTGTTACGTAACCGAAAAAATGGCAAAGAGGAAGAAGTTTGGACTCGAAGCCAAGAGCCCTGAGTTCGAGAACAGGTTATTTAATGTTTTGGTTTTATTTTATTTTTATTTTGCTGGTTAGGGTTAGGGTTAGGATTTTTGTCTTTTCGTAACCAAAACAAAATGGCAAAGAGGAAGAACTTTGAACTCCGAGCCAAGTGCCCCAGGTTCGAACCATTTTGAGGCATATTTCTTTTTCCTTTTTTCAATCGTATTTTAAAAGGTTTTCTTCATTCATCTATCTGAGTTTGTTGGTGTTACGTAACCGAAAAAATGGCAAAGAGGAAGAAGTTTGGACTCGAAGCCAAGAGCCCTGAGTTCGAGAACAGGTTATTTAATGTTTTGGTTTTATTTTATTTTTATTTTGCTGGTTAGGGTTAGGGTTAGGGTTAGGATTTTTGTGTCTTTTCGTAACCAAAACAAAATGGCAAAGAGGAAGAACTTTGAACTCCGAGCCAAGTGCCCCAGGTTCGAACCATTTTGAGGCATATTTCTTTTTCCTTTTTTCAATCGTATTTTAAAAGGTTTTCTTCATTCATCTATCTGAGTTTGTTGGTGTTACGTAACCGAAAAAATGGCAAAGAGGAACAAGTTTGGACTCGAAGTCAAGAGCCCTGAGTTCGAGAACAGGTTATTTAATGTTTTGGTTATATTTTATTTTTATTTTGCTGGTTAGGGTTAAGGTTAGGATTTTTTGTCTTTTCGTAACCAAAACAAAATGGCAAAGAGGAAGAACTTTAAACTCCGAGCCAAGTGCCCCAGGTTCGAACCATTTTGAGGCATTTTTGTTTTCCTTTTTTCAATCGTATTTTAAAAGGTTTTCTTCATTCATCTATTTGAGTTTGTTGGTGTTACGTAACCGAAAAATGGCAAAGAGGAAGAAGTTTGGACTCGAAGCCAAGAGCCCTGAGTTCGAGAACAGGTTATTTAATGTTTTGGTTTTATTTTATTTTTATTTTGCTGGTTAGGGTTAGGGTTAGGGTTAGGATTTTTGTCTTTTCGTAACCAAAACAAAATGGCAAAGAGGAAGAACTTAGAAATACGAGCCAAGTGCCCCAGGTTCGAACCATTTTGAGTCATAGTAATTTGTACCTTTTTCAAAAGTATTTTTAAAGGTTTTCTTCATTCATCTATCTGAGTTTGTTGGTGTTACGTAACCGAAAAAATGGCAAAGAGGAAGAAGTTTGGACTCGAAGCCAAGAGCCCTGAGTTCGAGAACAGGTTATTTAATGTTTTGGTTTTATTTTATTTTTATTTTGCTGGTTAGGGTTAGGATTTTTTGTCTTTTCGTAACCAAAACAAAATGGCAAAGAGGAAGAACTTTGAACTCCGAGCCAAGTGCCCCAGGTTCGAACCATTTTGAGGCATATTTCTTTTTCCTTTTTTCAATCGTATTTTAAAAGGTTTTCTTCATTCATCTATCTGAGTTTGTTGGTGTTACGTAACCGAAAAAATGGCAAAGAGGAAGAAGTTTGGACTCGAAGCCAAGAGCCCTGAGTTCGAGAACAGGTTATTTAATGTTTTGGTTTTATTTTATTTTTATTTTGCTGGTTAGGGTTAGGGTTAGGGTTAGGATTTTTGTCTTTTCGTAACCAAAACAAAATGGCAAAGAGGAAGAACTTTGAACTCGAGCCAAGTGCCCCAGGTTCGAACCATTTTGAGGCATATTTCTTTTTCCTTTTTCAATCGTATTTTAAAAGGTTTTCTTCATTCATCTATCTGAGTTTGTTGGTGTTACGTAACCGAAAAAATGGCAAAGAGGAAGAAGTTTGGACTCGAAGCCAAGAGCCCTGAGTTCGAGAACAGGTTATTTAATGTTTTGGTTTTATTTTATTTTTATTTTGCTGGTTAGGGTTAGGGTTAGGTTAGGATTTTTGTCTTTTCGTAACCAAAACAAAATGGCAAAGAGGAAGAACTTTGAACTCCGAGCCAAGTGCCCCAGGTTCGAACAATTTTGAGGCATTTTTGTTTTCCTTTTTTCAATCGTATTTTAAAAGGTTTTCTTCATTCATCTATCTGAGTTTGTTGGTGTTACGTAACCGAAAAAATGGCAAAGAGGAAGAAGTTTGGACTCGAAGCCAAGAGCCCTGAGTTCGAGAACAGGTTATTTAATGTTTTGGTTTTATTTTATTTTTATTTTGCTGGTTAGGGTTAGGGTTAGGGTTAGGATTTTTTGTCTTTTCGTAACCAAAACAAAATGGCAAAGAGGAAGAACTTTGAACTCCGAGCCAAGTGCCCCAGGTTCGAACCATTTTGAGGCATATTTCTTTTTCCTTTTTTCAATCGTATTTTAAAAGGTTTTCTTCATTCATCTATCTGAGTTTGTTGGTGTTACGTAACCGAAAAAATGGCAAAGAGGAAGAAGTTTGGACTCGAAGCCAAGAGCCCTGAGTTCGAGAACAGGTTATTTAATGTTTTGGTTTTATTTTATTTTTATTTTGCTGGTTAGGGTTAGGATTTTTTGTCTTTTCGTAACCAAAACAAAATGGCAAAGAGGAAGAACTTTGAACTCGAGCCAAGTGCCCCAGGTTCGAACCATTTTGAGGCATATTTCTTTTTCCTTTTTTCAATCGTATTTTAAAAGGTTTTCTTCATTCATCTATCTGAGTTTGTTGGTGTTACGTAACCGAAAAAATGGCAAAGAGGAAGAAGTTTGGACTCGAAGCCAAGAGCCCTGAGTTCGAGAACAGGTTATTTAATGTTTTCTTTTTATTTTATTTTTATTTTGCTGGTTAGGGTTAGGGTTAGGATTTTTTGTCTTTTCGTAACCAAAACAAAATGGCAAAGAGGAAGAACTTTGAACTCCGAGCCAAGTGCCCCAGGTTCGAACCATTTTGAGGCATATTTCTTTTTCCTTTTTTTCAATCGTATTTTAAAAGGTTTTCTTCATTCATCTATCTGAGTTTGTTGGTGTTACGTAACCGAAAAAATGGCAAAGAGGAAGAAGTTTGGACTCGAAGCCAAGAGCCCTGAGTTCGAGAACAGGTTATTTAATGTTTTGGTTTTATTTTATTTTTATTTTGCTGGTTAGGGTTAGGGTTAGGGTTAGGATTTTTTGTCTTTTCGTAACCAAAACAAAATGGCAAAGAGGAAGAACTTTGAACTCCGAGCCAAGTGCCCCAGGTTCGAACCATTTTGAGGCATATTTCTTTTTCCCTTTTTCAATCGTATTTTAAAAGGTTTTCTTCATTCATCTATCTGAGTTTGTTGGTGTTACGTAACCGAAAAAATGGCAAAGAGGAAGAAGTTTGGACTCGAAGCCAAGAGCCCTGAGTTCGAGAACAGGTTATTTAATGTTTTGGTTTTATTTTATTTTTATTTTGCTGGTTAGGGTTAGGGTTAGGGTTAGGATTTTTTGTCTTTTGTAACCAAAACAAAATGGCAAAGAGGAAGAACTTTGAACTCCGAGCCAAGTGCCCCAGGTTCGAACCATTTTGAGGCATATATTATTATCCCTATTTTCAAGCGTATTTTAATAGTGTTTCTTCATTCATCTATCTGAGTTTGTTGGTGTTACGTAACCGAAAAAATGGCAAAGAGGAAGAAGTTTGGACTCGAAGCCAAGAGCCCTGAGTTCGAGAACAGGTTATTTAATGTTTTGGTTTTATTTTATTTTTATTTTGCTGGTTAGGGTTAGGATTTTTTGTCTTTTCGTAACCAAAACAAAATGGCAAAGAGGAAGAACTTTGAACTCCGAGCCAAGTGCCCCAGGTTCGAACCATTTTGAGGCATATTTCTTTTTCCTTTTTTCAATCGTATTTTAAAAGGTTTTCTTCATTCATCTATCTGAGTTTGTTGGTGCTACGTAACCGAAAAAAATGGCAAAGAGGAAGAAGTTTGGACTCAAAGCCAAGGGCCCTGAGTTCGAGAACAGGTTATTTAATGTTTTGGTTTTATTTTATTTTTATTTTGCTGGTTAGGGTTAGGATTGTTTGTCTTTTCGTAACCAAAACAAAATGGCAAAGAGGAAGAACTTTGAACTCCGAGCCAAGTGCCCCAGGTTCGAACCATTTTGAGGCATTTTTTTTTCCTTTTTTCAATCGTATTTTAAAAGGTTTTCTTCATTCATCTATCTGAGTTTGTTGGTGTTACGTAACCGAAAAAATGGCAAAGAGGAAGAAGTTTGGACTCGAAGCCAAGAGCCCTGAGTTCGAGAACAGGTTATTTAATGTTTTGGTTTTATTTTATTTTTATTTTGCTGGTTAGGGTTAGGGTTAGGATTTTTTGTCTTTTCGTAACCAAAACAAAATGGCAAAGAGGAAGAACTTTGAACTCCGAGCCAAGTGCCCCAGGTTCGAACCATTTTGAGGCATATTTCTTTTTCCTTTTTCAAATCGTATTTTAAAAGGTTTTCTTCATTCATCTATCTGAGTTTGTTGGTGTTACGTAACCGAAAAAATGGCAAAGAGGAAGAAGTTTGGACTCGAAGCCAAGAGCCCTGAGTTCGAGAACAGGTTATTTAATGTTTTGGTTTTATTTTATTTATATTTCTCTGGTTAGGGTTAGGGTTATGGTTAGGATTATTTGTCTTTTCGTAACCAAAACAAAATGGCAAAGAGGAAGAACTTTGAACTCCGAGCCAAGTGCCCCAGGTTCGAACCATTTTGAGGCATATTTCTTTTTCCTTTTTTCAATCGTATTTTAAAAGGTTTTCTTCATTCATCTATCTGAGTTTGTTGGTGTTACGTAACCGAAAAAATGGCAAAGAGGAAGAAGTTTGGACTCGAAGCCAAGAGCCCTGAGTTCGAGAACAGGTTATTTAATTTATTTTTTTTATTTTATTTTCATTTTGCTTGTTAGTGTTAGTTAATTTTTTCTTTTCGTAACCAAAACAAAATGGCAAAGAGGAAGAACGTTGAACTCCGAGCCAAGTGCCCCAGGTTCGAACCATTTTGAGGCATATTTTTTTTTCCTTTTTTCAATCGTATTTTAAAAGATTTTCTTCATTCATCTATCTGAGTTTGTTGGTGTTACGTAACCGAAAAATGGCAAAGAGGAACAAGTTTGGACTCGAAGCCAAGAGCCCTGAGTTCGAGAACAGGTTATTCAATGTTTTGGTTTTATTTTATTTTTATTTTGCTGGTTAGGGTTAGGGTTAGGATTTTTGTCTTTTCGTAACCAAAACAAAATGGCAAAGAGGAAGAACTTTGAACTCGAGCCAAGTGCCCCAGGTTCGAACCATTTTGAGGCATATTTCTTTTCCTTTTTCAATCGTATTTTAAAAGGTTTTCTTCATTCATCTATCTGAGTTTGTTGGTGTTACGTAACCGAAAAAATGGCAAAGAGGAAGAAGTTTGGACTCGAAGCCAAGAGCCCTGAGTTCGAGAACAGGTTATTTAATGTTTTGGTTTTATTTTATTTTTATTTTGCTGGTTAGGGTTAGGATTTTTGTCTTTTCGTAACCAAAACAAAATGGCAAAGAGGAAGAACTTTGAACTCCGAGCCAAGTGCCCCAGGTTCGAACCATTTTGAGGCATATTTCTTTTTCCTTTTTTCAATCGTATTTTAAAAGGTTTTCTTCATTCATCTATCTGAGTTTGTTGGTGTTACGTAACCGAAAAAATGGCAAAGAGGAAGAAGTTTGGACTCGAAGCCAAGAGCCCTGAGTTCGAGAACAGGTTATTTAATGTTTTGGTTTTATTTTATTTTTATTTTGCTGGTTAGGGTTAGGGTTAGGATTTTTTGTCTTTTCGTAACCAAAACAAAATGGCAAAGAGGAAGAACTTTGAACTCCGAGCCAAGTGCCCCAGGTTCGAACCATTTTGAGGCATATTTATTTACTGTTTGCACTGGTATTGTAAGAGGTTTTATTCATTCATCTATCTGAGTTTGTTGGTGTTACGTAACCGAAAAATGGCAAAGAGGAAGAAGTTTGGACTCGAAGCCAAGAGCCCTGAGTTCGAGAACAGGTTATTTAATGTTTTGGTTTTATTTTATTTTTATTTTGCTGGTTAGGGTTAGGGTTAGGGTTAGGATTTTTTGTCTTTTCGTAACCAAAACAAAATGGCAAAGAGGAAGAACTTTGAACTCCGAGCCAAGTGCCCCAGGATCGAACCATTTTGAGGCATATTTCTTTTTCCTTTTTTCAATCGTATTTTAAAAGGTTTTCTTCATTCATCTATCTGAGTTTGTTGGTGTTACGTAACCGAAAAAATGGCAAAGAGGAAGAAGTTTGGACTCGAAGCCAAGAGCCCTGAGTTCGAGAACAGGTTATTTAATGTTTTGGTTTTATTTTATTTTTATTTTGCTGGTTAGGGTTAGGGTTAGGTTAGGATTTTTGTCTTTTCGTAACCAAAACAAAATGGCAAAGAGGAAGAACTTTGAACTCCGAGCCAAGTGCCCCAGGTTCGAACCATTATGAGGCATATTTCTTTTTCCTGTTTTCAATCGTATTTTAAAAGGTTTTCTTCATTCATCTATCTGAGTTTGTTGGTGTTACGTAACCGAAAAAATGGCAAAGAGGAAGAAGTTTGGACTCGAAGCCAAGAGCCCTGAGTTCGAGAACAGGTTGTTTAATGTTTTGGTTTTATTTTATTTTTATTTTGCTGTTAGGGTTAGGGTTAGGGTTAGGATTTTTTGTCTTTTCGTAACCAAAACAAAATGGCAAAGAGGAAGAACTTTGAACTCCGAGCCAAGTGCCCCAGGTTCGAACCATTTTGAGGCATATTTCTTTTTCCTTTTTTCAATCGTATTTTAAAAGGTTTTCTTCATTCATCTATCTGAGTTTGTTGGTGTTACGCAACCGAAAAATGGCAAAGAGGAAGAAGTTTGGACTCGAAGCCAAGAGCCCTGAGTTGGAGGACAGGTTATTTAATGTTTTGTTTTTATTTTATTTTTATTTTGCTGGTTAGGGTTAGGGTTAGGGTTAGGATTTTTTGTCTTTTCGTAACCAAAACAAAATGGCAAAGAGGAAGAACTTTGAACTCCGAGCCAAGTGCCCCAGGTTCGAACCATTTTGAGGCATATTTCTTTTTCCATTTATCAATCGTATTTTAAAAGGTTTTCTTCATTCATCTATCTGAGTTTGTTGGTGTTACGTAACCGAAAAAATGGCAAAGAGGAAGAAGTTTGGACTCGAAGCCAAGAGCCCTGAGTTCGAGAACAGGTTATTTAATGTTTTGGTTTTATTTTATTTTTATTTTGCTGGTTAGGGTTAGGATTTTTTGTCTTTTCGTAACCAAAACAAAATGGCAAAGAGGAAGAACTTTGAACTCCGAGCCAAGTGCCCCAGGTTCGAACCATTTTGAGGCATAATTCATTTTACTTTTTCAATCGTATTTTAAAAGGTTTTCTTCATTCATCTATCTGAGTTTGTTGGTGTTACGTAACCGAAAAAATGGCAAAGACGAAGAAGTTTGGACTCGAAGCCAAGAGCCCTGAGTTCGAGAACAGGTTATTTAATGTTTTGGTTTTATTTTATTTTTATTTTGCTGGTTAGGGTTACGGTTAGGTTAGGATTTTTGTCTTTTCGTAACCAAAACAAAATGGCAAAGAGGAAGAACTTTGAACTCGAGCCAAGTGCCCCAGGTTCGAACCATTTTGAGGCATATTTCTTTTTCCCTTTTTCAATCGTATTTTAAAAGGTTTTCTTCATTCATCTATCTGAGTTTGTTGGTGTTACGTAACCGAAAAAATGGCAAAGAGGAAGAAGTTTGGACTCGAAGCCAAGAGCCCTGAGTTCGAGAACAGGTTATTTAATGTTTTGGTTTTATTTTATTTTTATTTTGCTGGTTAGGGTTAGGATTTTTTGTCTTTTCGTAACCAAAACAAAATGGCAAAGAGGAAGAACTTTGAACTCCGAGCCAAGTGCCCCAGGTTCGAACCATTTTGAGGCATATTTCTTTTTCCTTTTTTCAATCGTATTTTAAAAGGTTTTCTTCATTCATCTATCTGAGTTTGTTGGTGTTACGTAACCGAAAAAATGGCAAAGAGGAAGAAGTTTGGACTCGAAGCCAAGAGCCCTGAGTTCGAGAACAGGTTATTTAATGTTTTGGTTTTATTTTATTTTTATTTTGCTGGTTAGGGTTAGGGTTAGGGTTAGGATTTTTTGTCTTTTCGTAACCAAAACAAAATGGCAAAGAGGAAGAACTTTGAACTCCGAGCCAAGTGCCCCAGGTTCGAACCATTTTGAGGCATATTTCTTTTTCCTTTTTTCAATCGTATTTTAAAAGGTTTTCTTCATTCATCTATCTGAGTTTGTTGGTGTTACGTAACCGAAAAAATGGCAAAGAGGAAGAAGTTTGGACTCGAAGCCAAGAGCCCTGAGTTCGAGAACAGGTTATTTAATGTTTTGGTTTTATTTTATTTTTATTTTGCTGGTTAGGGTTAGGATTTTTTGTCTTTTCGTAACCAAAACAAAATGGCAAAGAGGAAGAACTTTGAACTCCGAGCCAAGTGCCCCAGGTTCGAACCATTTTGAGGCATTTTTGTTTTCCTTTTTTCAATCGTATTTTAAAAGGTTTTCTTCATTCATCTATCTGAGTTTGTTGGTGTTACGTAACCGAAAAAATGGCAAAGAGGAAGAAGTTTGGACTCGAAGCCAAGAGCCCTGAGTTCGAGAACAGGTTATTTAATGTTTTGGTTTTATTTTATTTTTATTTTGCTGGTTAGGGTTAGGGTTAGGGTTAGGATTTTTTGTCTTTTCGTAACCAAAACAAAATGGCAAAGAGGAAGAACTTTGAACTCCGAGCCAAGTGCCCCAGGTTCGAACCATTTTGAGGCATATTTCTTTTTCCTTTTTTTCAATCGTATTTTAAAAGGTTTTCTTCATTCATCTATCTGAGTTTGTTGGTGTTACGTAACCGAAAAAATGGCAAAGAGGAAGAAGTTTGGACTCGAAGCCAAGAGCCCTGAGTTCGAGAACAGGTTATTTAATGTTTTGGTTTTATTTTATTTTTATTTTGCTGGTTAGGGTTAGGATTTTTTGTCTTTTCGTAACCAAAACAAAATGGCAAAGAGGAAGAACTTTGAACTCCGAGCCAAGTGCCCCAGGTTCGAACCATTTTGAGGCATATTTCTTTTTCCTATTTTCAATCGTATTTTAAAAGGTTTTCTTCATTCATCTATCTGAGTTTGTTGGTGTTACGTAACCGAAAAATGGCAAAGAGGAAGAAGTTTGGACTCGAAGCCAAGAGCCCTGAGTTCGAGAACAGGTTATTTAATGTTTTGGTTTTATTTTATTTTTATTTTGCTGGTTAGGGTTAGGTTAGGGTTAGGATTTTTGTCTTTTCGTAACCAAAACAAAATGGCAAAGAGGAAGAACTTTGAACTCCGAGCCAAGTGCCCCAGGTTCGAACCATTTTGAGGCATATTTCTTTTTCCTTTTTCAATCGTATTTTAAAAGGTTTTCTTCATTCATCTATCTGAGTTTGTTGGTGTTACGTAACCGAAAAAATGGCAAAGAGGAAGAAGTTTGGACTCGAAGCCAAGAGCCCTGAGTTCGAGAACAGGTTATTTAATGTTTTGGTTTTATTTTATTTTTATTTTGCTGGTTAGGGTTAGGATTTTTTGTCTTTTCGTAACCAAAACAAAATGGCAAAGAGGAAGAACTTTGAACTCCGAGCCAAGTGCCCCAGGTTCGAGCCATTTTGAGGCATATTTCTTTTTCCTTTTTTCAATCGTATTTTAAAAGGTTTTCTTCATTCATCTATCTGAGTTTGTTGGTGTTACGTAACCGAAAAAATGGCAAAGAGGAAGAAGTTTGGACTCGAAGCCAAGAGCCCTGAGTTCGAGAACAGGTTATTTAATGTTTTGGTTTTATTTTATTTTTATTTTGCTGGTTAGGGTTACGGTTAGGGTTAGGATTTTTTGTCTTTTCGTAACCAAAACAAAATGGCAAAGAGGAAGAACTTTGAACTCCGAGCCAAGTGCCCCAGGTTCGAACCATTTTGAGGCATATTTCTTTTTCCTTTTTTCAATCGTATTTTAAAAGGTTTTCTTCATTCATCTATTTGAGTTTGTTGGTGTTACGTAACCGCAAAAATGGCAAAGAGGAAGAAGTTTGGACTCGAAGCCAAGAGCCCTGAGTTCGAGAACAGGTTATTTAATGTTTTGGTTTTATTTTATTTTTATTTTGCTGGTTAGGGTTAGGGTTAGGGTTAGGATTTTTTGTCTTTTCGTAACCAAAACAAAATGGCAAAGAGGAAGAACTTTGAACTCCGAGCCAAGTGCCCCAGGTTCGAACCATTTTGAGGCATATTTCTTTTTCCTTTTTTCAATCGTATTTTAAAAGGTTTTCTTCATTCATCTATCTGAGTTTGTTGGTGTTACGTAACCGAAAAATGGCAAAGAGGAAGAAGTTTGGACTCGAAGCCAAGAGCCCTGAGTTCGAGAACAGGTTATTTAATGTTTTGGTTTTATTTTATTTTTATTTTGCTGGTTAGGGTTAGGATTTTTTGTCTTTTCGTAACCAAAACAAAATGGCAAAGAGGAAGAACTTTGAACTCCGAGCCAAGTGCCCCAGGTTCGAACCATTTTGAGGCATATTTCTTTTTCCTTTTTTCAATCGTATTTTAAAAGGTTTTCTTCATTCATCTATCTGAGTTTGTTGGTGTTACGTAACCGAAAAAATGGCAAAGAGGAAGAAGTTTGGACTCGAAGCCAAGAGCCCTGAGTTCGAGAACAGGTTATTTAATGTTTTGGTTTTATTTTATTTGTATTTTGCTGGTTAGGGTTAGGGTTAGGATTTTTGTCTTTTCGTAACCAAAACAAAATGGCAAAGAGGAAGAACTTTGAACTCGAGCCAAGTGCCCCAGGTTCGAACCATTATGAGGCATATTTCTTTTTCCCTTTTTCAATCGTATTTTAAAAGGTTTTCTTCATTCATCTATCTGAGTTTGTTGGTGTTACGTAACCGAAAAAATGGCAAAGAGGAAGAAGTTTGGACTCGAAGCCAAGAGCCCTGAGTTCGAGAACAGGTTATTTAATGTTTTGGTTTTATTTTATTTTTATTTTGCTGGTTAGGGTTAGGGTTAGGGTTAGGATTTTTTGCCTTTTCGTAACCAAAACAAAATGGCAAAGAGGAAGAACTATGAACTCCGAGCCAAGTGCCCCAGGTTCGAAACATTTTGAGGCATATTTCTTTTTCCTTTTTTTCAATCGTATTTTAAAAGGTTTTCTTCATTCATCTATCTGAGTTTGTTGGTGTTACGTAACCGAAAAAATGGCAAAGAGGAACAAGTTTGTACTCGAAGCCAAGAGCCCTGAGTTCGAGAACAGGTTATTTAATGGTTTGGTTTTATTTTATTTGTATTTTGCTAGTTAGGGTTAGGATTTTTTGTCTTTTCGTAACCAAAACAGAATGGCAAAGAGGAAGAACATTGAACTCCGAGCCAAGTGCCCCAGGTTCGAACCATTTTGAGGCATATTTTTTTTTCCTTTTTTCAATCGTATTTTAAAAGATTTTCTTCATTCATCTATCTGAGTTTGTTGGTGTACGTAACCGAAAAAATGGCAAAGAGGAAGAAGTTTGGACTCGAAGCCAAGAGCCCTGAGTTCGAGAACAGGTTATTTAATGTTTTGGTTTTATTTTATTTTTATTTTGCTGGTTAGGGTTAGGGTTAGGATTTTTTGTCTTTTCGTAACCAAAACAAAATGGCAAAGAGGAAGAACTTTGAACTCCGAGCCAAGTGCCCCAGGTTCGAGCCATTTTGAGGCATATTTTTTTTCCTTTTTTCAATCGTATTTTAAAAGGTTTTCTTCATTCATCTATCTGAGTTTGTTGGTGTTACGTAACCGAATAAATGGCAAAGAGGAAGAAGTTGGGACTCGAAGCCAAGAGCCCTGAGTTCGAGAACAGGTTATTTAATGTTTTGGTTTTATTTTATTTTTATTTTGCTGGTTAGGGTTAGGGTTAGGATTTTTTGTCTTTTCGTAACCAAAACAAAATGGCAAAGAGGAAGAACTTTGAACTCCGAGCCAAGTGCCCCAGGTTCGAACCATTTTGAGGCATATTTCTTTTTCCTTTTTTCAATCGTATTTTAAAAGGTTTTCTTCATTCATCTATCTGAGTTTGTTGGTGTTACGTAACCGAAAAAATGGCAAAGAGGAAGAAGTTTGGACTCGAAGCCAAGAGCCCTGAGTTCGAGAACAGGTTATTTAATGTTTTGGTTTTATTTTATTTTTATTTTGCTGGTTAGGGTTAGGGTTAGGGTTAGGATTTTTTGTCTTTTCGTAACCAAAACAAAATGGCAAAGAGGAAGAACTTTGAACTCCGAGCCAAGTGCCCCAGGTTCGAACCATTTTGAGGCATATTTCTTTTTCCTTTTTTCAATCGTATTTTAAAAGGTTTTCTTCATTCATCTATCTGAGTTTGTTGGTGTTACGTAACCGAAAAAATGGCAAAGAGGAAGAAGTTTGGACTCGAAGCCAAGAGCCCTGAGTTCGAGAACAGGTTATTTAATGTTTTGGTTTTATTTTATTTTTATTTTGCTGGTTAGGGTTAGGATTTTTTGTCTTTTCGTAACCAAAACAAAATGGCAAAGAGGAAGAACTTTGAACTCCGAGCCAAGTGCCCCAGGTTCGAACCATTTTGAGGCATATTTCTTTTTCCCTTTTTCAATCGTATTTTAAAAGGTTTTCTTCATTCATCTATCTGAGTTTGTTGGTGTTACGTAACCGAAAAAATGGCAAAGAGGAAGAAGTTTGGACTCGAAGCCAAGAGCCCTGAGTTCGAGAACAGGTTATTTAATGTTTTGGTTTTATTTTATTTGTATTTTGCTGGTTAGGGTTAGGATTTTTTGTCTTTTCGTAACCAAAACAAAATGGCAAAGAGGAAGAACTTTGAACTCCGAGCCAAGTGCCCCAGGTTCGAACCATTTTGAGGCATATTTCTTTTTCCCTTTTCAATCGTATATTAAAAGGTTTTCTTCATTCATCTATCTGAGTTTGTTGGTGTTACGTAACCGAAAAAATGGCAAAGACGAAGAAGTTTGGACTCGAAGCCAAGAGCCCTGAGTTCGAGAACAGGTTATTTAATGTTTTGGTTTTATTTTATTTTTATTTTGCTGGTTAGGGTTAGGATTTTTTGTCTTTTCGTAACCAAAACAAAATGGCAAAGAGGAAGAACTTTGAACTCCGAGCCAAGTGCCCCAGGTTCGAACCGTTTTGAGGCATATTTCTTTTTCTTTGATTTTTTTTCGTATTTTAAAAGGTTTTCTTCATTCATCTATCTGAGTTTGTTGGTGTTATGTAACCGAAAAAATGGCAAAGAGGAAGAAGTTTGGACTCGAAGCCAAGAGCCCTGAGTTCGAGAACAGGTTATTTAATGTTTTGGTTTTATTTTATATTTATTTTGCTGGTTAGGGTTAGGATTTTTTGTCTTTTCGTAACCAAAACAAAATGGCAAAGAGGAAGAACTTTGAACTCCGAGCCAAGTGCCCCAGGTTCGAACCATTTTGAGGCATATTTTTTTTTCCTTTTTTCAATCGTATTTTAAAATGTTTTCTTCATTCATCTATCTGAGTTTGTTGGTGTTACGTAACCGAAAAAATGGCAAAGAGGAAGAAGTTTGGACTCGAAGCCAAGAGCCCTGAGTTCGAGAACAGGTTATTTAATGTTTTGGTTTTATTTTATTTTTATTTTGCTGGTTAGGGTTAGGGTTAGGATTTTTTGTCTTTTCGTAACCAAAACAAAATGGCAAAGAGGAAGAACTTTGAACTCCGAGCCAAGTGCCCCAGGTTCGAACCATTTTGAGGCATATTTCTTTTTCCTTTTTTCAATCGTATTTTAAAAGGTTTTCTTCATTCATCTATCTGAGTTTGTTGGTGTTACGTAACCGAAAAAATGGCAAAGAGGAAGAAGTTTGGACTCGAAGCCAAGAGCCCTGAGTTCGAGAACAGGTTATTTAATGTTTTGGTTTTATTTTATTTTTATTTTGCTGGTTAGGGTTAGGGTTAGGATTTTTTGTCTTTTCGTAACCAAAACAAAATGGCAAAGAGGAAGAACTTTGAACTCCGAGCCAAGTGCCCCAGGTTCGAACCATTTTGAGGCATATTTCTTTTTCCTTTTTTCAATCGTATTTTAAAAGGTTTTCTTCATTCATCTATCTGAGTTTGTTGGTGTTACGTAACCGAAAAAATGGCAAAGAGGAAGAAGTTTGGACTCGAAGCCAAGAGCCCTGAGTTCGAGAACAGGTTATTTAATGTTTTGGTTTTATTTTATTTTTATTTTGCTGGTTAGGGTTAGGGTTAGGGTTAGGGTTAGGATTTTTTGTCTTTTCGTAACCAAAACAAAATGGCAAAGAGGAAGAACTTTGAACTCCGAGCCAAGTGCCCCAGGTTCGAACCGTTTTGAGGCATATTTCTTTTTCTTTGATTTTTTTTTCGTATTTTAAAAGGTTTTCTTCATTCATCTATTTGAGTTTGTTGATGTTACGTAACCGAAAAAATGGCAAAGAGGAAGAACTTTGAACTCGAAGCCAAGAACCCTTGGTTCGGGAGCAGGTTAATTAATATTTTAGTTTTAGTTTTATTTTTTATTTTTTTCTCGTTCTGAAAATTGGCTTCCAGTTTATAATCCAACTAGATTGCGAACAATTTAAGCAAAGTTTTATGTGAAATTTTAGGATTGTAAGTCGAATTCTTTAATTTCAAAAATCTATGATACCATATAATGCAATTAAAACGTCTCTCACTCAAGAACGGATAATGGCGTGGTTCCAAGATTGTCTACACTTCATCCAAGGGTCCTTGGTTCGAATCCAGTTAAGACTTTTTTCTTCGAATTTTGTTTTTATTTATTTTTTATTTCTAAAGTTTTCTGACAACATGTATCAAGAGAGGGCGCTATGCATCCCAAAGTATGGAACCCAGAGTACCAGTAACAATTGTCATTATAAACTACAGGATTGATTTGTGCATTTTGAAAGGTACCAGTCTAAGTACAAACGTTAATTTCGACACGAGGGTCTATTCAGGCGGTAAGATTTAACTCATATTTTTTCATTCATAATAATTGTTTGGTGTTTTTAAAACAAATGAGTGGATACCTTATTAGCTAAGGATAATTTTGTCGTTAGTTTAACTTCAGAAATACTTATTTTTCCTTTAAAACGAGATATAAGTAATTTGTTGGGTTCCAGTTTCCGGACAAGACATGATTCTCCTCTGGCGTAGATGCGGTAGGCCTGTATATCGCGGTAGGCCAATGTGATTATTTTGCGTCGCCCATACTCACCCTTATGGCGATTTACAACCAGGTCATCGGTAACCAATAACTTTTTGCTAATCTGATATATTGGAAATGTCAGGTATTTTGTTAAATTTATATATTTTTTGAAAATGTTAAATTTTTCTCTACTTGTAAAATAAAAAAAAAAATTCCACCTCAAAAACCCCCAAAACAATTCTACAGCATCCAAATAAGGACAACAAACTTATAAAAAAAATCAGCATAATGAAACGTAGTGCTCGATTTTTGGTGCGTTGTCCAATGTTTTCACAGCCATAATTACGCAGGCGCGGATTTAAAGGTGAGCACATTATACACACGTTTGTCGACCCTGTAAATTATTGCCATTGGTTTTTTACACGAAGCAAGGACGTCCTCCGCTTGTTAAAGTCCAAGGTCTCAACGGGTAGAAAACCCAATACAGGCTACACACAAACGTACAATACACTGCACACAGCAATGGAGCATTGTTTGGACTCTTGTTTTTCATAGCGACGTTCCGCGTTGGTTTTGTGCATGAAAGGGAAGTCCTAGGTTTCAACGGATAGACAACCCCATACAAGTTATTTTTTATTTTTTTATTTACGTCATCTTTAATGAGGGTAAGCTCCGATCAGCACCCAGCACTGCTTTCCATGGAGGCCCTCAGTACAAATACTGTATTATTAAAAAACATTATTACACCATTAAAATTGTTTAAAAAGTATACACACATACAAGTATACACACATACACAGCTACAATACACTGCACGCAGCTTAACGAAACAAAAAAATGCGATATTGTATGCAATGGCTTTTGTTTACTGCACGTAGAAACACGCGACCCAAAACAAGAGTAAACTAGAGATTGAGTTTTTGTGAGATCACAAAAACAGGTGTTCGTGTTTGTGATCCTTGAATTGAAACTTATCATGCATGTATTTATGGTAAATGTCTCATAATTCAAGAATCAAACATTTTTGATTTGAATCGAAAGTCAAGGTCAAAAATTTGGTCAAATCTTCCGGTTGACCCAGAAGTAAAGGTCAACATGGGGTCACGGTTACCCAAGGCTAATCTCCAATGGCCATTAGGAGTCTATAACTGAAAAAAGTTTGAAAATCGGTTGTGTAGTTCTTGAAATATAGTCTCACTTCCGGTTGACTCGGAAATAAAGGTCAACATGGGGTCACGGTTACCCAAGGCTAATTTCCAATACCCAAGGAGTCAATAACTGAAAAAAGTTTGAAAAACGGCTGTTTACTTCTTGAGATATGGTGCTGCAAAGATTAACTAATTAAAGCTTTGAATTACCCTAATTTGACACCTGATGACGTCACAGTAACAAACAAACAAAATTTTCATACTAATAAATTTGATAAGGTACACGATGGTATGTAACTTATCCCAATCCAATGCCTTTTAACGAAAACCCTATTAGAACGTACGTATATCCTCCGTCTCTCGATTCCAACAGCAGTCTTTGACTTGTAAAAATCCATCATGTGGTTCAGGAGTTACGAGTTTTTCAAATATTAGATGGATTATCTGTGGGTGGGCAATATATCTTGTAACATCAATGCCAACGTATTCCTACATGTAGTCAGACGTTTTTGTTCATTATCATTCGACTTTCGCGATTCTCCGCTCTGCGCTCAGTGCTTTTTCACTAAATATCCAACAAAAGAGGGCGCTGTTGGGAAAATCACATAAACGGAGATTCACACATTTGCGTGCAATTCAGCGTTATGTACATGTACTGTACATAGTGCAAACATGTGGGTCAACAGGTGCGCTTTAACGTCCTTTTCGATCAAATTTTAAGGTCAAAATGTTGTTATCTCTGTACAAAAGTTTAAGCGGGATTAACATTCTACAACCTGAAACCAAAATTATGCTGAAATGATTAGTAGTTTTGAAGATATGAATAAGACAAGATATTATGAAATATTCAACTTCCGATTTGAACCGGAAGTCAAGGTCAAAAAGGGTCATGCTTTGTGTAGTGTTTGTTGAAGTTTTAACGACCTATCCGATATTGTATAGATTGTAAAAATCCAACATGTCGTTCATGAGTTATGAATTTTTACAAATATTAAACTTTGATTTATTGTAATTCAATACCCGATGACGTCATCATGACATCATCAAGTTTGTGTCGTTTTGATATCAAGGTTCAGTTGTCTGATGAGTTTCAATGTTCAATTCTATTTCAATCTTGAGTTATTCCGTAGATAAGCTCAAAAATGATTTTTATTAAGAAAAAACATCGAAGGTGAACTTCGACCTATGGTAACGACCCGGAAGTTAAGGTCGTATAATTTTGGCGTTAACTTTTCAAATGTTGCCCCAGTCTTGATCTATCAGATGTCCAACTATGATCATCATAGCTTTCATATTCATAAAGATACAGCAAAAATCAAAAATGGTCATTTTTGAACTTTAAAAACCTTGTAATTCGACACCTGATGACGTCATCATGATGTCATAAAGTTGGTGCCGTCTTCATATTGAGGTTCAATTGTCTGATGGGTTTCAATGTTCAATTCAATTTCAATCTTGAGTTAAGCTGCAGAGAAGAGTTCGGCGGAAGGAAGAAGAAGAAGATGGAGAAGAAAAAAACCCAGAACAAAAACAAAGAGGTGTTCGTGCTCATATTGCACGAACACCTAAAAAGTAATGAAAAAAGAACATGACACTTTACAAGGGTTGGTTGACATCTTTTATTCTGATCAAGAACTGTTCTAAATGCCACAATAGACCTTTCCCACTCTGCTGCAACTGTTGTCAGGTTCCATGAATACCAAATGGCAAAAATAGTTCAAATTCTTATTTCACCAAAGGGTGCCAGACTATTTTTCCGTCCAGCCTCAGTTTGGTCTCACTGGTTTGTATGAAAGGAAAACAAGATGGCGTCATTATTTTAAAAGTCTATAGGGGAACCCATCCTAGTAGGTGACTGGGCGACACCGGTAAACGCTATCCTCACTTTTTATCATATACGCTCAACTTGGGACATGTAAATTTGTCTTCAAAACTAAGCTGTTATACAGTTTTCTGGTCTACACATGTGACCGTTGAGTGGGCCTATCCAGTCATCTGCCAATCATGGCCTGCTGGGCCTTCATTTTGCCCACCTTTTTGTTTTTGCATGTAAGACTACAAGAACCGTTGTGCTGGGGCGGTGACAAGTCACTTCGGCACCTAAGAAAACTTAGCACAAGCAAACTCTCCACCAAGCAAGCTGGGCACCTAAAGAACTCGGTACCAAGAAAGTCGGTACCTAGCAAACCTGCCATCAGCTTAGTTTTTCTCAACAAAATATATTTGTCTCCCTTGTGTATCTATAGATTCCATCAATAGACCATCATCCTGTCTGAATGAATGCTGGATCTGATGCTCTGGTGGCGAAAAGTAATTGTTATGTACATGTACATGTAAGTATTTTGAAAGCTTGTCTTGAGGTTACACTTAGTTACCATGTCAGATCCTCAACATTAAAAAAAACCCAGAGTCATTACTGTAAGCATATAAGACCGCCATTTACCGTGTAAACTGAGCACCTTTTGGTAGGCAAGGGGTTTGGCCCAATTGAAAGAAGCCTTCCTGATACAGAGTCGTACAAAGTTTCATTACATAAACATCACAAATAAGATTAAATCTTACGACACCTCCTTTCTTGTGTTTAGCGTGAAGATTCCAATGCAACTGTAACTGGAGCTCTTCATTGTCTGTTCGCCAACTGTTGATAAAACTCGCCATGAACTACTGCATGTTGTCACAACTCCAGGAAATGGGCGACTACAAGGCGTCTCGAGCCATGAGAGACCTACCCATCATGTCAAAGAATTGAGATGCAATGCTACATAGACCTAGCCATCATGTCAACAAAGAATTGAGATGCAATACTACATAGATGTAATTTCTACAGAGACTGCGAAGACTTGGACTTCTATCAAGCCATGGATACAAGACTTTGAGATGCAATGCTGTTCAAGACAAACTGTTGATGGACTTTAGACCTGCGTCTAAATCATTCCATGCTGGAACATTTCTTGACACTGCAGACAAACACTGAACTGAGGATATTAGTCATCAAATTGAGATGGTACTTGACAGAAGAGGAGCTGATTTCTGCAAGACTCTTGGAAATCCAGCCTGTGTTCGTCATTTTTCATCAAACAGTGTTAAACCATGGAACGTTTCTTTGTCGATATTATCAATCTGCAAATGACTTCTTGGCTTTCTTGAGGCTAAGTATATGTTATCAATTAATGGAACACTTAAGTGACACCATGATGACATGATACGATAGACTTTGCTCTTTGCATGGAGATGGAGAACATTTATAGATAACCTTTCAACCCCAGTGTGAGATGAGGTCACCTGGGGTCACAGTGATGTGGAATATGGGCGTTCAGGATAATTCAGGATAATTTTGAATTAATTACTTCTTATGAACTATAACAGCCCCTCACAAAAGCTACAAATACAAAAAGGTTCAATTTAAGAAGATTCAATGTAGGAAAAAACATCCTGAATTCAATTTGAATATACAATCACATGATAAAAGTTATCATGAGAAAAATGGAAGTTCTGCCGCAAACTCCTAAAAATTTCAACAAACTTTCAACAAGGTTGAAAATTTAAATAGTTAATCACCCATTACCTTTACAAACAGTAAGAAATAGTAGATATTACTGAAGTATGAAAGATTAGCAATACATGTGCTCAAACAATTCTACTTTTTTTTAAAAAGTAGCACAACAGTACTATGGTTGACAAAAAGTCAATACAATACCGAAGTATTAAGAATGAGCAAAATGTTTACTTATACAATTCTACTTTTAAATAGGTAGCACAAAAGTAAAGTAATTGACAAAAAGTCAATACATGTACTAAAACAATTCTACTTTTTAAAAAGGAAGTGCAAAAGTGACATCGCTGACAAAAAGTCAATTTTTACAAGCAATTATTGTGAGGGGCTTATAATTAAAATTATATATGTGACCACATGTTTACAAACGGGCTACAGAGCATAGACCTCCTGCAGAGACAAAAAATGTACACAGCTTTAAAAAAAACATACGGTCTTGCATTTATGAAAATGAGGGGTGTACCATTTTTATCAAACTTTGGGGAAAAGGGGAGCAACTCACAATTTATTCAGCTGTCGTCTTTTGAAGAATTCTTGCTTTTATGTGGCAAACATGGTTCAAAATGTAAAACTTCCAATGTTATTATTATTATTATTATTATTAGGATGCCTCACAAGTGAACTTAATCACTGTGCTCTAAGCCTGCTGAGGACCTGTATGTAAATAAGGTACTGCAAACAGAAACACCGGGTTAACCCTACTCCTTCCACGATAAATAAGTTCTGGTTCTTTTTTTCACTACTACTACCCTACACACGCGGACCAACGCTTTTCGTCCCATCCGAGGACGAAGCATGTGGTTAAGTGTCTTGCTTAAGGACACAAGTGTCACGACTGGGATTCGAACCCACACTCTGCTGATCAGAAACACCAGAGCTTGAGTTCGGTGTTCTTATCCGCTCGGCCACGACACGCCACAATGTCTTGCCTGCCGGGAAATGCCTTGCAATGCTCAAGGTCGTTCTTTTTGTAGTCATGTGGTCTGTAAAATTAATGGTACAGCATTGGTTACTTTAGTTAGGATTTTATTTTATTTTAAATATTACCAATACAAAGTTCAGTCTGCAATTGAATATGATATTCTCCAAAATGATAACCAAAAAGGTTTGTGCGTTTGATATTTTAAGGCAAAATACATTTGGAAAAGTTACCAAAAACCCTTTAAAATAAATAGATATTTAAACAAATCTATTTTTTTCTCATTACCAATTTAAAAAGCAAATTTTTGTTTTACAAGTTCACCATTTTAAAACTGCCACTTTTGCCAGATAACACTAGACCTTTTTTTAATAGCGAGCCCAAAAATTTGGAACACCATTCCCTTCAACACAAGGGTTGGTCAATCTCTTGCCATTTTCAGGAAACATCTTAAATACTTATTCCATGAAACCCAGCACTTCCTTTTCTATTATGCAGTAGTACTTTGATCTCTCTTGTATTTTTATTATTTTTTAATTATTTTTAAAACCCTTTAGAGACCATAACAGTGACAAGTGGCTGGCCCAAAATGGCTGCAAACAGCTGCAAGATTTGATCTATATTCATTCACAGAAAGAGGTCATGTTGAAAGTCATGTCCAGAATTGACATTTTCCAATGTTTCTCATGTTGACATACCAAAACTGTTCACTTTTGTAAAACAAAACAGGATTTCTGTTTCACATTTTTTTAAAGGCATTTATACTGAACAAAATAGAGCACACAAATCAACAATACCAGCCATGTCTGGGCGTATTGTGGATTATAAAGAAATAAATGGTCTCTAAAGGGTTAAATACAATTACTATTATTAATATTATAACCAATGCTGTACCTGTAATTAACGGTTTATTTTTTCTAAATATTAGGGGATACACAAAGAATGCCTGTTGGTAGCTGGGTACAAGATTGGTGATACATGTATTTTTTGGTGTCCACATTTCTGAAACCAAGAGGTATTTAAATCCAGGCACACTAGTTGTATCTGCTGATGTGATAAGTGTTCCAATATATGCTCCTAAACAGTGTACAAGTAACTCTCTTCAATTACTCTGCTGACTTTGTCAGATGACAGGTCAGAATGAGAAAGATATGAAAGCAACTTGCAGTTTTTTCCGTAAAAAGTTTTATAAATATCTATGTAAAACAAAATTGTTTTTGTTTGTTTGAGAAGCCTAAAACCTTGAACTACTTACTGCGTTAAGATGTGGAACTCACATTAACATAACTGACGCTGATTCCAGCTGGGAAAAAGCGTCAGTTAGACAATTCATACCAGTGTTTATCCTGGCTGATGAACTGAGCCAGTTGGTTAAAATTCAAATTGATAATTAAAGCAAAATGTACGCCAACTGCAAATTGACAAGAATGCAGCTTCACACAAATGCATGATTATTCCATCTACACATCCAAATTGTGCATTCTTGATACTCGGGGGCCTAGTGGTCAAAGAAATTGTTCAGATTGTGGCAGTTCTTATGTTAACCAGTCTTGTACCCTCAAATTGTTTCATATTTGCTGCATTTCAAAATGATTGCCAAAAAATTTTTTTTTCATTCTGGATCTTCCTTTTACTCTTAGATTTCCTGAAGCACGATTCAACTCTTTCTTTTTTACAATTTTCAATGAAATCCAATTCAGTGTTGTTAACGAGAAATGCATTTGTATTCTACCAACAGTTGCTGATTAAGAATGTATCCCCTCCCCTCTTGGCACCCCGGTGCATGCAAGCCATCCTGGTGCTCGCACAAGTGTTCCCCGCCCGCAGGTGTCGGCAGGCTGGTCAGTGAGTTGTCCTCTGAATGCATTTGAAGGTGTTTGGCTGTTTGTGATGTGTCAACCTTCCCAAGACTTGGCGGTCTGGATGAATCAAAGACCCACAGTTGGCTGCAACATGGTAAGGATCCTTTGAACTATAATAACCAGTTTTCCTTCCACAGAGGAGGATGTATCCATCTTCCACTCCGGACATTGTACATGGACAGAACACCTTCAATGCCTACCCTGAAATTCTCACCTGTAATTTCTGGACTTCGAGTTGTCTCATGAACCTTTGATCCATGACGGTGAAATATGAACCTATGGTGCACATTGAGAGTTGTTCTGACATCTGTGAGATAACAGTCACTACCTCAGCTTGCCAATCATGTAGATAACGTCTCTGTCTTATATTCTCTGCTCTGCATTTTAAATTAAACTCCCAAATCAATTTTGATCTCTGAAAGAGAGATTCAAACTTTACCTCTTGTAGTTTTGAAAATTTTAAAAGCCCAAAGAAATTAGTGCATGGATTAATTCAACTATTTCGAAAATGTTCCTCTAAAGAAATAAAACCTTTTAAGAAATACTTAAAATATAAAAAAGCAAACCTACTTCATGAGCACAAACAGTAATAAACTACATTCAAGTAAATGTTATCTAGTTTAAATTCTGATGAACAAATAGGCAATTTAGTCTTAGCTAGTACATAAAATGAAATCAGACAATAAGAATACCTTAAAGCAAAACCAGTTCTTAAGAATCGCTTTTGATCAAATAATGATCATTGAAAGAAAATAGGCACTTGCCAGCTACGCAGCAAAAAATCTACCTGAAACCAATACAAAGTTTTAAATATCGAAAATGAAACTTTGATGCACAAAACTGCATCTTGAAGATTTTACTTTAAAAATACAAACGCTTTTGGAATTCTAGAGCGTTAATCCACCTCCAATTAAGTCAAAATTGTTGCTATACACTCGGCACGAAAGATGTTGCCAACAAAATATATAAACTTGTCATGCTAGAAAACTTAAGTTTGAAATCAAACTTAAAAATCAAACCCTAAAAGGAGGCAATGCTAGAAATCAAACGTCAAAAATCAAATTCTAAGATGAGGCAATTATATACATACAAATTAAATTCCGAACATCTTGATGATGTTCAAATAGTTCCAAAATTATAAGGGATATGAAAAACACATTCAAGTCAAAATGTGCACAGTTGTGAAGATGAAAGTTCACGAGAGATTAGACCAAAACAAGTTGGTGAATCTAAAACCGACTTTCTTGTGCATAAATCTTTTCACTCATAAGCTTTTGCTACAAGCATCAGCTTAAGCACACTGTTCTACTAAACAGAATTTGAAAAGGTCAAAATTGTCTGACATCCAGACTTAAAATTGACCAGTATAGGGGACACCAGTTAGAAGGCACCAGTCTATGTTAGACATCAGCCTCATTTTGGTTGTCATGAAGTTGTGTGTTAGAAAACCAAGATTAAAAAACCAATCTTTAGAAAGAGATCCTTTTTTCAGTGGCCTTTTAAACTGTATTTAACTTGTAGCCCTAAAAATAACAAACCTGTTAATTCTAGTGTTGCAGTCATAAAACAATGAAGTTTCAACAACGATATTACTTCAAAATTGGAAAGTAATAAATTAACAGTGCTGGATTTGAATTTTGACCTTTCCGGCTAGACTGCAACACAATGTCCCACATAGGGGATAAAATGGGATGCCAAACTCTTCAAACATCTGTAAAACAAAATGACCTGGTGTGCAGATGGAGAGCACCATATTATAACTAGGGCTGCACATGGGGCGATGTGGTGGGTCCCTCAGTAATGACGGAAACTGTGGTGTTAGACACGGGGGTCCCAGTTCTGTTAGATAGGTCCATGGTAACTTTAATTGAAGTTGGAATTCATGTACTGTAACTATACATCCTCAATAATGTGTATCTAGGAGTAGTATGCATAACGGATAGTCTTCAATCAAAGGCAATACCAAGCATTAAGGGTCTTAGGATAATGAGATCGTATGAATAGACCGGAGGGTTGTTACAGCCAGAATGTAACAACCTTTTAGATGGAATCAAGGCATGGCCGTTTATTGTTAGGTTAGGAATCAAGTCATTTTGGCATTGGGCGAAAACCCGCTTTTGAATCACACGAAATTGTGTTCTGGACTAGCCAAGATGGCCACCGCTTACCTTGAAGATGCTACTGCCTCTAAGCACAGGTTCAACACTTGCTTACAGCAGTGAAGATACCAGATGATATTTTCTGTGAAATGAAAGAATTCTTGCACACAGAAACGGTGATGAAATAAAAACCATCATGGCAGATGCTGGTTGTTATCAGAGGGAGATGTCAGTCCCTGCAAGAAGACAGAAATCATGGGCTGCAGCAGGCACAGCCCTTGTAAAATCAGACTGGGTGATTAGAGAGCATTTTTAAACATGCAGTAACTGTTACTCTGAAGTTTTAAAAGCTGATTCAAGTACAAAATTTTGCAAACAAAATCCTTGTAGCTTGCCAGTGAAGTCAAACTATGAACAACTATGTGCAGTAACAATTATTCTGAAGTTTTAAAAGCTGATTCAAGCTCAAAATTATGCAAATAAAATTCTTGTAGCTTGCCAGTGAAGTCAAACCATGAACAGCTACATCAGTCACTCTCAGGGAAAATGTTCAACTTCAGTAGAGTCTTTGTGGAGTACATGTAGTACTCAACTACATGTACTATATCGACTCCTATCCTGCCATGCCTTGAAATTCTCATGAGGGGTCACAAACTTTCTCAAAGTTTTTGACGAGGCCTGGTTGAGTGCTCACCTCAATATTTGTGGCCATTAGATAGAATCAAAACTGAATGACCAATACACTATCTGGAAGGATAAACTTGGTCTAAATTTAAAGCTCAGCTAAGGCCTCATCATGTTTTCCAAAATGGAAAAATGTTGGCCCTCAAAAATGACCCAGTCATTTTAATAAAGATGTCCTGAAAGTCCTTCACCATTTTTTGTTTACGGTTGCCATGAAAAGATTATTTCCTTGTTGTCTTTTTTCCTCAGACACTCAATATGTTTTGTCATTACCAGCGTAGAGATAATCAAGGATTAAAACTAGATTGTCACTCTTTAGGTTTCCTTGAGTAACAAAGACAAGACTCAAATGTTACCTCATTTATGATGTGATGCTGAAAGTGCCTTACCCCTGGTCATCGCAGCAACATCAATTTCTGAACCTCATGAATTCCCAATTCTGTCCGAGCTTCGCATATACATCCTGGAACTGCATCGATGCTTAGTAGCCAGTAGTTTAAATTTCAACCTAGGATGGCAAAAAGAACCTTTTTATGAAGGGACGTACTGAAGTACAACATTCATGGCTTAGATTTGAATCTTTAAAAGAGATTTTCCCTTCATCCAGGCAGGAAACAAAGTGATATCTTTGTGCTGGAGAAATAGCACTATGGCCATGACTGTGACCACATTGAGCATCAAAACACCTCTTTTGATCAGTGATAGAAACACAGATTCTCCTCCTAAATTGTACATATGTATGTGTACAAATTATCAAACTATTATTGACCCTTGAACCCTAGCAGTGACCTGTATGAAACATGTGGAATGCCATGCATTTTAAGCTGTAAATAACTACTTTGTTTTGAAATTGCAATTCGAATTCAAAAACAATGACTGCATCAGTCGAGGCAGACACTTAAGTTCAGAGCTGACTTCTCAAGCTTTACTTTTATCACAGCTTGAACTTTCACAAAGGTCATTTTGTTGTAACCTATACAAATGACGTATAAGAAGGGCTGATTTAATCGGCCCTGCCAATACAGTCTAAAATCGGGAGAATCGTATTTGGACCAGGACACTGCTAGGGTTAACTCTCCCCACAAAGTCATAACTTTAGAGGTGGAGGACTTTCAGGACATCATAAAACCCTGCTTGGTATTGTTCCAATCTTGTTCCCCACAGCCCATGTTACATAGAGTGGTTTGCACAGAAATGATGGTTGGAATTCCTCTGTATTTGAGTCAATCTACCTTCTTATGGCACCACACTACTGGTGCAAGTGTAGATTTGGACTGTATGTGCACTGCGCATAAGACCAGAACTCCAATGTAGCCCATTATTGTTTGGGTGAAGAACTCTAGAGAAGATACGTTTGTTGCCCAACACTAGTCAATGTATCAATAGGTTACATATGGTCTACCATTGTGGAATGGTACAGGTATTCCAAAATACCAAGTACGCATACGTGAGGTAAAACCTGACAACATGAACTTGCAAACCACATTTGAAGTGTCCCATAACTGGAACAAGGTTGGTATTGACCTATCGTCATTTGTGTCTTGACCATATTCCTAGGGAAACTTTGCGTCTTACGTTGAACACAGATTAAATGTTGACGTATGTTGATGTACGTTAACAGATCTGAGTTGTCTGTTAAGTAGCTTACACAATATTGAGCATTAAAACATGTATGCCAACCTGCCTACATCCATGGAGGTATTAGTGAACGCACAGTGCATTCATGTGTGTACATATGTGCCACTTGAATTAACATGTCTAAGCAATAGCAACGACACTCAAAGATCATGGGTGACGTGATCTTTGACACCAAATGTTCACAAAAGAAGCCCGATCACAAAAAGATGTGACAGGCAAAAAGCTCCATTGCATTTAGTGGAAGGCACCATATGAGATTTTTGCCTAAATTTATTTAGGTAACTGAAAACAGCTAAAGGTAATCATACCTCAAATCTGTCACAGTGGAATCTAAGTGTTTATAACTGACACCCAAATGGAAAAGCTCAAATTGTGCAACATCTACCTAGAAGAACAGCAATGGACCTTATGCACTGACGTCATCACACCGCCATGTTAGAGATAAAACATTGATGAAACAATGGGAAATGCACATCTATGTAGCAACCCTCTAGGCGAGGGCGCCCTACTCAAATGATGTCATGTGCATGAGGTCTTTCAAAAAAGGGTTTTAAAAGAGGGCCCATGAAATGTAAGCATAAGTCACATGGTATAGACTCAGGAATGTCCCTTTGTCTTAGATCAGGTTGGTCATAATGAAGACGCATAGATAAATGGCGATAGGTCAATATCCTTTGATTGAAGACTATCTACTAAGCTCCATGTATTTTAGGGCTGTATACACCATTGGTCTTTGCCTAAACAGAAAGTAACGCCACAACAGTTTTTTTAAGAGAGAAAGATCACTGCTAAAACAGTATCAAGGACAAGTGAATGATCATCAAAGTTTTTGAACAGAACAGTATTTGATGTCGTTGCCAAAATGCTTGAACAAATAGAAATAATCCAAGAATTCATTGAAAAGGCAGCCTGCAAAAGGAAAAATGAATGATCATCAACAGTTTTTGCACTGCACAGTATTTGATGTCATTGTCAAATTGCTTGAACAAACAGAAATAACCCAAGAACTCATTAAAAAGGCAGCCTGTAAAAGGAAAAATTAATGATCATCAACAGTTTTTGAACTGCACAGTATTTGATGTCGTAGCCAAATTGCTTGATCAAATTAAAAAGGCAGCCTGCAAAAGCTTTAGTATTAAAGGGTACTGTTTCACTCAAGAGAAAATCTTGAAAATTATGTTGGGTTTCTACATTTAGTGGAGTATAAGGAAAGCTCACCCTCTCACAAACTCATCAGGGGAAATATTTTCCTTTTTGTTGGAGCAGCAACATTTCAAACACAGAAATAAATTGGATACTGAGCAATGTTGATCGCAAAACTTGAGAATTCCTTGTCAAAAATCAAAAAGGGATTAGGTGATTTTGATTTCGACTCAATACCGCTGATTTCCCAATGACTAGAATAAGTATCGTCGTCTAGTTACTGAATCACAATTTATCGACTTTGTGCTAATCATAGACGTTAAACCAATGTTTGTATTAGAGAGATTGGCTGTTGCCAGCTTGCCATTTATTTCCCCTTATGGGAACTTTACCAATGGTGTATACAGCCTTTAATCATACAGTAATATTCACAACTAGCCACTTGTCGTATTTAGTAACAGGACAGACAGTGCTATTTGATAATTATCAGGTCAGTACCAAATAGATTCCATGCTGAAAATAGGAAAAGTACAGACAGTAATTTGAGCTCTATAAACATGGTAGTAGATGATGGTACTTAATACTTTGTGTATAGGACTCACCTTCAGTAACAAGTAGCTTCTGACTCTGTTAGCTCCGCACATTTGGGCAGAAGTTGTCACGCAGGTTGTGGATGGTAGTTTTGAAGATAACAGGGTAGATCAGGAGTAGAAGTAGCTCACTTGAAGATATTGAAATTCATCGGTGGGTCCAATTCTGAGGATAAACAATTTTATACTTGTTAGTCAATTATACTGAACAAATTACGTCACCATGGTTAATTGGTTAGACTGTAGGACTTGCAATCACAAGGTTGTGGGTTTTAATCCGGCCAAGCGCTGATTTCACAATGACTAGAATAAGTATCGTCGTCTAGTTACTGAATCACAATTTATCGACTCTGTGCAATTCATAATCATAGACGTTAAACCAATGTTTGTATTTGAGAGATTGGCTGTTGCCAGCTTGGCATTAATATCCCCTTATGGGAACTTTGCCAAGTTCCCTTGCTGGAAAGATCATCTAAACAAACAAACAAACAAACAAACAATCAAACAAACAAATCAAGTTTGATGCATTAGAGGTTAAGACATTGGTACTTGTTCAGAGTACTTTCAAAATCTTGCAATGTTTTAAGCACAAGTCGGGAAAATGCTCAGTACTAAAACACACACTAGATATGATTTCGGGAAAACTTTTAGAGAAGCAATTTAGTAGAGATATTCCAAAAACAAAAAATTGTGATAATTTACCATGATTATAAGCACCATGGAAGTTTTAAAAACATGAATATAGGGATAATACAAGCACTAGTAGTTCCGTTTCAAAAAAGAAATTATGAAACATGCTAATCTCGGCAACAGACATAGCAAGATATTTGTAGCTTTAATGCATGAGTTATTCTATCGTCGTTTTAGGTAGGCAAACAGCACAACAAAACATGGGTCGCTGCGTCTTAAGTGTGTCTGGGACACTAGAAAAGAAGTAAGGAATACTCTTCTCAATGAAAATAAACACAGTGATCCCAAAAAGGCTTAGGTTGCAATTCAAATTAGTATAGGGTAGATCGTCGTATGTAATGAGCATGTAGGAAGCTACTCAAAGTCAAAGTCTATGGTACAGCAACAAGATGCGGTTTGATTCGCTTTGCTGTAGAATGTAATCATGTAGACGATGAGTAGTGTACCATTGGAACTAGAGCAGGTCCTGGGGAATTCTACAACTTTAGGTAGGAACCATTCATTCGACCACATGGCATGAATGGAAATATTAACTAGATAGAAATTGTAGTTAATAAGCGAAATGTGAGACTCTCGCTATCTATACAGATAGGCCTGTAATTTAACTTGAACAATATGAACCACTGTAGAGTTAACTCGGACTAAGGAGTAGTTTACATTATTCAAGTGGAAAATGGCTCTCATAAGAAATTGTAACAGACATGATATTCTTTCTACTTTAATCTGATTTCGGATTTCTTGGCCTCAAGAAAAATTGGCCAAATTTGCATTAAGTAGCTTGAAAAGTCTATTCCATGTAGGTCAGCCCTGTTACTCAAAGAATTTTCTGCCGTTAGGGCCAAATATCATACCTGCTGTATGGCCATTGGCCTTAACTTGTATGTAATTTGTACCCATTACATAAATCCTTAAAACTACTTGTAGGTGTCATGTGGGATGTTTCCCCAACTGTGGTGATACATACAAAAGACCGTGCGAGTCTCGCTCTTATTTCAAATATTTTGGGAACCCTGGATTTTGAAAACGTTGGGGCTCCCGCACAGATTGCTTTAACATGTGAAGCAGCTTTCAGCTGATCAGTCGATTTCTGCTTTTTTCTCCCTTTGGTGCTGGAGAGAACTTTAAAACACTGTACAAAAATGTGTGTGTAGTTTCCTCTTTACCTCCTTGCAAAAACAAAGTTGCGTGACTGGTGAAGGAAACCTAATCGCACATGGAGCCAAAAGTTTGAATATGGGCAGGACTTGCACGGTCTGATGAGGAAATAAATTATTAAGCAACTTAGGAAGAAACAACTCATAGACAACGCTTTTATTTCTAATGAAAAATATATAGGAATACAGAAATCTTGTTTAGGTCTCTTTGTTGAACATAGATCAACAAATAGTGTAGAAACTTTGTTATAGAGTAGATTTTCCCCAGGACCTGCTAATAGGTTTGCATGTGAGCTTAGTGTATAGTGGTTATGCATACAGCATACTCCGATACACATGAGGATGTATAGTAAAGTGTACAGTGCATGAATTCATAAAACATCAATTAAACTTACCATGGACAAAATAGAGGCAGGACTGGCAAACCCTGTGTCGATAAAAAGCACCATAGTTTCCCTTGATACTGAGGGGCAGATTAAAATGGGGCGGATCCAGGATCTGGAAAACAGAGGGGGTTAAATTGGCCGGAGGTCCTGTCATAAAAAAGAAGGGGGGAGGTGTTTAGCAGATCTAAAAATGGGAATGCATGTTGTAACGTTGACAGAAACGATTGGTTGAACTCAACAAATAATCGTATAGTGCAAAACGACCCCCAGATAAAACCAATAGTATGATTCTGTTCACAGAATTTAGCAGAAATTTCCAAACTAGTCAAATATCCTTGTCAGTGCAACAACGTAATATCTCGCATGAAAACACTCCATGCAAAATTTGTTGCATCTTGGCGCCTTTGCTTTTTTAAGTGAGATACGACGTTTGAAACTATCAAACTTCCATGAAACGTTTATGCTATTCTAGGAGATACAACGTTTTTGCACTGATGTGATGATAGTAGCACAGGTTTGTGCAAGACACCAGCTTTTCATCTTGGTTGTTTGTACCTTGTATTGCAATACACAGTACAGATTGCAATCACAAAACCAGAGCAACAAATATTGCCCAGAGAAACTATTGCCCAGAAAAACTATGGGCGTGTAAAAGTAGCTGTAAAACGTTACAAGCATTTTGATTCAGTTGTTCTACTTAGACTAACTGGAAAAACAATCTGAAAGGGGAAAAATGTGAGAATTTGATGGGAAAATATTGTACCTCCCCCCCCCACACTAATAAACAAAATGGTATAGGCCTATTTGAAAGAGGCAGGACTTTCCGGCACAGAGTGCCCCGGACATTGAATAGGGGGAGATTCAACTAAGGTGTTGAATCTCCATGGGATCCGCCATTAGATTGCCACCACATCGTCAATCAATACAGCCACAAATAGGGTATGGTGCCAAGTAGTGGCACACCAGGAAAATGTTACAGAATGTGCTACTCAAAAAGATGTTAAGGACATGCAATAGAAAAGGAAACACGATCAAGTGACGTCAAAAATAGAGAAAATTTGTGATAAGGCATCAAACGAAGCGTTAGTTGTGATCTGTTGTTTGCAGAATTCAAGTTAGTCATACACATAAAAAGCAAGACTCAATCTTGGTACGTTGATCATCATGCTGCTGCATGTATGAACAATGAGCATGTATGTACAACGTTCATAACATAGGTTACATAACAGTGTAACATGTATGTTTGTACAACGTATAAAAATATTGAAAACAAGTTTGCGTAAAGTAGCTCCTTGTTCTACCTTAAAACTTATGAAGATTCATAAACTCACGCAGATAACTGTGAACAAAATACTAACGAACCTTCAAGTAAGGTTTGCGTGTTTGCAATAAACACTTTGGACGTTTGCGTGTTTGCAACAAACACATAGGACGCATGATTTGAGTGCCTTACATTGTTTTTGAGTAGCAGAAGAGTTTGGCATCACCCCCAAACCCTTGATATTATGTGGGACCCCAATCTAGCTACAAGTTAAATCAGTAAAGGTATTTAACACTTGGTTTTACACACACACGTTTCAAATAAAAGTGAAAAGATTTAAATTTAGCACAACTTTTAAATGCAAAATACGCAAGGCTATCCCGTTATAAAATCTAAAATAATTGCCTCAACATAGGATGGACAAAATGTGAAACTTCAAATTTTATTAATGATGTTTCTATCTTAAAGGCAACAATTTGACTTACCAGAACATCTTTCTAGCTTGAAAATTTACCAATATCTAATGAAATTAAATCTAATGAATGGCAAAGGCCTATTTTTGAACTGTAGCTAACAAAATATCTCAAAACTTCTAGTGGAACTCGTCATAAAAGTAAAAACATAATAGATTCGTTGATACCCTACAAAAGTAAGCATACCTTTGAAGGAGTTCAATATGCCTCATAGAAAAATACCAAATACTGCTCACATTTTAAGAACCGTTTCTCCTTAACAATTTGTTCACAGTTGCGAATAACTTGTGGAAAAATCTCACGATCAATGGTAGACAATAATTTTACACAATTTTTAGTCGCTGTTTATGCTCATGAAGTAACAACTTAAAAACCAGAATACTTGTACGCTTTTCAACCCGAATGAATTCTTTACATGCACAGAAACCGCGTCGGTTTAAAGTGCATGGCTTTAAAACAACTACTGTAAAAAGAACTTTTAGTCGTGAATAAATTTGAATTAGTATCATGCACAAGCAATCACAGGCTGGCTACCTTATTCGAAAATTTGTTTACATGTACTTTCACAGCATAAAATGGTAGCCTTTTATGTACGTATGTATAGTATCAAAGAGCGAGCAGAGAATATTCTATTATATTCTATTAGAGACATTGGGAACATGATTGGTATTGCTGTAAGAATAGTGGTCTAAAAATCGCAAGATGGTCAGAGAAAACTCGCAACAATGATGTCCATTTGTTTATATTTTACATGATTTGATCAGAACCCATGATGCAACTCCTTTAATGTTACAGTGAAGAATTTCAGCGTAAGCGTTGAGGGTGCTCTCTCCATGGGCAATGCCAGGAGTGGTAGATAGATACGTCCGACTCGGTGTCTAAGTCAACTGATTATTAGAGTTCATTAGATCCTTCCCTTGTTAAGTTCAACAGAGGGTGCTTTGGCCACACAGACTAATAAATATTGGGAGTAATTGAACACAGTGCAGTAAGTCTCTCACTGAATGGTGTTGATAGAGGACGCTCACTGACAAGGTCTGTTGACACCTGTGGGCGGGGAACACTTGTGCGAGCGCCAGGAGGGGCTTGCATACACTGGGGTGCTACCCCCCCTTTAAAAAATTTTTTTTTCAAGTTCAAGGTCAAATTTTAATATGAATAGATACCAATTCCTACCAATTCCTACCAATAGATATGAATAAATAACAATAGATCTGAACACTTGCGTATACTTAGTCTTTATTTCAGACTCTGTTGCCCTCTAAGTGTGTACTGCCCTCTATCTATGTCCTTACCCTCCCCTTATTTAAAGTCCCTATGCCCCTTATAATGCATCTGCTTCCTATTTCAATACAAGTTGCAGCACTATTTTATATGTGGACTTGAAGGGAAGGTACTTTTTTTTCAAGGAGCTTAAGTTGTCTAACAAATTTCATAGAAATTGTAACAGTTTCTTTGTGACCTTTTACACATCTCTTTTAGAGATAAAAAACATAAGTTTTTCTTACGTTTAAATGCTCAAACAGTTTGAATTTTGGTAGAAATTGTGTGACACTTTTAGAGATGAAAAACACAAGTTTTTCTTGCGTTTAAATGCTCAAACAGCATAACAAATTTGTTGAAATTGTTAGACACCTTTTAGAGATGAAAAACGCAAGTTTTTCTTGCGTTTAAATGCTCAAACAGCATAACAAATTTGTTGAAATTGTTAGACACCTTTTAGAGATGAAAAACGCAAGTTTTTCTTGCGTTAAAATGCTCAAACGTCAAAACAAATTTGGTTGAAATTGTTAGACATCTTTTTCAGTGATAGAGTACACACATTTTGGTGGGTTTTTTTTCCCACACAAGTTTTTCGCAGTCATTTTGTGAGAAGAAAAACACATGCTGGTTTTCATGTGTTACAAAAAGATGTTGTCCAACAACTCTTTGTAGTTTTAGCAGAGAACTGTTTCCTTCAATTAAGGTTTCTGAACCTTGTGACATTTTTGGTCGTAGTTTGATTAATTGTTTCTAACATTGTACCTTCCCTTACACTCACCGTCCACATTACCAGAAGTGTTTCAGACCTTTATCACGCCATCTTGTTGGGCAAAGCAACTTGTTTTTGTAAAAAAGTTTTTCATTGCATACTAATACGTGACGCTAAAACTTAGCATTTGTTTCTTGCTCAGGTGATCCTATTTGGAAGTTTCATCATCTGTCTACAAACAGATGACACTAGTGATAAGTAAGGATATTTGCGGTATCACCACGTGGTAAAAGTCTCTCTTTTGAGTACGTGTGGTTCCGATGGAACCGGTGACTCAACGTTTCGGAGAGTATGCTCTGTCCGTTATAAGGACACTGGTGATGCCTTGTAATTGAAACAACTGTCTGATTGACGTTATTTCCTTAATGATCTTTTGTTCAACTGTCAGGTCAATGCTGAGGTGACTTGATTTGGCATCGTTTCATTATCTGTGCACAGATTGAATGCTTCAATGATGCCTTCTGTTTAAAAACAAACTCATCTTTTTGGCGTTGCTTTGCCCTTAAAAATATAACCTTATTATTTTTGTTGATATGATATTTCTGTTCCATGCTCAAGTGATCTGATGTGGCAATGTTTCATCATCTGTGTACAAACAGATTACACTTTTCAATTGTGCCTTGACTTTGAAACAACTTGGCCTCAGTGACAAAGGTTGACTTTATCAATAGCAAGAGTAGTCTGTACATGCCACTGGCAATGCTGCTCTGCCCATCACGTATGTGATTAGAGACGCTTAATAGTTCGATTGGCCACAGATGCAAGTTTTGATAGCAATATCGCTGTAACAGTAAAAGCATTATTTCAACTTTATCACATATTGCTTTAAAAGAAAAAGCAATATTTCAATGATATCACATAATGTTCCTCGTTCCTTCATAACAGATCAACCAACAAGTATATAAATGGCTGGACTCTGTTTTCTAGCCTTGGTTTGTTTAACTGAATGAAGAAAAAAACAAGATGGCTTTTGCGTGATAAAGGTCCGTGCTGCAACAAGATTGAAATAGAAAGCAGATGCTTCCCAACACATAACAGACAACAAAATAAACACAACAGACTCTTTTTTATTATTCCATAAACACTATGTACACTGGCACATCATATTCCTTATTACTAAAGGTACACACACCACCATTGGTTCCTCAATGATTGTTTAACTTTTAACTCAACTATGAATGAGATACTCTGCACGTTTCCAAGTCTTGGTACCAGACTGATCTTTCAGTCTGTTTTGCGAAAACAGTTTTCATATGCACTGTTTTGTAACAATTTGTTTTATGCGACTTTTTTCAAAGTGATTTTCTAATAATTACCAAAGCTGTAGTGAATTGGAAGTGTGTGTACCTTCAATTGATAAAACTCATTTATTTAGAATAACAAATCAGATGACTGACTTAGCTCAACGACAGGAGGGAAGACTATTGAAGTCAATGGAGGTATTGCAGTAAAATTGCAGCAATCTGCGTTGTCTTGTAACATCTTTATAATTTTTCAGTCAGAGGGATATGCATCTTTTGAAGAATGCATTTTACTCTTTAGAGTAAAAAGAGTTCGATAGCAGTGCTTTATGATAGCTGCTTGTAAGCATTTAGCTTAGCACAAGTCCTGGTTGAGGCCTGATTCTGGGTCAGTGTGGTCCAGTCCTGTAATACACCATGACCTTAGGTCATATACTTTGCAAAGCTGTAGTGCTCTCTCAGTGCACAATTTGTTGTAGTGCTTGGTACTTGAGTTTTAGGCTGATGTGGTGCTCTGATGGACACACTAACTGTTGTTCCCTGCATTTGATTTAGGGACAATTGTTCAACTTTGGTTCCATACACTTGAGCTGTGTATTGCTCTTGCGGTTCATACTCTGCTGGCAGTATAAATTCACAACTGTAGTGTGCTTGGGAATTACTGTAATCCAGGGTGTCTCAAAACTCATTCAATTGTTGCTTTACCAGACTGCATCTTTACATACTCCACAGCTTACCAGAATAGATACAATTACAAAATTAGAACTGAATATGATGTGCCAGTGTACATTTCCATAGTAAACAATAACATTGCCAAAATTCAATATTCAATCAAGCAAATTATTATTCTCCTTACATATTTTTTATAAAGCATCAATCTTAAAATTCCTTTTATATTGGTTTTATTTTTTATACGTAAAGCCAAAGCACAGCATCCTTACTTTGAAAAAGAAAACCCTTTGTACTAAATTTTACCAACATCGAGTTGGACAGCGTCAGATATTCTTAATTCTTGGCTGCATTCCTGAGAAATTGTGTTTCAACACTTAAGAGCAGACTGTGCTGCTTTCTTGCGAGGACAAGTTTCCAAAATGGAAGAATCGGACAGCATAGATATATGATTTTGATCCATCATTCAGGTTTTTTTTGCAGTTGTTAAAGGGTTATTCCTACCCTTAAAATTCAAACATGTAAATCTTCACACTGCTGTGTGTTTCTTCAAGACAGTCTTCAACTACTTCTTTAATGGAGAAACTTATAATGTCTATTTTCTTTTTTAGGATGCTGCGCTTTGGCTGTAAAACCAGGCACATGGAGAAAAGTATTGAAGCCTTTTTTTCACCAAGTTCACATTTAATCATCAACTCAAAAAACCCCAACTGATTGTGGTTGTTCAGATGCCCTTTGCCCTGCTATACACTTGTCACAATCCCAAAGGAAAACCAGTCTGAGTATAATTTCTGTTTGGCCAGAACAGAAATTACAAGATTGTTACATTTGTTAGTAGAGGCTGTTGCAGCTTGTTTGTAAGATGATAACATCAAACACTTAGTAAACATCTCAAAGAAGATTATCTTCTCATCAAAGTATTGTCGTTCTCAGGAAGAGAATTCCGATAATATTTATAAAAGTGTATCTGGGCTTAGGCAAACCAATCTACTTTATCCAAAGGCCTTTCCTGCCATGTGCCTGGCATTATGAATTTGACATGTTACTTTTCCCCTCTTTTTGAAGACGTTTCCGGTGAATCAGAACCAACTTTAAGCAAATCCATGTCAATAAGAGTATATGAGGGGCATTGAGAATGTAGACAAAAACATTCCTTCCTGGCAAACTTTGGTTCAAGCGTTGCTGTCTTTAAGTGTGACTAATTGACTCGAGAACCTCCGATTATTTTGTACAAGGAAATTCCATTGCACAGAGCTGAAAATGACAGTATTTCAAGTTAAGATGTGCAAAGAGGGCACAAAGTCTCCTCCCATTGACATGGATTTGTTATTTCTTTACTACCACTGTACATCAAGTTCCCGTCATCTTGGTGTTTTACTGTAGACTTGAGGAGGCTGTTTTGCAGACATCACTGAAGATCAAGACAAGTGAGATGAGACATTTTGTTCCGTCCGCAGCTGATCATCTCCTGGCATCAAAAGCTCACTGCAAACACAATTAGATAAACATGTTAGATTTCAAGTTGATGAAGTTTTGAAAGACAGGGTACAGGATGAATTCGCGATCTTTGTTTTTTGTTTTTAAATATCCATTTATCAAACTTTAGGGGTACTAAAAACTGTTCGAAACCACATTTGAGCATATACAATTTCTTGCAGCAAGTTGATTAGTAGTTGTTGTTATTAATGAGCAATTGGGAGGAAATTCCCCGGGTTCTTGTTGTTTGCAAACAGTCAGTTTTGCTTTTAAGCTTGTGAAAACAAGGGTTTCATTTCGCCTTTAGATCAAAATGATTTGTCTTTGACATCGCATTATCATTGGTATCAGATTGTTCTCTCAGCAGTCGGACAAAGTTGACGTTAACTTTTAGTTCATGTTCAGATAACATTTTGGTTCAGTTTGACTGTCATAACCTGTACCCTGCCTTGGCCGATTCGAATCCGATTACGATCAAAAACATTTACAATATTTAAAACCATTTTCTGAAGAAGTTCAAATTCTAAAATCACATCAAGCATACATTGTCTATAAACTACTCTTATCATTGACCAAGTTGAGGCAGTTTATTTATGGTTGGGAGCTTCTAGAAAACTCCATCTGAGATACCCAAAGAAAGTGTACTGGAATTGAGGACGGATGGCACTCCCTGTGTAGTTAATTTACTGAGCTTAGACTCTTTTTCATTCTTCTTCATTCCGCGATCCAAACAGTGTCTTAAATTCAAAGCTCCCTCGCAATAATCTAACGACTTCATTTTCAAAATAATGAAGTTACTTTCTAACTTTTACGACCTAACAAGGTACAATTTTTTTCTTCTCGAAAGGACAAGAAGAAAGTTGCAGTTGGAGAAAGAATTAGAGGAAAACCAAGATCGTCAGGAAGGGATTTGAAATCCAATCCAAGTGGATTATCAAAGTGGATTATCAAAGTGCTCAGCCTAAGCTCATTTTCATTCTGCGATCCAAACAGTGTCTTAAATTCAAAGCTCCTTCGTGATAATCAAATGACTTCATTTTCACGATGACGTTACTTTCTAACCTTAACGTTCTAACTGGTATACACACAAGGTCTTTTTTCGAAAGGACAATACAAACTTGCAGTGGAAGGAAGATTTAGAGGAAAACCAAGATCTTCAGGAAATTTGAAATTTCAAAGTGAATAGTGGACTATCACAGTGGATTCTCAACCTGGGTCATTTAGAGGTGAAAGGTCAAACAAATGAGGGTACCAAAATAACAATGTATGGGTGAAATGGTTCTAATTGATCAGATATCTCGATTTTCAATGCACTCTGGTTACTCAAGGAGTATCATTTTATGATACGCCCAAATTCACTTTATGACCTTTTTAAAAATAGTTCTATCATGAAAAGGACGTTGAACATCGGGATGGTTGAAGCTATTTAATTTTATGAAGAAATACTTCAGAAAACAAAAATGTGTTTCTGAATATAAATGAATTACTCAATTGGAAGTGATAAAACACTCATTGAAACCCCCCCCCCCCAAAAAAAAAACAAACAAACAAACAAACCAAAAAACCAAAAAAACCCAAAACAACAACAAACAAAACGGGAATAAAACAAATTATACACTTTGTCGAATACCATATTATTCAGTCTAACGGTGAATCCACATAAGAACCTGAAAGTTCCTTGCTATCAACAATTTCATTTAGCGGGAATGTACAACTGATCGGGGTGTAAAAACCCACAAGTGATACTGCAGATCTTGTTCAGTTGTGTTATTGCAGGGAAATGTTAAATTATAAAAGTGGAGCACAAAATAAATACAATTCTTATGATGTTGTGACTACATTGAAGCAATATAGTGTTTTCAATTGGTGGACTTTTGGGTGTAGTTGTACTTTCCCATTAAATCTAAACAATGTTAAATTTATTGAAGAAACTTAAGTGCATCTTTACAAAAACTTAAACAGCTATCCCAGCCACATGCATGTTACAATATTTTATTGGAATGGATGGATGGAGTGAAATGCTGTCTTGGGTGTGATGTTGAGCATTCATTCATCTCCATTCACTATTGATAACAGTTCTGGCAAAATGTTCGCAGAATCTTGATGCCATCAGTTCTGATGATGTTTTTAAATGTGATTCCATTTCATGATACAATCACATCACAGAGTCATTGTGAAGGGTCCGCTGTTTTCATAGATCTGTTGATGTTGTTTAATATCATTCCATTCCTTGACATCAAATTGTAGTCTTACATTCTCATAGGTCTCCCGTAGTTACTGATAACAGTTCTGTCGATGTTGAAAGTGATTCAATTCCCTGAATAGAATATACTTGCAGTCTTACATTTTGAAAGGATCTCTAATCCAATCACTCTCCTGTAGTCTTTGCACTGACGGCATACAGGTAAGGAACGGCAACAAGTTTGTAAGGATCTTGCTGCCATCAATCCGCTTTTAGCAATGGATACATACATCCTCCATTGGTGAAGTGTTTTGTAGTGACAACTCCTTGAATTACAGTCTCACAGTTTGAATGATCTCCTGTGGTGTGGTTAATGATAACAGTTCTGCTGATGTTGAAAGTGATTCCATTCCTTGAATAGAATCTACCAGTAGTCATTAAATTTGACTGATCTCCTGTGGTTATTGAAAACTGTTCAGTTGGTATCGTTGAATGTGATTCCATCCCATTAAATCGTTAACTTGCAGTCTTTTTCTGTAAAGTTCTCCTCTGGTTAAACTCTATTGAAATCGGTGCATTTCCGTCAGGGCTGGACTGATAAATAGGTTGTAAGTCCCTCAATGTTGTAAATCTGTTGTTATCAACGGATACACACATCCTCCATTGGTTTAAGCGTTTTTCATCACAACTCCTGCACCAATGTCCTCAATACTGTAACACTGTTGGCAAGTCTTTTCTGGCTTTGACAATCTTAGTCTTTCTGATGGCAATGTTTGCTGTCTCATTTCAATGTGTGTCTTTGCGGTAGTTGAGGCAGACGGCAGTTTGTCTTTATTCTAGTTCCTAATGTCTCTGCATATCTCTATTTGAACAATAATTTGGCATCTCCTTGTTCAAAGAAGCCAGACGTTTTCACTGCTCAGTTCTTAGTTACCGCAATCAACCCTTAACCCCGGGTATAGGGCCCAACCAGGTGGAACCACTGAGGGAAAGTGGACCTGTAACATCACGTGGGCAGGAGTGTCAGATCCTGAAGTAGCTCCTGCTACCCGCTACCCTTACAAAGACCCTGCCTGCCTAAAGCAGCATGTGACCAGGATAGCACTAACAATTAAAGAATCGGCTGTGGGTTAACCTCTAAATTCCAACGAAAAACAACATTATGTTATCTTGTTTTGTTTTTGAAAATATATAAATGCTTGTTACAAGTGCTAACATTGTCGATCGTTTCTTTCATTTTCTGTCTCTTACAATCTAGCTTGGACATGTGTTAGCCACACAGAATGTAAAAGATCCATTTACAAAACATTAAAAATTAAGGGCATAATATATAGTTATATTTTTAAAAACATTTTTGATAAACTATGAATATTTTTCTTTGCAGACTATAGTGAGACACAGTGTCATATCCTCAAAAGAGAATTCAGAAACCAGTTTGCGGAAGACTGGATTTGTCTTGCTTTGGAAATTAACTTGTAAATACATTACATTTTAAAGATAAATCTCAACAATATTTCAGGGCGTCTTATGGCATGTACAGTATAGTCAAACTTTGACATTTGCTATGAAACACCCCTACACCCCATACAAAATAATAAAGGAAGGAAAAAAGGGTGTACAGATCATTTTGTCTTCGTATGCTACACCCCTTTATCCTCTTCGACGAAACAACTCTCTGTAACAGACAACCTACTTTTAAAGTTGTGCATGAGCAATGATCCATAATTTGAGGAAGACGCTTTAAAAAATATGCAATTCAGTTAAAAAATAATTTGAAAACATAGGTTTGTGACTCTGGATAGAATGAAGAGTTGATGACTATTGATAAATGTAACAGTGCCCACGTGTCTTACACACAAGCAACATTTGCTGTTGATTATAGCAGTCAGGATCTGATAAGAATCCAAGTCCAGTAAGGCTGACCAATGTTCATAATGATCTCCTTTTTCATGTTATTGTTAACTATCTGCAGTCAGGATTTGAACTCACTATTCTGATGACCATCGCCACAAGAATCCAAGTCCACTGACCACCCCTAATATCTCTTTCATGTTACTAGTTGCAGTCAAGAGTCAAAATTATTACTGATGACCAATGCTACAAGAATGTACAGCCAGTTACTGACCAATCTTAATCTCAACTTTATGATATTGACTGTTTGCTGTCAGGATTTGAACCCATTATTCTGATGACCATCGCCACAAGAATCCAAGTCCAGTTACTGACCTTCCCAAATATCTCCTTTGTGATGTACTTGCAGTTTATAGGAGTATCATTCTTAAGAACTTGGCCACAACAAATTTACATCCACTGATCACTCCTACTAACTCATCTTTTTGATGTTAATTATTCGCAATCAGGATTTGAACCCATTATTCTGATGACCATCGCCAAAAGAATCCAAGTCCAGCTACTGACCGCCCCCAATGTGTCCATTTTGATTTTGACTACTTGCAGTCAGGGGTCGAACCAACTATTCTCATAACCATCATCACAAGAATCCAAGTCCAGTTACTGACCACTATTAAAGCCTCTATTTGATGTAGATTATGGTAGTCCAGAGTCAGACTAACTATTCTCATGACCATCACCACAAGAACCCAAGTCCAGTTACTGACCACTATTAAAGCTTCTATTTGATGTGGATCATGGTAGTCAGGTGTCAGACTAATTATTCTCATGATCTTCATCACAAGAATCCAAGTCCAGTTACTGACTACTCCCCATCATTGCTCTATGATGTCGCCTACATGCAGTCAGGAGTCGAACCAACTATTCTCATAACCATCATCACAAGAATCCAAGTCCAGTTACTGACCACTTCTTAAATCTGAATTTAGTCCTGCATGACGCTGACTGTTTTCCGTCAGGAGACGGACCCATTATTCTCCTGACCAGAGTTTATTCCCAAGACCATCCAGTTGTTGCCCACCTCTAATATCTCCACTATGATGTAGAATATTTTAAGTCAAGATATGAACCTGTTACTCTGATGACCATCGCCACAAGAATCCAAGTCCATTTTGTTTTAAATACCATGCCGTTAATGAGTGTTGAAGCATCAATTGCTCAATTAATAATTGATCATTGTTAAAGAGAGCTTGTTTCCTAGTTTCATGATTCACGTATACTGCAAAACAGGTGTTTCTAGGGTGTAGAGGTATATCCACAAATTGACTAAATTTAAGGTTTCTCTAGCTCTTTGCAAAAAGACTGTTGACATGGAAGTCATTTTATGATGACTGTATCAATGTGCACTGAAACCAAGCCCCAACTAATTCAATACAAGATTTAACAACACGTTAAATCTCCATCTACCCAACAATTCATTTTGACAATACTGTAAATGCCACAAAAGAAGCCCTAAGCAGAAACCTTTGGTTAAAATATCATACCATGAATAACTACTGAGATCAAGATTGATGCATTTGGCAACCATGAGGAAAGTTTTCCCTTCTGCTTATCCTAAACATTGAAGTTGACTCCAACCTCAATTTTTAGAATAATTCACTTGATTGCAATGATGAGATGTATACATGTCAACTTATCTGTGACTTTTCAGTCAATAAAGAAGCAATGAAAGGAGCATATTGATGTCTTCACTTAATATTTAACAGTTTGAAGATTTAAGATTACAGAAAGTTTGCCATTCTGCTTATCCTAAACATTGAAGTTGACTCCAACCTCAACTTTTAGAATAATTCACTTGATTGCAATGGTGAGATGTACACATGTCAACGTGTCTATGACCTTTCACTCAATAAAGAAGCAATGAAAGGAGCATATTGATGTCTTCACTTCAGATTTACCAGTTTGAAGAGTTAAGATTACAGAAAGTGTAGGTTGGAGGAAAGTTTGCCCTTCTGTTAATTCTAAACATTGGAGTTGACTCCAACTCCAACTTTTAGAACTATTCACTTGATTGCAACGGTACAATGATGAGATGTATACATGTCAACGTGTCTATGACCTTGCACTCAATAAAGAAGCAATGAAAGGAGCATATTGATGTCTTCACTTAAGATTTTACAGTTTAAAGACTTTGAAAGTTTGCCTTTCTGCTAATTTTAATCATTCCTGAAGTTGACCCCAACCCTAACTTTTACAATTATTCACTCAATTACAATGTTGAGATGTATACATGTTAACGTGTCAACATGTCTGTGACTTCTCAGTCAAACAAAGAGCAGAGTATACTGTTCGAAACGTCGAGAACAAACCCGGCTCTTTTCAGAGCCAACACTCCTCCCAAAAGAGATTTTACACATGGTTGTACCCGCAAGTTTGCTACTATTTATAGTTACTTCCTAAAGAGCATAAGGATCATAATATGTTGCTTCCAAATTGATCTTTCAACCAATGATTTCTGCACTCACTGAAAAATTGAGATTACCAAAAGTGTTTACATTAGGATATGTAGAATGTCACCACATAATCTTATTTGTGCCTTAATTGCACAGTTTGATGAAAAAGATGTTCAAGAAATAAGGTTTGATTCGAAGTTGGAAATTGGAACATTTCCGGAGCAACTTTCCGTATAATAACATAAGAATGTAACTCTTACTTGAGTTAGTCAGTTAAATTGAATTAATTTTGCTTCTGAAGAAATTAAAACTTTTTAATTTTAGTCTAGTATTGACTTAATAAAAATGTTTATGTAGTCACATTCAGGAAATAGCCTATTTCATCTAAATTGATATTTTAAAGGCATCGTACACATTTGGTAATTGTCAAAGACCATTGTTCTCATTTGGTGTATCCCAACATATGCATAAAATAACAAGCCTGTGAAAATTTGGGCTCAATTGGTCATCGAAGTTGCAAGAAAATGATGAAAGAAAAAACACCCTTGTTGTACAAATGTGTGTGCTTTCAGATGTAGGAATAAAAAACTTCTTGCAAGAAGTTTTTATTATTTTAGTGAAAAATTACCTCTTTCTCAAAAACTACGTTACTTCAGAGGGAGTCGTTTCTCACAATGTTTTATACTATCAACAGCTCTCTGTTACTCGTTACCAAGTCAGTTTTTATGCTACTATATATTTTGAGTATTTACCAAACGTGTACAGTGCCTTTAAGTTATGCATAGTACGAAAATTGCCAAAGAGTTGATGTCTATATGCAAAGTACAAAAGGTACTTTAAACTGTATACAGGATTTGGACCCATTATTCTGATGACCATCGTCACAAGAACCCAAGTCCAGTATCTCCATTTTTCTAACATAATAGTCTGGCTTCTGCTTTTTGGGTAAACCAGGTGAACTATTTAAATAATTAAATAAATATTATTAAAAGAACATCTTATTAAGAGAACTTCTTATTAAGATTAAGAATCTTAAAGTTACATGGCCCCTTTTTTTTGCCGAAAAATTCAGTATTTGTTTCTGACAGGATGTAAACAGATGTTTCTAAGAGAAAAGACATAAGAAACTTTTGCCCTTATGAATATTATCAAGTCTGATTACTTGAAAAATATACTCATATCCTTCCAAGAGTTTTGTCAAGGATAAATAAATGTGTGTTATTGATTCCGACAAAATAGTAAAGAAATGTCCTTCTGGTTTCCCAAGCTTTTTTTGTTTCAGTAATGAAACCATGTAACTCCAAGGGAATTATCAATCAATTTTACATAATTGTATTAAAGATATGGTAAGTCATTGGATTGCATTTATTCCAATCCTCTAGTTGCAAAGAATCAAATCATAAACTAACCTGCAAAAGGTCAGTGAAATCAGGTTTTTTTTCACCCCCCAAGACGAGTGCTATTTGATTCCATATTTTGGAACATGTAATAATCTGTGCAGGTACTTCATGCCCACTTTTCTTTCCTTCAAAGGACAGAGCAATAAAACCAGACTATGACAAATTAAATTTGTACGCACAGACTTCCGTTTGGTGATTTTTGTGTACACTTAGCACCATGACTAACATTTTGAATTATTTTTTAATGATCATCAAAACTTCACCAAGTCTTTAACATAACTCATTTTAAACTTGAAAATAAGTCAGGCCAGGAACACAGTTATACTGAATAATCATTTGATTCGACAACGAAAGTGTAATGAGAAGTATAATGAGTATAATTTATATAATTTGGTTTTTATCCTTACAAAAATGTGTATAAAGCACTGTATACTCAGTACTTTCCCGAGTTCTGTGAAAAAAATCCACAGGCAAATCACTCGGGTGGGATTCGAACCCACGATCTGTGCATTGCTAGAGTAGATGTCTTACCAATAGACCACCAAGCTAGCCCAGTGGCTAGAGGCAGTTATTTTTGAGGCAGAATTGTGCTTTGAGAGCAAAAGTGAACGTGTCCAAAGTCTTTCCATGACAGAAACCAGTGAGTTTGTTTGTTTTGTTTTTGGTAAAAGGGTACATTTAGTGTACCCACATTGAACAGGTATTAACATCTTTCAATAGATTTAATCTAGGGGAGGGGTCAGCCATGGTGGCCTAAATGCAACTACTTCCTGCACTGGGAGGTAGTTGTAATGTGTGTGGTCAGCTGAAGCTGGCAATGGACATTATGTGGAACATGACCCAGGTTTTCATTACGCCACCAGATTTAGATAAGTTTCTGATAAAACAAAACTTTCATGACCAAAACAAGAGTTTTAATCAAACAGAGAGAAGCAAAGCAAGTGATGTCACATCATATCAATGTTAACATTAGTTCTTTATAGAACCACCATGACTCAAAGAGAGATTTGATATTCACAGTGTTATTGAAACCTATTTAGTTGAATATGGTTTCAAATTCAAAATAACGCTGGCCAAACTTGTAAATAACCAGGTTGAACTATCAGAGCTGTAGATAGCATAATGTCCTATGTCCTCAGACAGTTTGCATAGATCACACAGGTTGATAAGACACTGTGTTAGGCAAGACAGAAGTTGAGATGGATAGAGAAGAGCTGTCTGTTGAAGTATGAATCAAATTTGGATGGGTATATGGGAGTATCAATACTGATGAAGGTTGAATGCACAGCACAGCAGTGCCTGAACATTCTACCAGATCAAGGAGGAACAGTATAGAAATACTGGATTTGATGGGGAATGAATGAAGTGTAGTGCCTCAACATACTAATAAACGAAAGGACAAGCACTCTCACCTGCAGACAGTAGGTAATACTTAAGTTGTGTGTATATACCAGTAGACATTGCTAACTGCACCCAACACCCCACCCCCTTTCCCATCGTAAAAATAAAGATTCAATGGTAAACAAAATTATGGAGAATTTCAACGCCATACAAATTGTTGCTAATATGACACATTGCAAAAGAGTTTATGTCTTAGCATCTCTTCATTGAAATAAAATGAAAGACATGTGCTTCGTTAGTGTGCATTAATAGGGTGTCATGGCCGAGCGGTTTAGAGCCTCGAAATTCAAGTTCTCGTGGTTAAATCATCGGTGTGTGGGTTCGAATCCTGGCAATGACATTTGTGTCCTTGAGCAAGATGCTTTACTATAATTGCTTCTCTTCACCCAGGGGTATAAATGGGTACCTGCGAGGGTAGAGGTTGATATTGTCTTTGAAAAAGCCTTCTGAGCGCCACAGCAGATCAGGCTTTATACTCTCCAGGGAGCTGAGAAAGATTAAAGGAATGTTATTGGCCCAATGACCAGGGCACTAATGTAAAGTGCATTTGATACGTTATTGTAAAATGCGCTATATAAGAACTAGTTATTATTATTATGATTATTATCATTGAAAAATATAATAATAATAAAATCAGCTGCCTAAAGTTAACTTTGAATAGTGATAAAAATAGTTCTTAAATTTAGCGAGCCATGACGCCACATTTGAATGTTGGCATTTGCTAATACTTTGCAATGAGTGCATCTCAAACATGATCATTGTCTGGTACCTCAGCCGTTTCATTTTAAGCTGCCTTTAATTGCAAAACAAGAAAACAGCATTGCACAAATGAACAAAATAACTAAATTGCTGAGCACAATCACTTTATAAAAAAGGGGGACTTGAGTTTCAGCTAGGAAGACAAAGCAAGCCAAGGGCATGAGAGCGATTTAAACATCAAACCTCAGCCCCCCAAAACAACTCACTTGCATATTGTATGAGAAATTTTGTTTGATGAGATTATTCCTACAGAGGTTCAGGAAGATGTTAAGACTGAGGAGGTCAAGTCTTGATGCTTCTTGTAAGGTAGGTAGGAGCAATAAGTGAAAGAGACAGTGTCGTCTCTTATTGGACGAGACCTAATCAACCGATTATATCTTTACGAGTCAATCTAGGTCTAATGAAAAACATGGCCTTATCTTTAGTGGATGAATTAACTGGGAGTACAAATTGCCAGAAGCCATCCTCAACTTTACCAGTACCTTAACAAACTTGTTTAAGCTACTCAAAACCCTAGGTTACACTTGCCTAATAATTAGTTCAAGTCATGCATCCCATTTTAAATCGGTGACTCTAAAAGGTGATATGACATTTCTTTTTCGAAAGGGGATTGTGAAGATATTTTAATTTGTAATTCTACACATGGTTTTCATCATTCAATTGCTAATATAAGTCAATTCAAATACAAAGCTTGCCTCAACTTGGATCAATGATTCTATGATAAGTTTAGTTCAGGTGACATTCTTCTAAGTTGATGTAATGGTAGCAGGTTGTCATGTTTACAGATACTATTAGACTGCTTCTTATGGACACAAATATCAAATATTCCGTGAAAAAAAGAACTTTATAAGTTAGTACTGCACTGTCAACTTATATTTCTAGGAGTAGATCAATAGTTCACCTTGGACTGTACCAAGCACAAGTTCATCAATATTTAGTATAGTTTTTCTACCATTTTTAACTAGCCCTTCAAAAAACTCACCCATTAAATGGTAGAAAGCTATAGCTGCAATATATAAACAGGTTATTTGACAAAATTGTACAAACAAATTAATTGAACACAATTTGTTCAACAACTCGTTCATAGACACAAACAGCACAACACATTGTGTGCTGACATTTTATCCGATATATATCGCTTTACCGTTTCAATAAAAATCGTTTCTGTTCTTTCACTCTGAAATATGAGCAACAGGGGTAAAAGGACACTAACTGACATGTTGGAGGTTTTGGAAGATGCTGATTCTCTGGTTTGCAGTAATCATAATTGATAACAACAAAAATTTCATCTGTTCTGTTCCCAGGAAGTCTAAGAACAGTACACAATGGTTACACCTTCTGGTGTCATTTTCCAGAACTCTCTCAAGTAATTTTCTTTATCTTTGGGGTATTGATAGCAACTCCTCACTTCATCAAAATACCCCAATCATACATGTCAGCAGGGGTACGAGTCATTGATGACAAAACGGTCTGAAACCCGGATCCAGATCTTAGGAGGTACATTGAAATGATGGCATTTCCACCTTTTGATAACCCCTGGAGTTAAAGATTCCAAGGAGTTTTGGGGAACAGTATCCTCAATGCTAGAGAAGTAGATGACCTATTTTATTTGGAGAAGAATACAGCATTTTCCGTTTACCAGGCAGACTTTAGAAAGTCTTAAATTAGACAAAAGTCTGAAATGTCTAATCTCTGCGTGACCTGAACTTCTACAACCATCACAGGAAATGAAAATGTTTCATTTGAAAGTTTTGTTGACCACTAGTCAATGCTGTACTCTAACGACCAGGTCACTTTATGTTTTTATTGTGGACAGTATTTTCACTTGTACATGTCCATCGATGATCATCGCTGAAAACGAATACTCATTAGATTGTGAACTCACCTGTTGAGATTCATATTGAAGATTGATGTCATAGCAGGGAGGTCTTTGATGACATCATACAGGGCCTACAGTCTCTTGATGCAGTCAATCACTGGCCTGGTATTCTGTTAATATGAACTCTTTTGTAAGATCAGCACATGTTTATAAATATGTGCAATTAATTGCCTTCATTTCGACTCTCTCAATTTCACTTTTAGGAAATTAATTTCAGTTTTCCTGTCTTAGGAATAAATGATGCACTCTGATGCGCGTTTCAGTTTTTATTGAAGTCTGGTGAACATTGAAACCAACTTCAAAGGTTGATGGTTTTTTCTTAACTTAAAATGGTTTTTACAGAATAGCCAGGCCAGGGTGACATCCTAGAATGGTGTGAAGTTCCTCTCCCATTAGCTCACAAGATTCAATCCTGCAACCAAAATGAAACAGATATATACAAATTATAATTTCCATCCAATAAATAACATGTGATACTTAAGGCATGAAGGTACCTCCATGCTTTAGGTTACTGGTAGGTTTGAGCTATTTTCACATGGGACTGTTGTACTAACAGTCATGGCACTTTTATTATTGCAACATCATTTTAACTCTTTCAGTGCCAAGGTCGTACATGTACGATCTGTTTTTTTATGTACTCAAAAAGTGCCATCAATCGTACATGTATGACCCATAATATGCATGGCATCACGACAGGGCATTATCACTTACGTATCATACAATTTTGTACATGTACGACCTTTTTCTCTAGGTTTTATTCGGTTCTTGCAAGAGGGTGCATTATTTTCTGAGCTTTTATTTTTAGCTACGATCGATACCGCCATGGGTCGATCGATCGTCTGCTTGTTTGTAATTACACTTTGAAACAATGGAAGCCCCCAGGAAACGTACACGCTTTACTTCACAATCTATCACTCTGTAAAGAAATACATTTGACTTTGGGATGTACCAAGGCAACACAAATCAGCAAAATACATTTTGTTTGGTAAGTAAGACTTTTTAATGTTATTATTTAGAGAATTTTGAAAACCAAAACAAAATGGGCATTTTAGGTTAAAAAAAACAACAAAAAACGCGGGCACTAAAAGAGTTAATACGACAGGCATTGCAATTACAAAATACACTCTTTTGGTAAGATTTGTATTATGTACACACTAAGAAAGGCCGTATCCAAATTGGCAGCTTCGGCTACAGCTACAGCTACGGCTGTTGCTAAGGATGCTAAGGACATCCTATATTTCAATGCATGATCCAGTTGTAGCCGTAGCCGTAGCCATCAATTCTGTTTAAGGGTCAGAAGTCTAAAGTCTTAAGTCTTACATTTTAGCTTCTATTGTTCCCAGGGCTACTACTAAGTGGTAACAGAGGTTGAACACCAGATAACCCAGGAAAGTTTTTTTAAAAACCTTGAGACTAACTATTACCAGTTTGCCTATTTAATTTTGCATTCTTCCCTGAATCATAAAGTTGTTAACAAGAAAAATAATACCTAGTAAATTATTCCTATATCCTACCGTACCATAAATAGATATATAGACTGTTGCAAAAATACAAACAAATGAAAAGTGCTACGATCCTGGTCTAAAGAACAATTTGTAAACTGATGATTTGTACTTGGTTTTTAACAGAACAAGGGTTGTTGATGACATCAATTAAGGAGGAAATCTCAAAGATGGAAACCTTCTGAGGAAAAGAACAACTGATTGGACTTAAGGAAGAGAGAGATTGCTAAGAACAATGCATCATGACGAGGCGATCCAGTCGTAGCTATAGCTGTAGCCATCAATTTGGACACGACCTAAGTGCAAAAAAACCCAGCCGCACCAAGCATTTCAAATTGAGTGCAATCCGTAGGGCTCCTCAGATATGAGAAGGACCACCCAGCCAATGGCCAATTCCTAAGAAAGTGACGAAGAAGAGATCACGACCAATTGAAGAAGAAGAACAATGTTTGTTGTGACACCAGAAGAGGAAGATAAGACATAAGGGAGGAGGATAGTGATGGTGACAGGGTGGTCAAGTCAATGTCTATCCAGGTAAGGAGGATTTTGACAGTGTTATGGAAGATGAGGATGATGACAGTGATTCTCCCTCCTCTTCCTTTTGAGTGCACCCTTCACATCATGATTGAAGATAAACGCACTGCCAGAAATACCGGGGCGAACCCCCTTCTCTTAGCGATAAGTGTGTACTGGGGTCTTTTACTTGTATTGATAGTTTTTAATACAACACACAGGAACCACGGCTTAACATCCCATCTGAAGGGTGAGGCAATAATGGTTTAGTGTCTTGCTTAAGGACACAAGTGTCAAGACCGGGTCTCGAACCCACACTCTGATTAGAAACACCAGAGCTTGAGTTCAGTGCTCTTAACTGCTCTGCCATGACACGCCTCCAAAGACAAAGATGGAAAATAAGACGTTGGCACCCGAGTAACAACCATCTGCCAGCCAGACAACCTTCCTACTGAAAGGAGGATGGATAAAAAACACCAGGAAGGACACGGATGTGAGGCTCTATAAAAGTTGAGCCAAGTTTCAAGTTTGAGAGGTAAATCTGTCATCATGACTTCAAAAATCGAAGCAAGTTTCAGGACCTAACATGTAACAGTTTCATAGTCACACTAATAAGGATGACCGATGAATCACTAGATTTGCCCTATTGTGCTTTCACGAATAAGTGATTATTCAAGATTCACCACTTTATCCACTGGAACACATAACACTTGCATTTTCACGAACCGATGAAATCTGTTGACTTTTTTTAAGCTTAGCGTTTTCAAGAACTGATGAATCTCAGTATGCAGTGGTTCATACAAAGCATTCTACGTGCACGTTTCTTCTTTTTGGGGGTTTCGGCCTTCCGCCAAAACCACCTTTGTTATCGTCGAGATTGTTATTGTTTTTCTTATTAATTTTCCATCCGAACAGTTCTCATAGCATTTACACGTACAATTTTGTTATCGTTCAATCTCAGGAATTACAGTCTTAAAAAGACAAAAACAATACATCAAATGAAAGCCTGTGCTCTAAGTTGGGGCTGTGAAAAACTGCAACAGGCAACTTTTTGTGGGTGACGCCGGGAAATGACAAAGGACGCCTGCGTCTTAGTCTTACCAATGGCTTTGGATGCCGTGGGCTTGCGACTTTTTCAAATTAATCTTGTCAGTGGCCTTGTGGCACTTTGCTTCAGCCTCAGGGATCGGACACCAGAGAGCGCTATTGTGTGTAAATCTCTCAGCAAATTGCCTGCCGGCATAGGGAACAATGAACAATGCAAATGTAGTATTCGCTCTACAGGTAAGTAGAGTGACGTAGACTCAATGTTTTTGAAACTATTTTTTTATTTACATGCCGGCAGGACAGACAATGTATTTATTATATATTATATAAAAAAATAGTAAATGGCAAAACAAGAGAGTTGAATAGGTGCTGTTTAAAAACAATGCAAACAGAAACCTATTGCGCCCACTCCCCTAAAATTGTATCCTAGTTTTGTCGCTGAATATTAAATACATGATTGGGCCACACAGGGGGAATGGAAGATAGTAACAGACAAGCTGAAAAAAGATCAGAACTGGGTGGAGATAATTTTGAAGACAGGGAAGAGGAATTTTTTATGATATGAATGGAGCAAGGAGGGTGTCTGTATTTATTTATATATTAACTTTAGGAAAGAAATAAAAAGGAAAGGAAATTCTGTTAAGCAGCATTTAGAGCATTAAAAGGAGTGGGAGGGGGTTGAGCTTACCCCAATCTTCGTGTGTTTAATTTTTTTTTTAATTCAGCCAGCCCCCCCCCCAGCCATAACAAAGAGCAATTCAATTCTCAGCCACCTCCAAAGAAATTTCCTGAATGTGTAAATGATCATAACCAAAATGAAAAGCAAAGGTGAGAACCACTGTTTACCTAGGCATAAGCAAGAGCAGGCAAAATTTTATAAGTGTAAAGTTATAGCAAGCAGATTTATGGATGGAACCAATGATATTGAAAAATAAGAGTGTGAAAGATTGTCTCAGTATTGAGCAAGGTGATAGAGTGGTCAACAGTGGAAATCACTGATGACATAAATGTTAGCAAGAACAAGTTTGGTCAAGAATGTCTCAGTATGAAACACTGGCAAGAGGTAATTCATTATGTGAGCTGAAGAGGACATCTCCATGGTAACAATAGAAAAGACTATCCAGGATGGAGTAAGGGGCAAGAGCATTTCATCTTGGGAGCAAGAGCATTAGGAATTCCTTCCAAATTTAGTAAGGAGCAGAAGCATTCAACAGAGGGAACCTCTGAGAACATAGAAAGTACAAAGATTGGAAAAATTGTGTCAGAAATGAATAAGGGGCAAGAGCATTTCATCTTGGGAGCAAGAGCATTAGGAACTTTTCCAAATTTAGTAAGGAGCAGAAGCATTCAACAGAGGGAACCTCTAAAAACATAGAAAGTACAAAGAATGGAAAAATTTTGTCAGAAATGATTAAGGGGCAAGAGCATTTCATCTTGGGAGCAAGAGCATTAGGAATTCCTTCCAAATTTAGTAAGGAGCAGAAGCATTCAACAGAGAGATCTGCCAAAAACATAGGAAGTACAAAGAATGGAAAAATTTTGTCAGAAATGAATAAGGGGCAAGAGCATTAGGAATTCCTTTCAAATTTAGTAAGGAGCAGACGCGTTCAACAGAGGGAACCTCTGAGAACATAGAAAGTACAAAGATCGGAAAAATTGTGTCAGAAATGAATAAGGGGCAAGAGCAATTCATCTTGGGAGCAAGAGCATTAGGAATTCCTTCCAAATTTAGTAAGGAGCAGAAGCATTCAACAGAGGGAACCTCTGAGAACATAGAAAGTACAAAGATCGGAAAAATTGTGTCAGAAATGAATAAGGGGCAAGAGCATTTCATCTTGGGAGCAAGAGCATTAGGAATTTTTCCAAATTTAGTAAGGAGCAGAAGCATTCAAGAGAGGGAACTGCCGAAAACATAGGAAGTACAAAGAATGGAAAAATTGTCTCAGAAATGAATAAGGGGCAAGGGCAATTCATCTTGGGAGCAAGAGCATTAGGAATTCCTTCCAAATTTAGTAAGGAGCAGAAGCATTCAACAGAGGGAACCGCCGAGAACATAGGAAGTACAAAGAATGGAAAATTGTCTCAGAAATGAATAAGGGGCAAGAGCATTTCGTCTTGGGAGCAAGAGCATTAGGAATTCCTTCCAAATTTAGTAAGGAGCAGAAGCGTTCAACAGAGGGATCCGCCGAAAACATAGGAAGTACAAAGAATGGAAAAATTTTGTCAGAAATGAATAAGGGGCAAGAGCATTTCATCTTGGGAGCAAGAGCATTAGGAATTCCTTCCAAATTTAGTAAGGAGCAGACGCGTTCAACAGAGGGAACCTCTGAGAACATAGAAAGTACAAAGATCGGAAAAATTGTGTCAGAAATGAATAAGGGGCAAGAGCATTTCATCTTGGGAGCAAGAGCATTAGGAATTCCTTCCAAATTTAGTAAGGAGCAGAAGCATTCAACAGAGGGAACCTCTGAGAACATAGAAAGTACAAAGATCGGAAAAATTGTGTCAGAAATGAATAAGGGGCAAGAGCATTTCATCTTGGGAGCAAGAGCATTAGGAATTTTTCCAAATTTAGTAAGGAGCAGAAGCATTCAATAGAGGGAACTGCCGAAAACATAATAAGTACAAAGAATGGAAAAAATTGTCTCAGAAATGAATAAGGGGCAAGAGCAATTCATCTTGGGAGCAAGAGCATTAGGAATTCCTTCCAAATTTAGTAAGGAGCAGAAGCATTCAACAGAGGGAACCGCCGAGAACATAGGAAGTACAAAGAATGGAAAAATTGTCTCAGAAATGAATAAGGGGCAAGAGCATTTCATCTTGGGAGCAAGAGCATTAGGAAATCCTTCCAAATTTAGTTAGGAGCAAAAGCGTTGAACAGAGGGAATCTCTGAGAACATAGAAAGTACAAAGAATGGAAAAATTGTGTCAGAAATGAATAAGGGGCAAGAGCATTTCATCTTGGGAGCAAGAGCATTAGGAATTCCTTCCAAATTTAGTAAGGAGCAGAAGCGTTCAACAGAGGGATCCGCCGAAAACATAGGAAGTACAAAGAATGGAAAAATTGTGTCAGAAATGAATAAGGGGCAAGAGCATTTCATCTTGGGAGCAAGAGCATTAGGAATTCCTTCCAAATTTAGTAAGGAGCAGACGCGTTCAACAGAGGGAACCTCTGAGAACATAGAAAGTACGAAGATCGGAAAAATTGTGTCAGAAATGAATAAGGGGCAAGAGCATTTCATCTTGGGAGCAAGAGCATTAGGAATTCCTTCCAAATTTAGTAAGGAGCAGACGCGTTCAACAGAGGGAATCTCTGAGAACATAGAAAGTACAAAGATCGGAAAAATTGTGTCAGAAATGAATAAGGGGCAAGAGCATTTCATCTTGGGAGCAAGAGCATTAGGAATTCCTTCCAAATTTAGTAAGGAGCAGAAGCGTTCAACAGAGGGAACCTCTGAGAACATAGAAAGTACAAAGATCGGAAAAATTGTGTCAGAAATGAATAAGGGGCAAGAGCATTTCATCTTGGGAGCAAGAGCATTAGGAATTCCTTCCAAATTTAGTTAGGAGCAGAAGCGTTGAACAGAGGGAATCTCTGAGAACATAGAAAGTACAAAGAATGGAAAAATTGTGTCAGAAATGAATAAGGGGCAAGAGCATTTCATCTTGGGAGCAAGAGCATTAGGAATTCCTTCCAAATTTAGTAAGGAGCAGAAGCGTTCAACAGAGGGATCCGCCGAAAACATAGGAAGTACAAAGAATGGAAAAATTGTGTCAGAAATGAATAAGGGGCAAGAGCATTTCATCTTGGGAGCAAGAGCATTAGGAATTCCTTCCAAATTTAGTAAGGAGCAGAAGCATTCAACAGAGGGAACCTCTGAGAACATAGAAAGTACGAAGATCGGAAAAATTGTGTCAGAAATGAATAAGGGGCAAGAGCATTTCATCTTGGGAACAAGAGCATTAGGAATTCCTTCCAAATTTAGTAAGGAGCAGACGCGTTCAACAGAGGGAACCTCTGAGAACATAGAAAGTACAAAGATCGGAAAAATTGTGTCAGAAATGAATAAGGGGCAAGAGCATTTCATCTTGGGAGCAAGAGCATTAGGAATTCCTTCCAAATTTAGTAAGGAGCAGACACGTTCAACAGAGGGGACCACTGAGAACATAGAAAGTACAAAGAATGCACAAATTGTCTCCGAAATGAATAAGGACGAGAGCATTTCATCTTGGGAGCAAGAGCATTAGGAATTCCTTCCAAATTTAGTAAGGAGCAGACGCGTTCAACAGAGGGGACCACTGAGAACATAGAAAGTACAAAGAATGGAAAAGTTGTCTCCGAAATGAATAAGGACGAGAGCAATCAACATTGGAAACAAAACAGGCACTACCAAGGCCTCAAACTGGCAACAAAGCTCAGAAAAGCAAGAATCATAGAGCAAGCAACCAAAAAGAGTGACAGAGAAAACATTGGCTAATAAGGATGAGGGTAGAAATTTACCTTAATGTGCTTCGAGATAAATAGCTTTACTATTTTGATTACTGTGACAGAAATAAGCCTGATAAGAATTGACAAAAATCCCTAATAAAACATAAACCATCTTTCTTGTTTCCCCACTAAAACGTGACCAGAGAATGGGAAAGAATAATAATCTTATAGAAACAATGATACAGTTTCCCTTTAAGTTGGTGAACAACATTTCTGGTGAATGAATGAGAGAAGTAAAATATAAGAAGTCTTTAAATGAATGTCACTACCTTTTTGTAACAAAATCATGTTTAGAAATTCTGGGACAAAAAGTAATTTGTTTGCCTGGAAGAAGGTCGTAGAGCCTTACAACCTTCTTCCACGCACACAACAAAATGAAGGGGAGGTTTACGATCATGTTTCTTCATGACAAGTTTGTAAATTTCCTCATGGAGGGTGGGTGAGATAATCATCTTAAAACTGATAGCTCTTACGATCAAAATGGAAGAAATTCAAACTAATGGAAATAAAGCGTAAAATTTAATGTTTTACATATTTCTGGTAATGAAACCCAGGATGCCTCATCAGTGAACTTAATCACTGTTGCTCGCAAGCCTAAGGAAACCTGTAAACAAGGGTGCTTGCTACGTGAACCAGAAACACCGGGGTTAACTCCTACTCTTTCACGATAAGTGTTATTGGTTCTTTTACGTGCACTAACGACCCTATAGTACACGGGACCTACACTGTATGGCTTAATGTCCCATCCGAAGGACAAAGCAATTATGGTAAAGTATCTAGCTCAAGGAAACAAGTGCCACTACCGGGACTCGAACCCACAGTCTGCTGATCAGAAAAGTTGATAGCCAGACCCAATGATTGGGAAATGGTTTTAAATGAGAGGATGTGTCAAAATCAAGAGTCGTAAAGAAAATACAAGAATGAAAAGAAAGCCATTAATGTGAAAACTCTCACATAGATTTTCAAAATTACTCTACTTGATGAGCCAGGGATGAGATTTGACGAATGTGAACATTCCTGAAAAACAGCTTGAAGGCCTGGGTCCTCCCCCCCCTTATTCTAGACTCAGATCCTCCCAGATGTTACAATTCAGGAGGTTTATAGACTCTGTGCATCACCAGAAATACAAACTACAGCTTCGGACACAACATGGACTATTTCGTTCTCCCTCTGGTGACTGCTTTACTTTTTTCAAGAAAAATTGAAGGCTCAAAGAGATTTTCGAGAAATTCCTAAAATCAGGAAATATCCTGACAAGTCACATGCCTGATGTGCATTATTGCAACATCCCCCTTGAAAGGGAAAGTGGGATGCAAGGATCATCAAACATTGAAACTAGGTCAAATTACAAGCAATTTGACTGGAAAAACATCAGAATTTTAAAGAGAAGAGAATTCAATGCGAAGTACACTGAACTGTGTCATCTCAATGAGGAACTCAGAAATGTACAAGGCAGATTCTCGTAGACATTAAGAATCTCCAGAAGTTTTAAACTTCTCAAACCAAGGTAAACTTTTTCAGAGGAGTAAATCTTGGAGTGATTCCATAGAACACCCAGTAATGTTTAAAGCACTACGGAATAAACAAAACCTAAATCAACATCCTTGAAGATATATACACAGACGCAACAGCTAAAGTCCACCTAGATAGAGAAATTTCTTCAGTAATGTTTAAAGCATACGGAATAAACAAAACCTAAATCAACATCCTTGAAGATATATACACAGACACAACAGCTAAAGTCCACCTAGATAGAGAAATTTCATCAGAGATAAAAGATATCCAGAGGTGTTCGAAAAGGTGATCCATTATCCCCAAAACTCTTCAACGCAACCCTTGAATAAATCTTCAAGAAGTCAGAGCTGGAAGAAGAAGGAATTAACATCGACAGAGAATATACTTCAAGCTTCAGATTTGCTGATGATGTGAGCCATATTCGCAAACTCCACCGAAAGACTAGAAAAACAACTAAACATGCTCAGCCAAGAATGCAAATGATCTAGACTTAAAATGCACAAAGGAAAGACAAAATTCATTACAAATATCGCTTCCCAAAAAACTGTCAAAATTGGTTGATGAATACAAATACCTTGGCCAGTCTCTAAAGATGCAAGACACAACCACTGAGGAAGTGCTTCAACAGAATAAAGGCAAGATGGGGTGTTTTCGGAAGGTACAGAGAAATCCTCCTCAACAAAAATCTACCAATATCGCAACAACAAAAAAGGATCAAATAAAAATAGTATGCATGTTTAACTGTTCTAGTCTTATTAGAACAATTCTGGGCCAGTAAACATTTTGAGCAACAAGCCCTGTGGTCTTGTGTTTTTCCCCAAAAAATTCGAGCCCTGACTGAAACTGTTCACCTTTAGGGAGAGATTGGCATCCATGAAAGATTACCATTTCACAACTGTTTCTCTTCAGGGCAAATTAATTTCAATCTCTTTTTTATTGATTGTTTAAGTTTAGAGTAATCTTGTTCTTGTTGTTTTTAAAATAGTTGCAGCCCAAGAACGATGAGGTGGCACCGTGATGATTCAGATGAAAGAAGGAAAGACAAAATTCATTACAAATATAACTTCCCAAAAAACTGTCAAAATTGTTTGATGAATACAAATACCTTGGCCAGTCTCTAAAGATGCAAGACACAACCACTGAGGAAGTGCTTCAACAGAATCAAGGCAAGATGGGGTGTTTTCGGAAGGTACAGAGAAATCCTCCGCAACAAAAATCTACCAATATCGCAACAAAAAAAAGGATCAAATAAAAAACAGTATGCATGTTTAACTGTTCTGGTCTTGTTAGAACAATTCTGGGCCAGTAAACATTTTGAGCAACAAGCCCTGTGGTTGTGTGATTTTTCCCCCCAAATTCGAGCCCTGACTGAAACTGTTCACCTTTAGAGAGAGATTGGCATCCATGAAAGATTACCATTTCACAACTGCTTCTCTTCAGGGCAAATTAATTTCAATCTCTTTTTTATTGATTGTTTAAGTTTAGAGTAATCGTGTTCTTGTTTTTTTTTAAATAGTTGCAGCCCAAGAACAATGAGGTGGCACCGTGATGATGAAAACAATTAATCAGAAATAATGTTTAAACCTCAAAAACTTATAAAGGGAGGATTTGACTTTAATCAAGGAAAAGAAAACAAAAAATAATAAACTTGAGGGACGATTTTGGTTTTGAAGAGAGAATGAGAGAGCTTGGTCAATGAAATCCAATGTTAATATGGTTACACCCCTATGTTCCGACACCCCTATGTTCCGACAACCCTGGTGTATTTTAGTATTCCTAACCCTAACCCTAACCCTAACCCTATGTAAATCATGAGAAGGTTGTCGGAACATAGGGGTGTCGGAATATAGAGCAGTCCCTGTTAATATTATCACATGAAAGTGTCCAGGGAAACATTTACAAGCTCCCCAATATCATCAAAGAAAAAAGGCCAGGTTTCAGAGGGAACAATTACAACTTTGCAGGTGATTTTAGTTTGAATAAAGCAACCTCCCCCACCCCCCCCCCCCCGAAAAAAAAGAAGAGCCTGGACAACCAAGTCAAAGAGCTCACAGGAGTGCCCATCCATTTTATAGTTGTTGGTCACAAAAAAGTAGTTCAACCACAAATATGGTTTGAGTACTAACAAATGTTTACTGGAAGAAAAGATTGTACTTAAGGTAAGGCAGAATCAGGAACACAGCTCTGGTTCAAGCTTTCTATTAAAGTAGGAATAACTGTGTCAAACCATGCCCTCCTGCAGGATGGCTTGAACAAGAACCAGCAGAAGAGGAAAACAACAAGGAGTCATTGTATCAAACCACGCCCTCCTGCATCAGGATGGCTTGAACAAGAACCAGTAGAAGAGGAAAACAACAAGGAGTCATTGTATCAAACCACGCCCTACTGCATCAAGATGGCTGGAACAAGAACCAGTAGAAGAGGAAGACAACAAGGAGTCGTTGTATCAAACCACGCCCTCCTGCATCAGGATGGCTTTAACAAGAACCAGTAGAAGAGGAAAACAAGAAGAAGTCGTTGTATCAAACCACGCCCTCCTGCATCAGGATGGCTTGAACAGGAACCAGTAGAAGAGGAAAACAACAAGGAGTCATTGTATCAAACCATGCCCTCCTGCATCAGCATGGCTTGAACAAGAACCAGTAGAAGAGGAAAACAACAAGGAGTCATTGTATCAAACCACGCCCTCCTGCATCAGGATGGCTTGAACAAGAACCAGTAGAAGAGGAAAACAACAAGGAGTCATTGTATCAAACCACGCCCTCCTGCATCAGGATGGCTTCAACAAGAACCAGTAGAAGAGGAAAACAACAAGGAGTCATTGTATCAAACCATGCCCTACTGCATCAGGATGGCTGGAACAAGAACCAGTAGAAGAGGAAAACAACAAGGAGTCATTGTATCTAACCACGCCCTACTGTAGGATGGCTTGAACAAGAACCAGAAAAAGAGGAAAACTACAAGGAGTCATTAAATAAAACCACACCCTCCTACATCAGCATGGCTGGAACAAGAACCAGTAGAAGAGGAAAACAAACAAGGAGTCATTGTATCAAACCACGCCCTACTGTAGGATGGCTTGAACAAGAACCAGTAAAAGAGGAAAACTACAAGGAGTCATTAAATAAAACCACGCCCTCCTACATCAGCATGGCTGGAACAAGAACCAGTAGAAGAGGAAAACAACAAGGAGTCGTTGTATCAAACCACGCCCTCCTGCAGGATGGCTTGAACAAGAACCAGTAGAAGAGGAAAACAACAAGGAGTCATTGTTTCAAACCAAGCCCTCCTGCATCAGAATGGCTTGAACAAGAACCAGTAGAAGAGAAAAACAACAAGGAGTCGTTGTATCAAACCACGCCCTGCTGCATCAGGATGGCTGGAACAAGAACCAGTAGAAGAGGAAAACAACAAGGAGTCGTTGTATCAAACCACGCCCTACTGCATCAGGATGGCTTGAACAAAAACCAGTAGAAGAGAAAAACAACAAGGAGTCATTGTATCAAACCACGCCGTCCTTCATCAGGATGGCTTGAACAAGAACCAGTAGAAGAGGAAAACAACAAGGAGTCATTGTATCAAACCATGCCCTACTGCATCAGGATGGCTGGAACAAGAACCAGTAGAAGAGGAAAACAACAAGGAGTCATTGTATCTAACCACGCCCTACTGTAGGATGGCTTAAACAAGAACCAGTAAAAGAGGAAAACTACAAGGAGTCATTAAATCAAACCACGCCCTCCTGCAGGATGGCTTGAACAAGAACCAGTAGAAGAGGAAAACAACAAGGAGTCATTGTATCAAACCACGCCCTCCTGCATCAGGATGGCTTGAACAAGAACCAGCAGAAGAGGAAAACAACAAGGAGTCATTGTATCAAACCACGCCCTCCTGCATCAGAATGGCTTGAACAAGAACCATTAGAAGAGGAAAACAACAAGGAGTCATTGTATCAAACCACGCCCTCCTGCATCAGGATGGCTTGAACAAAAACCAGTAGAAGAGGAAAACAACAAGGAGTCATTGTATCAAACCACGCCATCCTTCATCAGCATGGCTTGAACAAGAACCAGTAGAAGAGGAAAACAACAAGAAGTCATTGTATCAAACCACGCCCTCCTGCAGGATGGCTAGAACAAGAACCAGAAGAAGAGGAAAACAACAAGGAGTCATTGTATCAAACCACGCCCTCCTGCATCAGGATGGCTTGAACAAGAACCATTAGAAGAGGAAAACAACAAGGAGTCGTTGTATCAAACCACGCCCTCCTGCATTAAGATGGCTAGAACAAGAACCAGTAGAAGAGGAAAACAACAAGGAGTCATTGTATCAAACCACGCCCTCCTGCATCAGGATGGCTTGAACAAGAACCAGTAGAAGAGGAAAACAACAAGGAGTCATTGTATCAAACCACGCCCTACTGTAGGATGGCTTGAACAAGAACCAGTAGAAGAGGAAAACAACAAGGAGTCATTGTATCAAACCACGCCCTCCTGCATCAGGATGGCTTGAACAAGAACCAGTAGAAGAGGAAAACAACAAGGAGTCATTGTATCAAACCACGCCCTCCTGCATCAGGATGGCTTGAACAAGAACCAGTAGAAGAGGAAAACAACAAGGAGTCATTGTATCAAACCACGCCCTCCTGCATCAGGATGGCTTGAACAAAAACCAGTAGAAGAGGAAAACAACAAGGAGTCACTGTATCAAACCACGCCCTCCTGCATCAGGATGGCTTGAACAAGAACCAGAAGAAGAGGAAAACAACAAGGAGTCGTTGTATCAAACCACGCCCTCCTGCATTAAGATGGCTTGAACAAGAACCAGTAGAAGAGGAAAACAACAAGGAGTCGTTGTATCAAACCACGCCCTCCTGCAGGATGGCTTGAACAAGAACCAGTAGAAGAGGAAAACAACAAGGAGTCATTGTATCAAACCATGCCCTCCTGCATCAGGATGGCTTGAACAAGAACCAGAAGAAGAGGAAAACAACAAGGAGTCATTGTATCAAACCACGCCCTCCTGCATCAGGATGGCTTGAACAAGAACCAGTAAAAGAGGAAAACAACAAGGAGTCGTTGTATCAAACCACGCCCTCCTGCAGGATGGCTTGAACAAGAACCAGTAGAAGTGGAAAACAACAAGGAGTCATTGTATCAAACCACGCCCTCCTGCATCAGGATGGCTTGAACAAGAACCATTAGAAGAGGAAAACAACAAGGAGTCGTTGTATCAAACCACGCCCTCCTGCATTAAGATGGCTAGAACAAGAACCAGTAGAAGAGGAAAACAACAAGAAGTCGTTGTATCAAACCACGCCCTCCTGCATCAGGATGGCTTGAACAAGAACCAGTAAAAGAGGAAAACTACAAGGAGTCATTAAATAAAACCACGCCCTCCTACATCAGCATGGCTGGAACAAGAACCAGTAGAAGAGGAAAACAAACAAGGAGTCGTTGTATCAAACCACGCCCTACTGTAGGATGGCTTGAACAAGAACCAGTAGAAGAGGAAAACAACAAGGAGTCATTGTATCAAACCACGCCCTCCTGCATTAAGATGGCTTGAACAAGAACCAGTAGAAGAGAAAAACAACAATTGTCGGTTGGTGCAAAATAGTTAAGCAATTTATCCAAAATCGTATTTAAATTATTTGAATACAATCCCCTTGGATGATATTTTGAAGAGATATGATTGTAAAGTAGAGCTATTTAAAGACACAGATTAAGAAAACATTCAAAGGAGAGCACAAGAGGTAAGCTGAAAAAGGAAAGTTTGGAATGGATAGTAATCCAATGAAGACAACATAAATCTAAGCAGAATGAAGGGTAACAACTCCTTAACATTGACAATCCATTAAGCACCACCCCCTAAAACAAGGAAGATACCACTGTTCATGTTCTGTGTTATACCTTTTGCTTGGTACAGAGCAGATCGCACATGTCTTACATTACCCATTAACAAAGTTGTCATTAAGATATAGGTCTAGTCGGAGTCCGAGTTTCAATTCACTTGAGATATTGTTGAGAAAAATGTGACTACCAGCATCGTGAGTTCTCATTGTTAAGTTTGAGTCATAGTTATGATATAACCCAGTCATAGTCCGAGTCCGAGTCTTCTGCCAATATGACTGGAGTCCAAGCATAGAAGTTCAAGTGTCACCAAAACTGTGATTCATTGCTCTATGGTCGGACTCTTGAGCCTTACAATTTTGCCCATATGGGTGACGTTGATAGGCAGTTGCTATGGTGGATGAGGCTTAATTGATGGTCTATAATCTGATAAAGACAGATAGGAGAAACACAATCTACAAGTAGATAGCAGCCAAATGGGTATAGAAAAGAATGCTCAGGCAAGGAGGAAAACTAAATAATTGCATCTTCAGATACTGAGAAGGAATTTGATAGGGTTGATAAGAAATTTGATAAGGTTGATAAGGAATTTGATAAGTTATAGTGGAGACATGAGAATGTCATCCAACACTGCATCTTGAGTCAAATAATTACAATCGGCTCTTCAAAATTATACTGAATTACAAATAATATACCCCTTGCATGTGATGTTACAAGACCAAAACAGCGCCCTCACTGAGGTCAATGAAGACCTATCATTGGCCGAGAGCTGTGCGCGGCGTGTACACACATACACGTTTCCATTGTTTGACTTTAGTGATCGCGGTCAATGTAAGGGGTCTATAGGCAAGTTAGATGAAAACTGAAGAAAATAGATTGGGGAAGAATTTAATACTGACAATCTTCAGAAAACATAGCACTGGTAAAGAAGTTGCACAAGAAAACATGATTGATGTGCAGCAGAGCACCATTCTCCTTTAAAGGGACGGGGGTGGTGGTTTGGTGGTGACATGAGAATATCATCAAGTGTGGACCGAAGAAAATGTGGAGGAGTGTAATATGAGAGTAATCTAACATGGATCGAGGTGAGTCTTAAGAGCTTTACGAAATAGAGATAAACTAACAGATTCCCTAATGACAGGAGGAAGATTGTTCCAAATTATTTTTGACCTAGAACTTTGTTTGCACAGGGAACATTCAAGTAAAGGGATGTCAAGTGAGTGTGTACCAAAGAAAATGTGGAGGAGTGTAATATGACAGTAATTTGGAAAGACATCTAGGAGTAGTTTTGTTGAAGCATTCATACACAAAAAGAGGAAGTTTAAAATTAATCTGGTCTCTAATTGGTAGCCAATGAAGTTACCTGAGTGATAGGGTAGTTAATATGTTCCCTCAAGGGTGTGGAACATACCAAATGTGCTGTACTATTTTCTTTTAACTCTGTATAATTCATATGAAGTAGCACAACAAGAAGAAGATTGCCATAGCCAACACAAGAGAGGACTAAAGCTAATGAAGAGTATTTATGTCAAGGTACCTTTTGATTCTTAAAGACAGAAAATGCCTTGTAACAACTACAGGCGTCCAATGATACATTATAATACATCAAGTTAGACAAAATAAACTGTATATTACAGTTTGGAGAAGAACTGAATAAAGACAATCTTCAGAGAAAACACAGCAAGTTACATAAAAACAGTATTTTGTTGGCCAGCAACAGCTGCAAGGTTGCGACATAGTATTAATTGCGAAGTGGAATGACAGTCCAGAAAACTTGGATTGAAAAAAGACAATAACAATGGGCCATATACACAAGCACCATCTAATCAAGCTGCCAATATGTACGCCATGCTGTAGTTTACATGTAATTATGCCAGGTTTTATAAAGGTGTACCACATTACTTCAAAATCAGCGTGCCATGGTGATTGCCAGTGTTGCTTGGACTCGGATTTCACCCAGAATCCTTTGCGCACTTAATATGCGCAAATATGGGCTATTGACGGGTGACCCCAAAGTACACAAGAAGGGTTAAGGTACACCACTGCATCAATGAAGAAAAAAACGTACAAGATCTCCAGGATTGGAAGAGACGACAAGTATGTAGATAGACAGGGCAAAAGCCCTTTGCTGACAGGTTAAAACGATTGAAAGTGGGGTCAATGTATTCAATACTAATAGTTCAAAGAGACATTCATTTCTGTATAATCATCAACATATGCCCAGGCATGACTAATATTGTAGATTTTTCTTGTAAAAGTGTCTGAACAATTTATATAATGAAACAGAAATTTTGTTTTGTTTTAGAAACATAGATACTATGATTACATGGAAAATATTGGAAAATGTCAGTTCAGGACATGACCTTTACGGTTGAGTGGAAGTAGGTCAGATCTAAGTGGCCGCTTGGGGCATTTTGGTACAAGCCGTTTCCGGCTGCTGTGGTGTCTAAAGGGTTACATTTGGGAATGGGACCAGTGTCCAACAAACTCGACTTCACTTTATATACAGAAAAAATTGACCTTTTTAGAAACAATAATCAATTAATATATGGGGGACTGAAAGTTAAGCAGTTGCAGAGAAACGAAGAGTAAGAACAAATAAATGTTTGTGGGTAGGGGTCTAGGATAAACGGTGGGCAAATAGAAATACATTGTGAAATGTATTTAATTGTGAACTGTGACTGAAAAAATGTTTCCGTTTCATCATAGACCAAAGTAAATGTGCTCTAAATTTTAAAAAAAACCTGCAGTAATATATTTTCCTGGATTAGTGTACATCCACTGCAGTACAAACGTTTAACATTTCACATTAAACAGAATTGTTTCTATGAAATATTCAAAGTCATTTTCAAAATCGATGCATTTGTTATAATTGACATCTAGGGGACTACTCCTCCGTTTTCCTCAGTAATGTAATTTTAGTGAAGTGTCTTGCTCAGAGACACATGTGTCACAGCCAGGATTCGGACCCACACTCCTATGACTCAGCCACCCAGGCCCAATTTCATAGAGCTGATTCAGCACAAAAAGAGCTAACCACAACAAAAATTGCTTACCAGAATAAGTTTACCAGCCAAAAATATCATGTCACATTTACCATCCGTGATTGGTGTCCTGCTCATTTTTGCTTCGCAGAAAATATTGTTAAGCAACATTTTATGCTCAGCAGCCCAGAATTTAAATATGATGCACTAGAACAATGCAGTTTCCTAATCTTTGATCAATTCTTTGAAAAGAAATCTCTTAGTTTGAAAAACTAACCTGCTTCCATGTTTGAGGTCAAACAATGCTTCAGTGACAATCCTTCTTTTGAATTCTGCAGTAGGCTGGTCATCCAATTATCAGAACATCACTGCTCCTTGAATATAACAAAATACACACATTTTAATCATAATGCAGCATATCAACTACAGTTATCAACTACAGCATATTTGCAGCACAACAAAAATCGTAGATGATTTAAAGACAGTGGACACTATTGGTAATTGTCAAAGACCAGTCTTCTCACTTGGTGTATCTCAACATATGCATAAAATAACAAGCCTGTGAAAACTTGAGCTCAATTGGTCATCGAGGTTGCGAGATAACAATGAAAGGAAAAAACAACCTTGTCAAACGGAGTTCTGTGCTTTCAGATGCAAGTTGATTTCGAGACCTCATCTAATTTTGAGGTCTCGAAATCAAATTCGTGGAAAATTACTTCTTTCTCAAAAACTACTCCACTTCAGAGGGAGCCGTTTCTCACAATGTTTTATACTATCAACCTCTCCCCAATACTTGTTACCAAGTTAGGTTTTATGCTAATAAATATTTTGAGTAATTACCAATAGTGTCCACTGCCTCTAATGGTGCTTTCAAAAATTGCTTTGAACATTCTTTTAAAATTTTCGAGTAAAGAAAGAGAACCATAGACCGGCCCCTGCAACCCTGACAAATTTTCATATCTGCCTCCCAATTTCAATTTTTTAAAAATTATTTTAGACTTTTTGATGCAAGCTGGACTTTATTTCCATTTTAAAAATATTCCTCTTAAGGCATTGGTAGCTAAAAAACTTATATTTGACCTTTTAAAAGAAAATTCCAGTGGAAATTTAATTATCTCGCGCACACATGCCCAAAGGAACTAAAATGGCGCTTAGCGAGTAGTATTGTCAAGACCAACGTAGACCCCCCCCTATTTTTGTTCATGATTTGAACACTGTAAATAACCTCTCCGTATACACTGGACAGGTAAGGATATAATTAATGGAGATGAATTAAGGGAGATACAGTGGCCGTCACAGCATTGTTGCCCCCCCCCCCGGTAGGACGTCGGTGTCCGCAGGAAGACTGTCCGTATAATAATAATAATAGCGGGATTTATATAGCGCCATTCCATCTAGATCGTGGCGCTAGCAGGCAAAGCAGATAAAGATAAATAATGGTCATACTGGAAACAGGTGAGTTTTGACATATTTTTTAAAAGTCGAAACCGTGTCAAGTGTTCGGAGGTGCCGGGGTAAATTGTTCCAGAGCTTAGGACCAGAGATTGAGAAGGCTTTGTCGGAAAAGGAGTTTCTGGACCTAGACACTGACAGCCATGTTTCGTCATAACAGGAACGTAAACCAGAATGACCAGGTACATATGGACAGATGAAATGATTGAGGTATTGGGGAGCTGTGTTGTGAAGTCATTTGAAGATGTGAAGAGCAATCTTATAGATGATTCTTTGCCGTATGAAATGGATGAGTCCAACCTGGGCTACCCCCTAGCCCAGGTTGGACTCCTCCGTTGCATACAACGCGACGGAGTCCAGGGTATAAAGGTCCTCAGGCATTGCAACAAAATTTATAACCATTTTTCATCATATTTTTACCTATTTGAGGAAGCTGAAACGTGACTCACATGTTCCTTGTGTCCTGAACCTTACGACTGCTCTATTCAATATTGCCAATTTTATCCTTGGATGACATTATTGTGAAAATAAAATGGAAATTGACGCATTCGTTGCGACAACCTCAACTGACAAAAGAGGGCGCTGTCTAACCCGTAACACTGAACGCTTTTTCTTCCGGGCGGCAACACGACGGAGTCACAGCGCCAGTGCACAACTTGGACTTATTTTCGGAAATAATGTCATTCATGGATGTATTTGATAGGTTTTGAACTCAGTAAAAGTGTAATTAAAGGCACCAAGAATAAGTGAATGGAGTTTCAGCTTCTCAAATTAGGTACAAATATTTTAAAAGGTTACTCAAAATTTTGTTCGCATTGTAAAGGATCTTTATACCCAGGACGTCAGTGCAGTGGCACTGACTGACGTCCTACCAGGGCTAGGCTACCCCCCCCCCCATATATTTGTTCAATCTGTACCAATTCAGAAGACAAATTATGAAATAGGAAATACAGTAAAGTTTTCTCCTCCAACTTTAGTTTCCATATTTGCAGAGAACTTCCCTCGGAAAAGTTTCCGCAGCATGCCTCCAACTTATTATTATTATTATTATTTTTTTCTTTCCTGTTTTCCATTTGGAGATAGGTGGAAAACAGGGGGGGGGGAAAAAAAAAAAAAAAAGTTGGAGGCATGCTAAAAAACTTTTCCCTTCCCTCAATTAAACATGTTAAATTAGCCAACGTACAAAGTAAAACAATTGAGAAAAAGTAAAACAATTGAGAAAACGTAAATCAAACCCACATTTCTATGTGCCTTTTGGGGAATAAATTTGTCAAAATGTACATTTCGTAATATTTATAGATACCTTGGGACAATATGTTGAGCCAAAATATTACTTCTGGTTCTAAATGTGATTCACGTCGTGTTTAGCGGCATACCCAGCCTCGTGTACTAAACAAAATGGCGTACCACATCAGACTTGCAACACAAAAAAATTATGTGCACCTGAATTTTGTTCCTAGAAATATCACGTTGAAAACTCACAAATATGTATAGTTTCCCGTAAAATTAACACCTATATACACTAAAGGATAACATAAATGTGTTTTTGGACTTTCCATGAGTTATTTTCTTTTAAAAAATACGTTTTTTATGAGAGTTCTTACCTGTCACAAATACGCGTCGCCATTTTCTTTTGTTCACACGTGTTTGCATCTTTAATTTCGAAGGCGCCGAATCAGAACCGCGCAACGCGCCTTAAATTTAAATAACTTCTGTTATTTACATTTTATGCTAATTATTTATCGTCCTTGTTTTGCATAGGGTCGTCTGTTTTACATATGCCTTTCGTATCTTATCGTCTGTTTTGCATATTCCTTTCGAATTGTCGTCTGTTTTGCGTATGGCTTTGGTAATTCGTTCTGTTTTGCATATTATTATGGCTTTCGTGTTTTTCGAGTCTGGAAATTGATCAGTGACGTTGAGGGCGCCAGACAACTTATGCTTTAGAATTGATTTGTTTATGTGAAAACTATTCTTTGCCCTTTTGTGCGAACGTAGTTTCAGTTTATTTTCCAAACAGTATCTTGAAGCTTTAAATGACTTTGAAATCCACCCCCACCAAAAAACAAACAAACAAAAAAACAAAGGGGGAAAGGGGACAAAAAAGAAAAAAGGAAAACATACAAACACACAAGTCAAAAAAACTACCCAAAACCAGGATTTGTATTTAACCCTAAAGCATGAAGTGACAATTTTGGGCAATGTTTTTTGTTTTTTTTGCATCATAGTTATCATGGTTTAAGAAACATTTGTGGAAAGTTTCAAGAAAATTTGCCCTAAACTTTGGAAAATACAAACAGTGGGGGAACTATGTGACCCCCTGGTCCTAGCGTCTCCCTTCCCCCGCCCATCCCCGAGTGAACCCCCCCCCCCCCCAAAAAAAAACACTCCCCAAAACCCCCAAACAAACCCAGCCCATCCTGATGGGGTTTCTTAAGTTGGTTCATGCCCCTAAAGAAAGATGGATGGTACATTATTGTTTTTAATTTTTGTGTCAAAGTTGTTCACTTAAAGGCATCGTACACGTTTGGTAATTGTCAAAGACCAGTGTTCTCATTTGGTGTATCCCAACATATGCAAAAAATAACAAGCCTGTGAAAATTTGGGCTCAATTGGTCATCGAAGTTGCAAGAAAATGATGAAAGAAAAAACACCCTTGTTGTACAAATTTGTGTGCTTTCAGATAGGAATAAAAACTTCTTGCAAGAGGTTTTTATTATTTTAGTGAGAAATTACCTCTTTCTCAAAAACTACTTTACTTCAGAGGGAGTCGTTTCTCACAATGTTTTATACTATCAACAGCTCTCCGTTGCTCATTACCAAGTCAGTTTTTATGCTAATATATATTTTGAGTAATTACCAAACGTGTACGATGCCTTTAAAGACACTACAAATTTGTACAACAAGGGTGTTTCATCATTTTCTTGCAACTTCAATGACCAATTGAGCCCAAATTTTCACAGGCTTGTTATTTTATGCATATGTTGGGATACACCAAGTGAGAATACTGGTCTTTGACAATTACCAAACGTGTTCAGTGCCTTTAAACCATCTGTTACTTTTTAAGAAAACATATCAAAACCATACTGTCAACTAACATGCTAAAGCTTTTGGAAAATATTCAGAACAAAAATGTAAAACTTTGATAAGTCTTCAATTTCAGTCATCAAATTTTAAAATGATGAAATCATTCTCATAATTTTTAAGGGAGATTGACAATGGTCTACAGTGGTACAAATATGTGAAACTTCAAATACTAATACAGCAACTTTGGAAATCAAATAATGCATCCATACACTTTAAGGCATAAGAAAATAAATACTTAAAGGCCCTGTACACTATTGGTAAGATCGAAAAACACAATGTTCCCCAATTCACACATAACTTACATGATTTAAAGTAATGATAGCAAGGGCTCCTTAAAATATTTCTGCCTAAAATGCTATCATTTCTGAGAAATGAGTAAAACAATAGTTTTTATCACACGCGACAATTTGGAAAAACAGAAAACACATAAGGTCTCTTTTCACTATTTTCTCGTGACCTCGATGACCAGTTAAGCTCAAACTTTCACAGGTTTGTTTGTTCATGCATATGTTGAATCACAAAAAAATGGACACTGATTTTGAGCTGTTACCAAAAGTGTACAATACCTTTAAAGAAGTCAGCACACTCAAATTGTTTCATTCTTTCGTATACACTGTTTTTATTACTAAAGTTAAAATCACAGATTATCACATAGAAAAAACATTGTCGATTTACAGATTTTGTTTTCCCTTATAATGTTGAGTCATTACAACATTTTTGAATTGTTTCCATCATAAAACATTAGATTTGATTCACTGGCGTAAAAGACCATCATTTCATTTGAAAATTGGGCAGTTCTCATCAAAATAACATTATGCATAATCAATATGCCCTATAGATGGTGGCTGTACGAGGCCCTAAAAACCTATTCACTTAAAACCAAATCTCCGGTGACATGGGGAGTTATTTCAAAAAATTACAATTACAAAACAATGTCTATAAAGATGACTCCAGGAAAAATGTCATCATCCTTCAAAACAAGATTTCAAATTCCATGATCGGGTTTAGGTTGCAATGCGGTGATTATAAAAAAAATAATAATAAGAAGGAATACAGTTACAAAGCTATAAGTAGCTAATATTTACAGAAAAGCTAATGAAAAAATTGTTTCATATACATGTTTTATGGTTATGATAGTAACAAATGGTTAATAAATAATCAGAAATATAATAAGGCTCAACCAGTTAGCCGGTCATAAAATGAAAGAAAAAAAAGACGTAACATCGTACAAGGTTTAATATACTGAACTGTACAAGAAGCAAAGTGTAGCTAGAAAACAAACTGCGGGTGTTTAACGAGAAGGTGTTGACTAAATAGCCTTTGCATTGTCAAAATCTCTTTGCATTTTCCCACTGTAAAGCAGTGGTGTTGTTTAAGACCGACAAGTTAAGTTAGCTTAGACACCCAATTCCATCATCATGTAAAGCACAAAACATTGCTTAGTTCAGGAAATAATCTGGCTATGGCATAAAAAAGGTTATCATCCCAAATGTTACATAACATAACCTGTGACTGTGTAAATTTTCGCTTAGCGATGTTTCCCGCTTCTTCTTAGCAGTTCTATGAAATTGGGACCGGTTCAATTGAAAACAGAATACACTCTTTGGTCATTATAGGGTAACATTAACTAAGACGCAATCTCGGATTAGAATTTCATATACAAGTAACAAACAATATGGCCTAGAAATTTATGAATACAGCAACTTTCATTTCCATTTCCTTGATATCATAACGGCATTCCCAGGTAGATGTAAAACCCTGTCTCACAACGAAAGATAAAACCGATTCATCACATGAAACTGGAATTTACATAAAATCAGAGCAGTGTGTAGGAGGGACCTTTTCTTTCTTGTATTACATGGTAGAGAAATCAAGAAACCAAGAAAGAGAGAGAGACAAAAGTTATGGCAATGGTTTCATTTTGATTTGCATCTTAACATCACATCCAAAAGAGTTGATGCAGTTCAATATCTCATAATTATTAAGAGATTTGAAAGGTAGCTATCACACTGGTTTACATCTTGTAATGTCTGTTTCACTGTTTTTCAAAAATCTTCATTATTGCCCCCCCCTTCTCCTTGCAAAATAAGTGGCTAATCTTTTATATTTTAACTTGATTGGCAGCACTTTTTTTTCACAATTTGATTTAAGAATTCTCCTTTTATTCGTTGTTGCAAAACAAAAAAATTGAAAAGTTGCATTTTCTTTCGGGTATTCAAATTGAATTGCATTACTCACACATAAATATAGGCATAAAACGAGCCGAAAGGAAAGAGCTTTTAAAGTCGAAGACTCCTAGTTTTACACTGTCTTATCATTAATATCGGGAAGCACCACGAGATAGCTTCCTAGAACTCAAAAACTATGAAAGCATTTCCTTTAAATAATAAATATAAATTTTCTCGTCATGCGGTGGGTACAAAATAATAGCTCACATTATAAAGGTGTTGTGTAGAGTATTCATTCAGTTCATTGTTATTTTCTCCATGAATCAAAAGGTTTTCAGAAATTGCTGAAATCGAGAGTTGATAGTGGTTGCATTGAAATTGTTCTGCCACTTAAATAATTGATAGTTGATGTTCCACAGACCCTTCTCACATTTCTATAGCAACGCAGGAGATCTGCCATGCTGGAGTGCAACGCACATGTGGGATATGCGTAGTGCTGTCCAGCTTGCATTTCGTAGCACATGTTTGCACAGTTCTAGTGTGCTTGTGATGTGCGCGGCAAGTACAAGCGATAAAATAGTGATAACATCTGAGAAGGGTTTATAGACTGTGCAAAGTCTTGAGAGTGTTCGAACTTTAGGAACGGTTAAGTGCGCAATTCTGCTCTCTTCACACCTTACAACAATGCTCCCTAAAATGTTTTATACGCAACAGACTTGCACGGTCTATTGTGCGTTCAAAGTCACTTTAAAAACAGAAATACTGCCTGCGTAGGATGGGTCTGATTTTCAAATCAAGTGTTATTATTAGCGATCGCATCTTGGTCTTGTTGCCAAGGAGGGATCGCACCTTGGTCTTGTTGCCAAGGAGGGATCGCATCTTGGTCTCGTTGCCAAGGAGGGATCGTATCTTGGTCTTCTTACATGAAGGCAACAGGCTTTTGTCACAGTGCAGCCATCTTGTTTTTTTAATTTCCATTCAAACCAATGTAACCAAACTGAGGACAGAAGAAAAAATGGTCTGATCCCTTTTTATAGATTGAGAATTAAAACTATCAGTGTCATTACGTAAACAGGGAATCACAAAAAGATGGCCACACAGTTATAAAGGTCTATAGACATTTACCATGGTGCGGCCCTCTTGGTTTTCCCCCACTCAAATCAATGTAACCAATGTAAACCGAGGCTGGAAGGACAAATAGTCTGGTTCCTTATTGTACAATGAATATTGGCATCCATTACTGTTATTGGATACAGGGAACATGACCAAGATGGTGGCAGCATGGTAAAGGTCTATAGGATGCAGACCGTTGCCACGCTGAAACCATCTCTTCAACGTCCATACATACGACAAGAATTCATAGTGAACACCTTCTAAAAAAGAGGCCATAAGATACCTTCAAGCCTCGTTTTGGATTAATTGATTTGGATGGAAGAAGAACATGATGGATGCAACGAGTTAAAGGTCTAAAAGTTGATGTTTTTCTGTCAGAGACTAATTCCTTTCTGCAAGTGCAATTCATCAATTCCATTTCCCTCAAGACCAATCACTCTCTGAAATGTACATGTGTAGGTTGCGCCACATAGAAGCACCTGCAATGTTTTTTGTTCTTGGGTGTAAATGATCAGGGGTCGATTTCACAAAACTCTTCCTAACTTGGGACTAGTCCTATGCAATGCTAAGAGACAGGACTAGTCTTAAGTTAGGACCAGTTACTGGTCCTAACTTCAGATAAGACTAGTCTTATCTCTGTGTGAAAATGGCCCCAAGACACTGAGAGACACGAGTAGCTTGTATCGAATAGCCCTTTTTAGAAGGGCAAGCATGGAGGTTATAACTGTCACTGGAATCGGTAGGCTTAACAGCAAAGTGTTTGAATCAAATCTGCATGTACTCGCATGGATAGACTGCACGGAGCCTGAGATGGTGTACAATAGCCTCCTCCTAGCATCATGGTCTTCAGTATTACACGCCTTGGTTGACTGTGTTCATAAGGGTGGAGCTGATTACTGAACCCTTGTTATCACATGTGCAAGACTGTTTCTACAACACAACATCGCCAATGATTTGTGTTGTTATTGTCTTCTGACTGCATGCATTTTCAATGTCATGGTTTTAAAAACCTGTCATTGGTTTCATGGTTGAAGGTTTGGAGTTCCGATGTGGTATTCCAGACAAAAGCATCTCCTTGGCAGCCTGGGACGATCTTGTACCCTTAGTCTATCTACAGCCCCAAGAGCTTGGCTTGTGTATCCACATGGTTGATATTTGCACCTTCATAGATGGAGGAGGCAACGCTGCATTTCCTAGTCCATGCATAATGTGATGGGCCCTCTCACCCACACAAGCCTGCACTGGCTGAGGTGATGTAGTAACCCCCTTTGCCTACACAGGTCCTCAGAGGCTTGAGCGTTGTTTCACCCTTAGCCCAAGCCGAAAAACCCTACCTAATGGGTGCTGAGTCAAAAAGTTACTAGTTTAACTTCCAATGTACTGTCAATGCACAAAAGAATCCTCCTGGATGAAGCTAAGCGTTTTTCTTTCTCTCTCTCTCTCTCTCTCCCTTGTATGATTCCTTGTGAAGAAACTGATCAGTCACTTCTTCAGCTTTGTTTCGCTGTGACCCACGTGTGAGGCGTATGCTGCTCTGCTACGTGGATCGAGTGTTAAGGGAAGCCCAAGTGTGTGTGTGTGTATGAATTCCTCGCTTTGGTTGCCACCTACGTCTCATTCTCTCTATCACTGTGTTCATCATCAGTCATTACAGTCACCAGTGTTCCCACTGCTTTGCCTATGTTGTCTGCCATGTGGTGGAGGCTGCCCACCTGACTTGCACCTGGTGGTAGCAAAGTGGAATAGATTATTACAAGTGAGAAAATTGAATTAGCTGTGGCAAACTGCTTACAAACCCGAAAGGACCTATGGCATAAATGCAAGAAATTGTTAAAAGCCTAACGTTTTGACCATAGTAGAGTCTTTCACAAAGGCTAAATGACAACAAATCCTTAAGGTAAGTTGAGTTTTCAATTAGCCTTTGAGAAAGACTCTGATAGGGTCGAAACATCACACCATTAAAAGTTTCTTAGATTACTACAAATCACTCAAATGAGCTTCTTTCTAACTGATTAATAAAGAGACCTTAAACCTCAGTGTTCTCCCTTAACAGTGCTCTGCTGTCCAAATGCCGGTTTAAACACCTGATGACCAGCCAAAATTCTGTCCAACTAGTCCTGCTGGCTAGTTTATTGCTTCTCATTGCTACATGTAAACTACTTGATATTAGTATTCGTTCAAATTACAAGTAACATGGTAATGACAATATTGAATGAAAATCTTCAAATATGGACCAGTGAAAAACCTGGTGGTCTAGTGAATTGACAAGCTAACTGCTCCTGTTGGCTAGTCACTGGAAAAGTTAAGGACAAACCCTGAACCTGATTTTCTTTTATAGTGCTTTCTCTTCGGCCCTCTAAAAGTGCTTGCTATGTTTGTAACTTGGCCTCTCAAGATTTGCAAAAGTGGTAGGCAGAAGGTCTTTACCTGTTGAAGTAGCACCTTTTTCATCGGGGATGTTATTGAGCTCTTTGATGACCTGATCCAGGTCCACCTTACCCCCATCCTCCCTGATGGGGTCATCCTTAAGGTGTGGAGGGGTGTGGGGTGAAGGCTGGGTAGGGTCGTCACCTAAACAAGGGAGGAGAAAGTTCAAGGTGATCATAACATGTCAATTTATTCAATTCAAGGTAGTGCATACAGCACTACACTTATACAAGCTAACAAAAATTGCCTGAAAACATATTTTAGCAAAAAAATTTCTATCTTCAAGACCTCTTGAATAGATAACTACTACTACTGCTACTTCTACTACAACTACTACTAAGTTCTTATACAGGGCACAAATCCGTTTTTATATAGCGCACAAATCTTAGAAACTAGATCGAGGCGTTTTGAAGTTAAGTTTTGAGCAATATCTTACATCCATGTGTGTGTGGGAGGGGGGGGGACACGCGCCAACAATTCATGGTGAGCAGATCACAAATTGATCTTAGTCTGCTGCCATGGTGATAAAATGACAAGAGGCCAGAAAGGTACGAAGGAGCTTGGGAGTCGATGGATTTCCAGATAATCAGGAAGATTTTTGAATTGTTATGAAAAACAAAATGCATCTTTATTTTGTTTGAGTAGCAAAAAAAACAAAAAACAAAAACCTATTCTTTCCCAGAAAAGGAAAAGTCAAAATGATTAATAAAGTCGTGAATTTTTGCCAATTAATTGCAAACAACTTTTCATCCCCCTGAGCAAAACTTACCAGCCATATCACTGTCATAGTCGCTGGTGCCACCATTGGCTGCAGAGCGAGATGACGACGTCTCCAGTGAGGCGTAGAGAGGATGTTTGCGTGACCGTGGTAACGAGCTGATGGAGGAGGTTGGGGAGACGGCTGGGGTGGTGCGGGATGATGAGGCTTGGGACGCACTACGGTCTGGAGGCTGTGAAAGAAAAATAAACTCTTATTGGTAAGTTCCTTTAACAATTAACTTTTAACATTAAGAGTTTCATTTTGAAAGGAAATTCAACAATTTCAAACTTCATAGACCCCCTTGCTAGGCCGACATCGCTGAGGTCAGAAATGTGCACGGGTGTAAGCACCACACACAACTCTCAGCAAATGATACTTCTTCCTTTGACCTCAGTGAGGGCGCTGTTTGAGCATGCGATGTCAAATTGCAAGGATTCTACATTCAAGGGAAAGTCTAAGAACAATATTACACTTGAAGTGCACTTCACCTCCATCTTTTAAGACAAGTTTTGAATTTTTTCTGAATGATGAAACGCAGTTATGTAGCACCTTATAGGGGTTTACAAGGTCCTGCGGCGCATTCAGAAGCCACTGCAAGAAACACCGGGGCGAACCCCTTCTCGTAGCAATAAGTATAAATGGGATCTTTTACGTGCCTACGTTCCGTCCAAAGGACAAAGCAATAATGGTTAAGCGTCTTGTTAAAGGACACAAGGGTCATGACCGGAACTCAAACCCACACTCTGCTGATCAGAAACACCAGAGCCTGGTGCGCTTGACTGCATGGCCACGACACGCCACGGTAGTTGATGTAAAGTATGCCTTTGCCACTTGAACCTTGACTTGTGGCGTGTCGCGGCCAAACGGTTTAGTGCATCTGACTCAAGTTCTGGTTGCTGAGTCATCAGGATGTGGGTTCGAATCCCAGTCATGACACTTGTGTCCTTGAGCAAGACACTTAACTATAAGTGCTTCTCATCACCCAAGGGTAACTGGCTACCTGTGAGGGCAGAGATGGTTCTTGTGATTGATTTAGCTTAGAATGCAGCACAGGCTGTATACTCCTGAGGGAGCTGAGATGGAATTAAATATACGGCCAGTGACCAGGGGTAATAATGTTGAAGCGCAATGATCACTCTTTGGAATTGAGCAATTTAAGAGTCAATATTATAGTTTGTTTATTATTATACTTTACCTGTTCCAGGAGTTGCCTGAGACGTTGCAGCTGAGCCTCCAGCTGTCTGTTATGGTCCTCCAGGATCTGCATCCTGGCCTCCAGACGTCCCTTATGCTGCCTGAGGAGTTTAGCCTCAGCCACCAGCTCCGTGTCGCGACTTGGCGAGTGTTGGTAGTCATCCTCGGAGCTCACCTCGGCCCTGGTAGTGTCGTCTTGACGGAGGGCTCTCAACCGGTCAAGCTCCGCCAGAAGAGTTCTGCAAAAAAACCGATAACAGTAACGATACTCAGTGAACACTTTCTGAAGTTAGCTATTAGCAGCGTCAAGCTTTCCAACTTTTCTACGTAGCCATGTGGTACACTGAGTAATTATGGAAGGAATTTGATAAAACTGCATGCGGTATTTACGCATAAAAATGGCCGAGTTTGCACTGTGTGACGTCAAGTGGGAACTATCTATAGGCAAGAATCATGCTCCTTCATTCCAAACACACACTCCGCTTACCTGTTCTCTTCCTCCAAGATGAGAATTTGGTTTTCTAGTTCACTCCTTTGATCGGAGTCAATAGCGACCACAATCTGTGCAGGGCTACGAGGCTGGAAAAAACAACACACACAAAGTGGATGTAAATATGATATGAAAGACTTGAAACTTGACAGAACAGTTCAGCATTAGTTCTGTACTATGACAGGGGTGAGATTTGAAAAATGTGCAAATTCCTGAAAATGGCTTGCTGGTCTGTGTTCCCCCTTATTCTAGACCCAGAACCTCTCAGATGTTTAGAAGTCAGGAGGCCTAGAGACTCTTTGCAACACTAGAAACACAAAACTATGGGTTTGGACACAATGTGGACTACTGTATATCTTTCTCCCTTTGGTTACTGCTTTACATCTTTCAAGAAACCTTAAACACTATAAAGGAGATTTTGAGTACATTATGGAATCAGGAAACATCCCGAGAAATCACACTTGTGCCTTGAACCTTGCATACACATTATCATAGGAATCAGATTATTTAAGACTGAACTAAAGATTTCTCACTTGGTGGCACAGAGATTTGGAGCCAACCATGGGGTAGAGATTGACATTAGTTTTTGCAGAATGACAGCACAGAATGGAGCACTATGACATTTGATCTAGCTAACCTTATGTAATGTATCTAGATACTTACAACAGAAGATACATCCCCTCCTAAGCTTTGGCAGTACTGTGCAATCAGATGGTGCTCATCATCACTGTGGGGAGATAACATGACATTGATGTAGTACAAACAAACATAATACATTCAGCTCAGCGCTATAAGGTGGTTAATTGCAATTTCATATCCGTAATAATGAATATCCAGTAAAAGGTTGTTAAAGGTATTATACCGGATTGGTAGAGCTAACAAAAACGTCGCAGACAGTGTTAATGTTTTGTGTGATCAACCATATACATGAAATAACAAACCGGTGAAAATTTAGGTTTAATCCGTTATGCGAGTCGGGAGAAAATAGTAAAAACCTTGCACAATTGTCAGCGTGTAAACACATTATCCTTAATTTTGGTTGTTTAACGCACCAACGCACTGGCCACCAATGCTACCCAATGAAGGAAACCTGCCATAAATGTTTGCATGCTTGTGTCTGAAACAGTAGCTTTCCATAGGAATTAGATAACTACAGCCACAGCCAAAAGGCTACACAACATTCCCTAGATAGTAGCCATACTTACAGGTCAGGGGAAGGTGTGAGGAACGAGCCATGTTGTTCAACCTCAGCTAACCTGGACAAGCACAAAGACAACACAATATTGGAATCAATATTGGAATCAATATTGGAGCGTATAAAAGCCAGGCATGAGGCACCGGAGCTGATGCCCAGGGCCCAATTTCATAGAGCTGCTTTAAGCAGAACATTTTGCTTAACAGTTTTCTACTAAGCAAAACTAAACAGGAAACCAGTCAAAGACGGTACATGTGATAAGGTAGTTTGGCTGGTAACCTTCTTCTGGTTAGTGAAATTGTTTTGTGCTTAGCTACTTTTTGTGCTTAAGCAGCTCTATGAAAACAGGCTGAGGGCCATATTTCAAAAAAACTGCTTAAGCCCAAGCACAACAAAATTTCGCTTACAACAATTCGATTACCAGCCAAAATACCATGTCAATGTACCATCTTTGACTGGTATCCTGCTTATTTTTGCTCAACAGAAAATTGTTAAGCAATGTTTTCTGCATAAGCAGCTCTTTGAAACTGGGCTGATGGTTATTGTTTTGATGCCCCTGTAACTGTTCCAGAAAGAAGTTAAATATTTCCCACATGGAGGTCCCAACTCGACCAAGGCAAAATTGCCTTCGCACATAGTATGCAGCCAATGTTATAAAACAGAATATGGCAATAAATGTAATGGGTTAACAGCTACATATTTATTTGATTAATACAGTGCATTATTTTATGCTCACTCAGTTTTAGTGCAGTTTCATGCGTTGAAAAACAGCATCCTTGTAAAAAGTTTGTTTGAAGATTTTCCGCTACACACTAAATTTGCCTCAAATCCAAACAACTTACAAAGCAATGTGCAAAGTGAACTTTGATACAAAACCTGAAGTCCACACAATGCACAGAGCTTCTTTTAAACATGTATTTGCCACAAAATTCTGAGCGAAAAGTTGGCCTGATTTTTACAAACTGAGTAATTTTCCTTTTGATTTTTTTTAATATCTCATTAATCAGAGTTTTTGATGCTGTTTTCAACCTAGAAAAAAATTACCTTTCTCCTACGATTTTATTCAAAATAAAAACAAAACACAATCAACCAATCGGGTTGGCTCTATCATTCACCTGCTAGCATACAGCTCTAATCTGGTATGCATGTCCTGATTGGCCATCTGCTGTGGTGATGTTACAGGTCTGTACAAACAATGAAAGGAATAAGTGGAGAAAGAAATGGAAATATGATTCTCTAAGCATTCCATGCAATGAATATGTGTACAGACTACTACTGTTGGGAACAAAGCAACCGCGTTCCCAGGGGTGATTGATCTCGCCGCGCAATTTTTTCCCAGCATGCCTTGCTCGCTCATAGCCCCTGGAATTGGTTCATTAAAATTTGCCGGATTCTGGCACATTTTAATTAGGCCTGTGGCTGATCCACTCTCTATGCGCCCGCTCAAGTATGGTAACCCGCAAAAGAGGCATCAAGTCAAAGAGCAACTGGTCCCCTCTCATTCTTCTTTGATCTTGTGATACGTCTAACTTTATGCAGTTTAGAATGATCTTGTAAAAACATGATTCATTTGAAATGGAATCGCATCAAAATACTTGCATTTTGACACTCGCGTACTACATCCTACAAGCGCCATGAAGCGCTCAAAAAGTAGTCACTTTTGGGAGCTAATCAGCGTTGTTTTTCAGTACATCCCTACCAGTGGTTAGTGGTGAGAGGTATTGATACGGCGCACTGCCCATGGTAGCGAGGCTGGGAACAAACATGATTATTTTGTCATGCAATGAGACCATTCATTATAAAGGGCTGCTGTGAATTTGTCTCTCTGTAGGGGAGCATTTAGTATAATTCTCTAGTTTTCAAGAAACATTTCATAAAAATATGATATTAACCAGCGGCAGAGCTGCCAACCTTCTCATCTTGCAAACAGGGAGATTTTGTACAACAATCAGGGAGATATTTAGAATTCAACATAATAGGGAAAACGTTTCCATAATCAGGGAGATTTTCATATCTGTTCATCAGAACATGGAAAGATTGGTTTAATTATCATGGAACTCTCTGCAGAATCAGGGAGAGTTGGCAGCTCTGGAGCGGAACTCTTATTTGAATTTGAAATGATTTCATACTGAGTAATGGGTTTTCGTAAATGTAATAACGCTAAATCAAAATTGCTAGGAGTTAGGCTAAATTCTGTGAGACTTAACTGTCCGATACAATCCTTGTGCACTGTAAAAAATTCACGAACACATGGTGCATATTTTATAGAAATTATTCTGCTTGTATATCATCCACATTTATTGGACAAAAAGATGAGTGGAAAAATATTAATAGTAATAATAAACCATTTTTTATATAGCGCATATCACCGTGAGGTCCCTAAGAGCTGTAAAGAGGGTTTTGAAAGGTTCTGTTGTCCCAGCCTGTTTAACAACCTCTGGAAGACTGTTCCATAACTGAACTGCTGCATATTGGAAAGAGCGGGAACCATACCACTTGTTTTTGATAACTGGGTGAGTCAGAAGGGATTTATGTGAAGATCGCAGATTTGTAGCAGTTTTATACTCCTGAAGATAAACAGGGGCAATGCCATGGATACACTGATAAGTGAGAACCAACATTTTAAAAATCTATTCTAGCCCGTATTTAGAATGGGTGTGATGAACATTCCGAGGGAATCTGTCTGATTGAACTTACGATTCCAGATCATCTCCCTCTAGTACTGACTGAACAGGCAAGTAGCCAACTCTTGGATGCTTCTGGTAATATCGTTTGGATTTGAATTTGTTCCTTACAACTTTGGCAAAGTCCCTCACGTCCTCTCCTGAGGTAGTCTGAAAAAACAAAACAAAAACATTTTAAGTGTCAATAATCATTTTTTACTTTATACAGAGCATAGAAATGGTCAAGCGAACTGTATACTTTGTTTTCTAAAGCACTAATAATAAAGAAGAAGAGGATATTAGAACAGCTGCTAAGTTGCATTCCTGCTTGACTTACTGTTGTGCAGTATTCTTGCATGGGGTGGGAGTGTTTGTGATTCTTAGCAACACGACCTGAGAAGAAACAATTCTGCAAGAAAAGAAGACAAACACAGATTTCGATGAGCAAAATTCTTGAAAAAATTCAAAAGTCGGACCAAAATCTTGTTTGAACATGCTTCTTGAGTTATCTTACTTAATTTTACTGTAAAAAAATCTCTTTTTTGTTATACTGCAAAAGATTCAAAAATGTATGAGAAAAAAAAGACAGTAATAAAGCGTTTCTTATGTTGGATTCTAGCTGCACATCAATTCCTGGGCAAATTTCATAGAGCTGTTTTAAGCACAAAAAGTAGCTCAACAAACAATATTATGCTTATCAGAATAAGGTTACCACCAAAAATGGCACATACAGGATCTATGAGCAGATTTAATTCTTAAGTTTCTGAGTTCAACCAACACTGTGTCAATTAATTGAAATCTTTGACAAAAATTGTAATAGCAAGCACACACCGTTTTAGTTGTACAAGGAACAAGGAACTCCTAACCAAGGCACTGACTCCGATCTACATTCCCGGCCTTATCTCGTTGCCCCCCCCCCCCCCGTTCAATGTTGGCTCTCATTGCACGGTCTGCACTCCAGCTGGGGATAACAACATTGAGCGGGTGAACGGGGGAGGGTATGTATATCGTCACGTGGCCAAAGCATTTCGGCCGGGATTTAAGAGGCTAGTATGAGGGCAAGATCACCCGAACATCAGAAAAGAAGCTTCCTTATTGCAAGAGAAGTACAGATCCCAGACCTACCTGGCACATGTCAAAGTTGAAGCACTTGAGACAGCGATACCTCAGCCCAATGATGGGGAACTCTTTACACACATTACACTTAGCCTGGTGCTTGGCCGTTTCACCTGCCGCCATGCGATGTAGCACAGGCATCCAAACCATGGACTGCGGCTCAAGCTTCATCCAGGCTAGGAACTGAGCTGGCTCAATGTGGGGTTTACCGCCACTCTGGTGAAAGAAAACACAATTCTGGTTAATATTGTGAACAAAAAAATATCAACACCAAAACCATGGTTTCAGCGGGGAACCATTTCATCCAGCAATTTTGATTAGCATAGTTTTTCCTTGGTAAACGGCACCTGTGTGATTGAAATTTAAATATGTACTGGAACACTTCAAGGGGCACCAAGGAAATGCCAAGGAAAGAATGGTATTTTTAATGGTCAAGACAATGGTTATAGGATGCAGAAAGTCACAAGTTAAAAAAATCACAGCAATGGCAGTGTCCGAATTGGCAGCTACGGCTACGGCTAGATGGTTCACGCCATCATGCGTTGAAGTATAGGAAGTCCTTAGCAACACCCCTAGCAACAGTCGTAGCCGTAGCCCTAGCCACTAATTTGGATACAGCCTATATTTTTCCTTAACAGAACTTTGCAGAAGAAATTAGGGCTTGGCCCAATTTCACGGCTCTGCTTACCGCCGAATTCTGCGATCACTACTCTTAGCTTATCGGGCAAGTGCCGAATTTCTACACAAGCTGTTCAAGTGAAGAATGCCTAGTAACGTGGAGTACGTATGCGCACAAGGAAACAAATTCCCTTCTAACTTGAGACACGCTTGACATAAGGGCGGAATTCCCTGCTTCTGTAAGCGTCAATTCTTTGCTTCTGGTAAGCAGAGCCATGAAATTGGGCCCTGGTCTGCCTTCAACTCGCGTACTTGAAATAAATCAAGCAGTGAACCTTACCATATTGAAACAGCTACGCACGCTTGGTTCAATGTTGCTGCCCCCGAAGGATGCCACTTCACCCAGTTGCCTTGGTATCTGGACGCAGTCATGGAGTAGGAGACCAAGCCCTCGTTGGTCAACAAAACCATTGGCGTTGGCAACACACCGAACAATATCTAAGGAGAGCCACACAAGAAATTTACACGGGTCCATAAAACCATTTGCAACACACCAAATAACATCTATAGTCAGGCGAACCACACAAGAGATTTTGTACAAGCAGGGAGATTTTAATAAAATAGGGAGACCGCCAACATTACGACTAGATAGCTCAGTTGGTAGAGCACTGGCACGTTAATCTAGAGGTCACAGGTTCAAGTCCCACTCTAATTAATTTGTCTTTGTTAACAACATTATTTAGAATTTATCCAGTCAGTTTCCCTTGTGGTTTATTACTTAAAATGTTACATACAGCACAATATAAAAGTACAGAATACAAAACTACAGACTACAAAACTACAGAACAATACAAACCAAAAGAACAATACAAAACTCAAGAACAACAAAAAACTACAGAACAATACAAACCTAAAGAACAATACAAAACTACAGGACAAAAAACTACAGAACAATACAAACCTAAAGAACAATACAAACCTAAAGAACAATACAAAACTGCAGAACAAAATACTCCAGAACAATACAAACCTGAAGAACAATACAAAACTACAGAACAACATAAAACTACAGAAACAATACTGCACAACATAAAACCGCTGCAAGGATTCTTATCTTACATCTGTACTTGTCCTCCAGATGTGCCTTGCTTAGGATGATGACTGCCAATTTGAAAGACAACGCTCTCATGCGACCGCTCCGTGCCCTGCAAGAAAAATACACAGGCATAGATAAACACTCATCAAGAAAAGAGCAAGATTGAAACAGCTGTTGATTTTTTATTTCACCTGGGAGTTGTTCTTAATTATCACTTTTCATTTGAATGAAATCAATTCTAACAAAACAACACACTGTCTTTAATTAATACATTTCCTATGTGGATGTATTTGTTTTGTCAAGCGGTTAGATCTATGAATAAGTGCTATATAAATATATTATGTATATATGTTTGCAGGGCTCGAATTTGGCGTGAAAATTCCACAAGACCGCAGGGCTTGTAGCTCAAAATGTTTACTGGACCAGAATTGATTTTACAGAATCTTCATTAGAAAGAGCTTTCAACAGAGTTTTAACCTGTAATTTGTATTTTATTTGAGCAAGCACTAAGTGAAGATTATCTCATTTGTGATATGGGTTAGTATATTTTGATAATCAACGGAGTTGTATTACCAGACTCAAAGTCAACATTTGAACAATCATTTCTTTCTGTTAAAGATATTACACAGTGACGTGCTATAATTCAATTGAAAAACACAAGACTGCTGGACTTGTCAGATCATGAGTTTACTGGCCCGGTGCTAAAATCACTGGCCTCGGGCCTGCAGTCCAGTGTAGAAATTCGAACCCTGGTATGTATGTACAAACGAGGACTACATACGTGTCATAGACATTCAGCAGCCAGTTGAGGCACATATCAACACACTGGGGCACGACGACCAACGTCGGGTGGTCAGCTGCTATGGTCTCAAACACAGTGGTCAGGTACATGATGATCTCGTTCACGTCCAACGTCCGGTCTGTGGACGAGGTCAGAAGGTCATGCTGCTGGAAAATTCGGTCTGCGCTGTTCATGCTCAGGAGATCCACTGTAAAAAAAAAGATTGCAAAACACGCAAATTAGTACCGTGTTATGGGGCTAGATTGTGCGAGTCTCTCGCATGGGGGCGAGAGTTCCAAAAAGAAGGTGATGAATGCATGAAGGACCGATGTTTTTTAACCCTTTCATGCACCATTTATTTTAATGATAAATTGATCATATGGACACTTGTTTTTTGCAAATGGCATCCCCCCAAAAACCCACCCCCAAACCCCCAGTTCAAAATAGCACCCTCAAGAGTCCTCATTCCCATTCTGAAAACTGTGTGGCCGTGTGATCTTTTTTTTTTTACAACTATTTTTCTGAAGGGATTTAAACCGGTTGCTAGCGACTGGTTGGCGCGTGAAAGAGTTAAGGTCTTAGTGTTTAAGCATTACATACGAAGTGTGGACCTGAAAACAAAAGAAGTCCACATAGCGTAAGGACTTGAAACACTATGTGGACTTACACACGTCCACACAGTGGTTTTTTTACAGTTATGAAGAATGTGATTTTTCTTAAGTGTACAGAATAAAGGAATGTCCACAGAGTGACTTGCAACACAAGAGCTGTGTGTGATTGATTGTTGTATTGAACAATAATTTTACAGCAGGCTCTATACATCTTGACTAGACTGCTACCCCCAGCCTTTACGACACACCAATACTACACCATCTCGTCAAGGAAAGAATACTGGAGCTACTCACAGCATAATGCTTTCTGAAGTTTCCTGAGCTTCATCGCCGTCCTGTACGCTGAAAACTTGACGGCGTTGAGCTCCGACAGAGACTGGAAGAGTTCCGTCATCTTGGGGTGATCCCAGTGAGTTGTTTCAGATGCATGGCTGCAGGGGGACACAATTCAAATATGAAATGCATCAATCAATGAATCCTTAACGTTGGAAGGTGAGGCACATGTAAGAAGGAGCCGTCTCAAAATGGGTGTGGACTCCACCGCCGCTAAGTGAAAAGAGGATTAGCTAATGTGGCACTTTGCCTCATAAGGGGAGCCAACAGAGGGCGCTGTTGTGTGAACAAAAGTCAGAGCTGAGTATTGAGAGAGTTGCGACGTAGAGGGACCAGTTTTCTTTGGTCAAGTGGTTGCTGGACGCCATTTTTGGTCCCAATGCAGCACAGCCCAATGGGCAGACTAGTCTGACACCCTGTTTTCGGCAATGCATTTTTTTTGTGGACACAAAATGGCTTCTAATCGCAAGTTGTCACAACTCTCTCAATATACGACTCTGAAAAAACTCATAGCGCTGCACCTGCCTGCTTAGTAAATATGCATAAGTAGAGTGACAAAGACACACTTGTTACGAAGCAACAATAGCGAATTTGCCAAGTTTAAAAGATTGTGACATTTTGCAAAAAAGGTGAAGAAAGAAATCACCCCTCATTAAAAAAGTTACAAAAACTTGTGATGGTAACTCACTTGATGAAGTAAGGGACCTTATTGCCGGCAACTGCCCTCTCCCATGGTTGTTGGACGGACACTGTAACAAAACCACATGCAACATATGTTCAATTGACACGTGCAATTTGACTTCTTGTAATTTTCTTTTTATGCAAATAATATGCGATCATAAGCAAGTCAATTTAAGGATTTGTTTATTATTATGAATTTAAAACAAAAACCTGATACCATTACCAGTTTCACAATCTTTTTTCATTTTCTTTTGAGTATTGATGAGTCACAGTGCATGACGATGATATGAGGTAATCGTCTGCTCTTCGATGAGAGATCTCTCATTTGTAAATGTGTACTTTTTCCACTGTTTTTATCTGCTTTTAAAGAATTCTAGTCGTTACTGTTTTTGCATATATTGCTGTATTTCTTAACTCCAATATCTGTATTTTTATGTTGTTTTATCCTGAGACCCGCTACAATATCTATTGATATATACTTGTATATTAATAGCAATAAACCAAATTCAAACTCATACAAACTGTTCCTGCCTCAGCCCATGTAGTGCTTATTACTGCAGTACAATAAGCAATATTTACTGCCTTGAAAATAAACAAATCCCAACAAACTGTACACCAATGAAAAGAGCATGTCATTCTCTTTAAAATGAGATAAATTTTGACAGGTTTTGCATCTCATTTCACTTGAAGTGAGAGTACAAAGAAAGACACTAACTTCTTGTTCATCTACGGGGAAACCCCGTAGTTATTTGACAATCTCCAATATCGCTGACAGTGTTTGTGTGTTCTGCGGGAAATCCCGTAGTTAGGCATATATGGGTTAAACTTCAGGATAAACAGGGGAAAAAATATATATATACCTCTCAAGAAATGTTGTGACTGCGGCCCAAAGTCTCGCAACGCTTCATTGAGTAGCTTGCTACGTTCCTCCACAGATATCTGCAGTAGCTTCCAGCGCTTGTACAGATCTTCTAGACGGCTCTGGTTGACTGTGCTTAGCGTCACGCTGATCGGGGAGAACTGAGCAGCGAGCTGAGACAGGTGGTCTACCTCTCGCTGGAGTGGGGTTATTCTCTCTTGGAAACGCTGGAGAATGTGATAACAGTTGCAAATTATTACTTAAGTGGCTCTATCCTACATCTATGAGCAAGTTCGAGTGCACACATTTATTTATTTTTGGTTTTAACCCATACACAGTTAGCACTGTATATTCAGTACTTTCCCGAGTCCTGTAAAAAAATATCACAGGCATATTACTCGGGTGGGATTCGAACCCACGACCCTTGCAATTCTAGAGCAGTGTCTTACCAACTAGACTACCGAGATGCACTACCGAGATGCACACATTTAGTCGAACCGTTGTTGACCACTGACTAGCAACGTATAAGTGCAGAAACGTACTCACTCGATTGACTCACTTGCAAGTCTAGTCAACCATCGGTACAGTATTAGGGCCTTGTCACACGAGGCAACCAACTGCAGTGCATGCTACAGGAACACTTTGGTAGCACATGAGTCATTCTTCAAACAATGTCTTACGATCCCCAAGAAATAAATGTGAACATTGAAATGTGAATGCCTTTTCCTTATGGAGATTGCCTGGAACTGGTTGCCTGTAAATTGCCTCATGTGACATGGCCATTCCACTCCCATGGCCTTCTGCCATTTCCCTTATAGTGTCACTGGTTCTCTTCTACATAGGTTAGCATAAAGCAAGGCTACCAGGACCACGGAAGAAACCATGGTCCTGAGGCTGGTTCCAAGTGGTCGACCACAGTAGTCAACCAATGGTCTACCAGCCTGGATGATTCAAGCAAACATGTCGACCTTTAGTTAACCGTGCGCACTCGAACTTGCTCTTTGAGTGATCAATACTGTATACTTGGTGCTTCCCCCCCCGCCCCCTTAGTCATGCAGGGGCGGAAAATCCACAGGCACACTACTCTAATAACTGTGGGACACATTTGTGGTACCAATGTATTACCTTGACTTCTTCAATATGTTGTGGAAGGCTGTCGATAATGATGTCCCCGACCAATCGCCATCTTGACTTCAAGGATTCTGCTTCATGGAGTTTTGTGTTGAGCTCATCCATCGCTTGATGGAAACCAAGCATTTTCTTTAAAAAAATAAAAAAATAAAATATTCAAACTGAATTTGAATTTCTATCCTATTTCAAATGATTTCTGCTCTATTTATTATTTATAATTAAAGAAACCCTGTTTGCAATCTTTGAAATTCACAGCACTCATTTGTTTGCAATCTTTTGAAACAATTTAAATCGTATAGAATCATATAGATCTGTCAATTGATCATGTTACAGGCCTTGAATTTCATCTTTGAGAGGGCAAGGCCATCTTCATTTTGCAAAGGGCACTTCCATTGGAAAATCTTGGGGTCTATAGGAACCTTTTAAAGGGGCACCAAGGCCAAGGGCAACAAAGGTCATGGCTTCTGTGACCTCCAAGTAACTCCAGGCCTGATGTTCGAGTGGAACCTAATTTATTTTGGTTTCTATATTTTGTTCACATAAAATGAAAGCTTGCTAAGTTAATTTTACCTTAATTTTTGGGCAAACAAGGACAAATTTACTGGAACACGATTTGAACTGGCAAACTCCCCATTAATGTGCCAGCGCTCTACCAACTGAGCTATGTATGTAGCCCCTAATGTTGGTGGTCTCCTCTTTTTTGTCAATACCTTTGTTCGATGGTGCCAGCCAACATTAGGGATAGATAGCTAAGTTGGTAGAGCGCTGGCACGTTCATCCGGAGGTCGCAGGTTCAAGTCCTGCTCTAGTCAATTTTGCTTTGTTCAACCCCAAATTATTTAAAATTTACCCAGTCAGTTTCCCTTGTGGTTTATTATAAATATATATAAATTTCCATGACAGAAAGATGAGGTTGTTGAGACTCATGTTATGTGTCTATCAGTTTGTGGATTGCTGTTATCTTATACTTATAGCCAACAAAAAGAAGTAACATCAAACTCACAGCGAAGACGTCATCCACTCTCTTCTGCCACTGGTCTGACCGGCCATTCAGCTGCGTCCACTTCTCCTGCAGGGTGGCCACACTCTGCCTGAGATTCTGGACAATCTGGCGAGCCTGGTCTTCAGCCGTGGAGGCCGGGTCGTTGTCCATGCTGCTGGAATCACTCCCCCTGGAGCTCAGGGTGGCTGCATCACTGCTGCTGCAGTCTGCTGCTCCGTGCTCTGTCAGGTACAGACGACCCATCTGAATGTTCCTCTCGATGGTTGGCCTCTTCTCATCTAGGAGGCTCTTGAAGATCTGTAAAGGAATATTCAACAAATGCTTACAAAATAGGGAAAACAATCAGTAAATTTAAGCCTGTTACTTTGGTTTTTACTTGGTGGCCGAGCGGTCTAGAACTTCGGACTCTAGTTCTGATGGCCTAATCATCGGAGTGCGAGTTTGAATTCCGGTCATGACACTTGTGTCCTTGAGCAAGACACTAAACCATAAATTGCTTCTCTTAACACTGGTGTATAAATGGGAAACTGCAAGGGCTTAGATACTATTGTGTTTGATTAATCGCTTAGCGCTAACATGACCAGCTGGAGGTTGTTAGCTCCATAGGGAGTTATTCGAGAAAGTTTGAGGGTTGGTTTTTAAGTATGTCTGATCAACAGGGATATGTTTTGAAGTGCCGTGATCTAGCTACTAGGATGTGCCCTATACAAGACCCCAGTCTAATTATTATTACTAGTACTATTATTAATATTGAGCATTTACACTTCAATCTCTACTCTCTGAGGGTATGTTTTCCATCATTTTTAACGGCACACTGGCTTGAAATGTTGTATGGCCTCGACTTGATTGATTGAAATGTACACATTCAAATTGCAGTATAACAGTATAATAGAATTAAATGTTGAAAGTATGAGTTATGCAACAAAAGATGTGATTGATTTCAAACACAAGTGTATTTAATGGTTAAATATTCCTTGTTTTTTAGTTTGAGAAGATTGTTGTTGTCTTATAACGATTCTGAGATAATTCTCTAAGCAGATGCTAATTCAGTCATTTTGAAATCAGGTTATCATCAATGATTTGCCTTCCATAGCTGAAACCCCCTACCCCATCCCATCTGAACATTCTCTTCAATGACAAAGCAAGGTCTGGTACCTTGTGGTCTTCATTCTGCGTTTGCACAGTGTTGTAGTCTCCCCCTACGGGCATCTTGGAGGAGAGTTCCTCATCCTTGATACGGATCCATTCTAGCAGATCTTGGAAGGCTTTCAGTAATGTACTCCACTCCTCTGCATTGGCCTCAAGTCGACGCCTGTGTAAATGGAAACAAAACTGTATAAAAAGGGGTCCTACCAAGTACCAGCATTATGACAAAATCTTGGCGAGGCTTTGTCTGAAGTGATTGTCTTTGCCTATGACTGGCTATTGGTGCTATTTGCTACGCTTAATGGCCATAGCGGGCACAAGCGGCTTGCACAAAAATGCTCATAGCGGCCGCAGACGGCTGCAAGGTTTGACCTACTTCCATTCACATAAAGAGGTCAAAGTAAAGGTCATGTCCGGATACAAAATTTTCTAAAGTACTAAGTTATAATTAGTATCCCAATTTCTAAAAACAAAACTAAATTTTCTGTTTCTCTGTTGACATTTTTTTACTGACATTTGATTTAAGAAATGAACAATATTAGCAATGTCTGGGCGTTTTGTGATGATTATACAGAAATAAATGGTCTCTAAAGGGTTATTGTACTATTTCTTGTAAAGCGCTATGGTATACAGTGTAAGAGCCCTCTATAAATGCCTGTTATAATTACTTTATCATTATTATTACATCAACACCCTCAAGTTTTAAAACTGTTGAGAAAGTAATGATTGTGCGATGGTTGTAACCACACTTCAAGGCCTTATAAGTAATAATTTTGAGACCTAAACTGTTCAAAACTGAGATCATGACTGAGAAGGGGCCCACAAGGCATTGAGACTGAGCTATGGACTTTAAAAAACCCATCTGAAGACCAAAATCATTAGCACTGCCTGTCAGTTAAACGATAACTGCAACGTCAACTTTCTACATTCATAAACAAGTTTCCAAACAACTGGCTCAAGTTTAAACTTTTCAATAAAAAAAAATAATATATAAAACCCCCCCCAAAACATCATGACCTGAAATACCCTACAAAGACAGGAATGATATCAATTGATCACTCTGAAAATTTGGAACGAGTATTTCTGGCTGACTGCCAGTTGAATGCCATGTGTTTTTACTTAATCCAGATTCTCCTAATATCCGGATGCAACGTGTCAGCTAAGTTACCTGTTTTTCCAAATCACATTTAAACGCTGTTGAATTATTGTGAGGACTGAGTCTCTGCGAGTCAATTTATTATTTTCATGTCACTTCTGAAGAACTTCTTTTTCTTTTCTTTTCTCTTTTATTCAAGAAGAATTTGCTTTCTGAAGAACTTGCTTTTTCACTTTAGACTGTGCAAGTCTGCTGCTTATTCCAACCTTTGGGACCAAGTTGGTCCTGTTACCATAATGAGTTCTACGTTTGCGCAAATCTGTATCTTCAAATACTTTAGTTTTACAAGTTTGATATTGTTGGGAAAGTAAAATTTAGCCGTTACATATAAGAAAGTAAAATAAATTCAACTAATCAAGGAATGAAAACCTGAGAATAAGACTTGATCTCCATTTCTGGTTACTTGTAAAAAAATTAGAATTTTGTCTGAAGACAAGCAGAGTATACTGTTTGAAACGTCGAGACCACACCAGCTCTTTTCAGAGCCAACACTCCAACATAGAGTTTTTACACATGGTTGTACCCGCAAGTTTATTTGACTACTTCATTTAAGCACTCTAATAGTTCCTTCATAATAAAGAGATTAACATGGGCTTTCCGTCTCAAAAATTCACTGACCCTCTCAAATTTTCAGACATGTATCCTCTAAACATTTCTGAGAGGTTTACACATGCTTTCATGTTATTCACGTATCTCAAAACATTTCTCAACCTCTACATTTGTTACTCACTACATAACTCCATATTTTCTCAGTGAATCATTTCTGACAATACATGTAAGGTCAAAAAAAGGTACATACACTGTAAGAGACAACAAACACCCAAACACAATTCTCAAGGATACTAGTCTTTGCTGATCTGGAGGTTGCAATGCAGCAGCTTGCATCCGAGCCATGTGTCATAGCAACACTGGATGTAGTCTGAGGAATTTCAACTGAGCCTTCACTTGTGACCGAACAAGGCATTGTACCAGACATTATTCAAATCTAACTCACAGCAAATAGCTTATTTTTACATCACTAGGCTCTTACCTGATATCAGATGATTTCCCTTGGAGTTTATTCCATCTCCTGTTCATGTTTTCAAGACGGTGTTGCAGCACCTCAGCTTCCTCCTTGGACTCTTCCTCCTTGAGCTGTGTGGTCCCTGCATCGTTCAGGGATGAGAAGACACTGTGATGGGCCTCAATCTCTGCCTGGAGATCCTGAAGAATCAAAGAGAACATGACAATACAGATCAGTATCAAGTCTTCATTTCTAGGAATTGTGTTGCTCTGGGAGTAAACATCAACTGATTTGATGTATTACCTTTCACTGATGTCATTTTTTTTATGAATACAATTGTAGTTCTCTGCCTCCTATTTTGAGTAAAGGCAGAGCTGCCAACATTTGCATCTTGCAGATTTTGTACAACAATCAGGGAGATACTTAGAATTACACTCAACATAGTAGGGAAAAACGTTTCATAATTTTCAAATTTGTTCATCAGAACATGGAAAGATTGGTTTACTTTCAGTGAACTTTCTGCAGAATCAGGGAGAGTTGGCAGCTCTGTACCATCCCCAACCCATCAAAATCCAATTGCATCTTTTGTTTGATTCTGTCGGACTGAGGGCTCCACTAGTTAACTGATCATGCTTTCGAGGGTTCAGGCACACCACCATAATCAGAGTCCAACCGTTTGAGTACTGAGTTACCATATGATGTTGGATTTTGTTTTGTTAGAGTGAGGAAGATTCCTAGAAAATCATATAGTGTAGTTAGGAATGATGTGTAGATTGAATTTTTAAAAAGTAAAGTCTGTCCCGAACCAACTCACCAGGCCGGTGTTTATATCCAATTTCATTGGCATTAAACCACTGAGAATATTTCTATTCCCCCTGGACAGGATGCCAGTCCATCGCAGGTTACTCCCCAACTCTCGCCGCCAATACCCATTTGTACTCTTGGGTGGAGAGAAGCAATTATGATAAAGTGCCTTCCTCCAGGACACAATTGTCGCCACTGACCAGGCCAGGATTTGAACCCACATTTCATTTCATTTATTTATTCTGGATGAGAAGCCAAGGACTCTCATAATTAATTACAGAACTTGAGTCCCACCCCTAGACTGCCCGACCACGACACCCCATAGATTAAAAGCAGAGGTCTTTTATAGTAGACATACTCAAGCCAATAGTCAGAAACATTTGACCCTTTGCAAAACATGATCACTGTATATCATGTTTTTCTGCTTGTTAGCGCTGTGATACAGCTTTGTAAGAGCACTTTATAAATGCTTTGTATTATTATTATTATCACTGTATACATTTGTGCTACTCCGTGCTGGGGAGAGATTAACGACAACAAAACATTCTCAAGTAACACAATCGGACTCATCACATGCATCTCAATCTCTCCAACAGAAGATGACTCAAAGACACTATGGTCCTTGCTCTATGGTCAGACAAAATGACAACAGATTAAATTCTCAGCCACATTACCCGCAGCTTAGCATCTGGAACACACAGTGAAATGTCTCCCCCGTTGCTGGCATTTCTCATAAAGATTGGATTCAGACTGAAACAACCACCTTGGGATTCTTGGATGAATTGAATCAATCCACAGTGTGCATGATCAAATGAGACAACACATCACTACTTTACCTCTTTAATATTCAAGATGCTGGCATGGACCATTATAAGTAAGTTAGCATTCTTAATGTCGTTCTTAACGTTCTAACTGCAAAATTGTGTGCAGTGCTCTGATCATAGTAGTGCTCTATGCTCTGATAAGCAAGGTTAGGTTGTTTGAACAAAAACATACCACCTTATGTGTGAATGCAAACACCTACATAAAATATTAACTTGAATAGCGTAATGTCTCACTAGCTTCCAGATACAGTGTGTACTTTCTGTAGGGTGTACTTGCTTGCTGAGTAGACAGACTTGTACAATCAACGGGGTTAAAGTGAAATGAGAAACACTTCACTCTTTCCAATATGCTGTTCCATTTCAAATAAATAGTAATGACTATATTATAATTATCAAGTAATAAACCACAAGAGAAACTGACTGGGTAAATTTTAAGTTGACTTTCGGGTGAACAAAGAAAAATTGACAAGAACGGGATATGAACCTGTGGCCTCTGGATTAACGTACCGGTGCTCTACCTACTTGTACTCGGTTATCTAGCCCTAATGGTAACCTATTCAAAAACTTGCTTACGACTCATTTGTTTAATATCGCATATAGCTATCGGTATACAATTAGTGATATTATAGCATACATGTCCCTTAAAGGGTCTGTATACTATTGGTAATGACTAATAAAATTAATGGCAATAAAAACTTACTTGGTAAGAAGTACAGCAGCTTTGGATAGTTTAATGTATTTTGAGAAACTTTTCACTTCGAAGTACTGCGGTTATGGAAAAGGATATCACTTTTTATCCCCCCAAATTTGAATCTGAGAAGTTTACTGCAGTAACGTTTCTCAGATTGTGTATTCCAATTGCAGATTATTCTTCCTGCGTGGACGTAACCGCTCCAGATTTTCGGCAATATCTCAAAAACGCTACCCACCTTTTGAAATGAAATTTTCACAGGTTAGTTTTATTGTATATATCTACAACTATATAGGATTGAAACAAATAGTGGGTTCCAATTACCAAACGTATACAATCCCTTTAATATGATTTGTATCTTTATATAGGCATATTGCTCTATTTTTCCTTGTTATGTATTTTATTTGCTGCGCCTCGGAAAAGGGTCTTGTACACTAGACCGATTATGCATTATAAATGCTTTATATTATTATTATTATTGCTATTTGTTAACAATCTGTTTTAGGAAAACTCTTTTTGTCTTTTTCTTTTTCCTTTCCAATCAAATCTTCTATTTTTCTAAAGTAACATTTATTTTCTAGTGTCAGCACCTGAAATGAATTTAAACCTTTATAAATATATGATGCATTGCAGATAAAACAAAACGTGGATAAATAAGTAAATAGTTCTATTGTTATTTCCAAGGCAGATATACTACATGTACCATGAATATATAATCATATTCTCATACACAGAGTGGCAGTCAATCATTCCAGTAAATATTACCTCAACAGCAAACGACAACAGATTACAAAGAAGCCTTTTCTCGTTCTCATCAATATCAACTCAACACAATTCACAAAAGGAATGACAGGTCTTCTCTTTTCATAGAACTAGAAGGTCAAACACAAAGCCCTATATAACAGCCTTTTTATATATTATTCCTATCAGTATTTTGTTTTCTTCTGTTCTGTATGTTTGTGTTTTCTTAAGTTGCCTTTCAAAGGAAGCTTAAGTCAACACAGTTTCTGTCTCAAGGTTTTATTGCCGAAGACTTCTGCACAGCCATTGAAGTCTGTTCTGAGTGTTTGGAGAAAAAATGGACATGATTTAGTACCCTTTCCAAGTTATGCATTTAAAGGGTCTGTATACGCTTGGTAATGACTCTGAAAATTAATGGCAATCAAAACTGACTAAGTAAGAAGCACAGCAGCTTTGGATAGTATAATGCATTTTCAGAAACGTTTCACTTCGAAGTACTGCGGTTATGGAAAGAGATATCACGTTTAATCCCCAAAAATTTGAATCTGAATGCGTTACTGACAGTAGCGTTTCTCAGATAGTGTATTCCAATTGCAGATTATTCTTCCTGCGTGGACATAACCGCTCCAGATTTTTGGCAATATCTCAAAAACGCTACCACCTTTTAAAATGAAAAATTTCATTTTTATAACATGGCTATAAAAAAATATATCATATTGTAGGGAAAGTAAATTTTTGCCGTGAAATATATGAAAGTGAGTAAATTTAACAAATCCACAAAGATAACCTAAGTGTAAGACTTGACCTCCATCTCCGATACTTGTAAATAATTAGGAATGTTGCCCAACTGACCAATTAGGAATGTTGCCCAACTGACGTTCATGTTATCATTAAACCCCATGTAACTAAAGGTTGCGCAAATGCAGTTTCTAAAAAAACAAGCATCCTCGTCCCAAGTTTAAACTTGTTTCCACCTTGATTTTAACAAATTATTTGTACTATATTGAAATTGAAATTGTATTTATAACAACATTATTCAAATATCAAACATTTTACACACTTTTTAAAGTTGAGTGCGATCTCCAAAAACCCCTCCCCCCCTATCATCACCATGAACATTTTGACCGGTCATCATAACAAGGACAGTTTGGTGGCAAATTTCCAGGTTGAAATTTCAGAAGCCAGAGGCAAATTACCTTCTTTGTACTCATCATCCCCTGATGCTTCTCTTAGAATTTCCCATGTACTTATTTTCTCATAAACATGTATTTTCTAAGTCGGAAGTGGCCCTCTCTTGACAAGAAAGACATTCCACGCCTATATTTTCTTATATCTAGCAGATTGAAATCACCTTTTGTCTAATAACGCTCCTGATATTCATAGTAGCTTCCAGTCTAAAATTTAATATTCCTAGTTCACTGACGGTAAGTATGCATGGAATGAGAAGTAGATTTAATGGCTCAATAATAGACGGAGGATGTTATTTCTAGGGGGGAGTCCAGCCTTCCATCGCAACAAGGCTGAGAAAACATCACAACTTCATTCCTATCTAAACTTGCGGGTCAGAAACATCCAGGGCAAACATTCTCCATCGTTCACAGTGCCTCTTTGAAGAATGACTAGGTGACATTTTTATGGCAAAGATGAAAAGCTTCACGATTGAAGAAACCTAATTGGTTTTAAATAGATGTTAAAATTTCATTGGGGATAAAGAATACGATGTGTTTTTAACCTTACACCGATGAATGTTAAGCACTGTATACTCGGTACTTTCTTGAGTCCTGCGAACAAAACTGATTGTTAGGCTATCGTGTCATAAAAACTAACTGTGAAAGACTCCTGAAAAAAGTCACACTTCCACATTTACATTGGACTTAGAAATTTATCAACATGGCAATCTTTTGTGAAAACAAATATTTCACCTCTGTTATAAAAATATTCATAGAAAAATCTCTCAAGATGACTAACAATTTATTGCTCTGGATTACTGATAATTGATTACTCTAGTTTACTGATAATTGATTACTCTAGATTACTTATAATTGATTACTCTGGATTACTGATAATTGATTACTCTGGATTACTGATAATTGATTACTCTAGATTACTGATAATTGATTACTCTAGATTACTGATAATTGATTACTCTAAATTACTGATAAAGGATTACTCTAGATTATTGACGTTTCATTACTCCGGATTCCTAATAATATTGATCACCTTGAAATACTGAAAAATGTTTCTATGTGTACATTTCACATACCATAGACAAATTACTATATAATAATTGCTAATTCAATAAATGTAGACCTGTACCAACATATTATAGTATTCTGGTTTTGCATGGATGTGCATAATAAATTAATACATGGCCCAACATCACAATCCATTAGACCACAGTCAAGGTTAATATCTGTTATATTCATTAATAAACCATTGTGGTTATAATTATTGAAAATAAATTACTTCTACTAAGCTATCTCCGACCCATATGAAAGAATGAACAGTTAAATGAAACATGATATTGGGGGACTACATTCCGGCTGATGTGCAGGCACTTATGGTTTAAAGATAGGGTCATAGAAATTGCAATGCTGAGTTATTATAGGTAAAATTATAAAGAAAGATACAATAAAAGTCACATGTGAAAGTTTCAGCAGAACACAATGTCTACTTGTGAGAAAACAGAAACAAAAAACCCTATCCCAGTATTTTCACAAGAACACATTGAATCCATCCACATTTAGCGAGGTGACAGCGGGTACCAACAGCATCTCTTGCCACAGCATTCGCGAACCGACACCAACCCTCCAAAATCTGAGAAACGATTCATGCGTGGATCGTTTCTTTGATTCCAATTTTGTTGGGTGAAAAATTATTCAAACCATATTACTTCGAAAAGATTCCTTTATCAAAATAGTTTACACTATCAACAACTGAAGTGTTTCTCACCAAGTAAGTTTTTATGGTCATTTAATATTTGGAGTATTAACCAATCTATGACCCTACCTTTAAAAGGAGGGGCCATCTTGTTGTTACATTAATCACAAGTCCACAATTTCCAACCGGAATAATAGTCGCCGATGACTTTACATTTGTACGTCATTTACTTTTGTGGGAATATTGCAAGTAAGCTTCAGGCCAGACTAATCAAAAAAGCTCATTGACTGTAATACTGTATCTGCTGAAATCACATGAATATTTTGAGAGAATATTTTAAACATATCGGGATTGCTTAGGTTAATAATTGTTTGTTTCATTATGGTATGGTAAAGTGCTTCCAGACAGTTAGGCTGTGGGCCACGCTAGATTCAACATAAATGCAGACTTCGACTTCATGTTTTATGGATGTCCAATTCAGCAGGATATTTGCAACTACTTAATGTCCACCAATGACCGTTCTCAAATCGATAAATAAAACGCCACATTTCCCCCCCCCCCCCCCCCCCCGCCTCTGGTTATTAAGGAATAGGCCCTCAAACATAATAATATGTCCCCACTGGTATGACAACACCAGCAAATATGCCCCCAGGTGCAGGTCAGTGTAGTACTAGTAGTATGGTAGTGTGTACTTCCAACAGAGCACAGCATGTGCAAGATGTTAGACCCACGCTTCAACTGCTACACAACAAACATTGCATACTGATCCACCAAAGTCAACAAACCTGCCATCAAATACGAAAACCTCTTTTTAAACAAAAGTTGTTGGAAATGTATACCTCGCTTTACCCTATCTTTAACTATCAAAAAGATAATCAAACACACAAAAACGTATCCACATTCTATGAATGCCAATTAACAAGCAAATGGTTTTATGCGATATTTTGGAAACCTCTTCAGAAATAATTTCATCACAATTTTGTTCTTCTTGTAAAACTTTAGAGCTGCTTTCCCTGTAAAACAAACATACACCAGTGCCTCATCACAACCAGTGCCTCATCACAAATATCTGCTGAAACGCAAAAAGCAAATGTCTCCGAAATAAAAACAAAACTATTTTGACACGGACATAAATACAATACAAGATTTCTTAACACAACCCAAATATTGGAGAAGACAAACAAGTCACCCGAACAAAGAATACAAACAAAAAAACAATCTTCAATGAAAAGTATACCTTTGGGTTTTTAGAACCGCTCGATTGTTTTAAATCTATATAAATGTAGATATGTACAATAAAACTATAACCTGCGAAAATTTCATTTCAAAAGGTGGTAGCACTTTTTGAGATATTGCCGAAAATCTGGAGCAGTTATGTCCACGCAGGAAGAATAATCCGTAATTGGAATACACAATCTGAGAAATGTTTCATGCAGAAACGTTTCTCAGATAGAATTTTTTTTGTATCCCTCTCTCTAAAACCACATTCCTTTGAAGGGAATTGTTTCTCAAAAATGTTATACATTATCAACAGCTGCAGTGCTTCTTACCAAATCAGTTTTTATGGTCACTAATTGTTGGAGTAATTAAGAAAGGTATACCCTCCCTTTAAAGAAAACTTTGTTGTCACCCTTCAAAAAACCCCAAAAGACAAGTTAAAGTCAACCCTACCTATACAGGGACAAAGAAAAACAAAATCCAACCCTCATCTCACCTTCTCAAAGCTGTGTAATAGTTCCTGCACAATCAGATTAATTCTGATCATAACTATCCATCAGAAAAAGAGGCAGCAAATAAACAAATCCACAAAAGTCCCTTGCCTGCATCCTCATTCCTCCACACAGCATCCCTGCTCCTCAAGACTGCATCCTCCCCCCTGATGCTCCGAGATGATGCATGCCTGACAACTGTTTCCTCATGCCAGGGTTGCATCAACCCCCCATGCCCCCTCGCATTCCACAGCAGGGTAGAACACTCAGCTATTTTCGGTCCGAGCGACCAAGTCAAATTAACCTCATTTTACCAACCACCGTGAGACGACGTAATGATTGTCGTTATCGCCGTCAACTCCCCAAAGCTTCCCGGTCTTGCTTTCTCGGGGACAGAGCTCTGCCTACCAAGAAAATACCTTCGTTCATTTACGGATGCTTCTGATCAACCACACACACACACTCACACACTACAGTGTGATGCTCTAAACTGGTAGAATGAAATATGAATGAATTGGCGAGGTCAAAATAGCCAGGTTTAGGATGAAATATTCATCAAAACAAACCCCAAAATGATGCCACATAGTAAAAGGTCGGCTGATCTTTTTCAAGCAGGAGCTACTGCTGCTGTTTGCAACGGTAGTTGGCCGAGGGGGAACACTGGCGAACAGAGAGAGGGAATGCAATTAATCACAAGCTTGATCATCCTTGAGCAGGGGGTGGTCCTGAATAGAATGATTGCGTTGACTGAAATACACTACCCTTAAACAAACGGTGGTATTTCCATGGCAATGATGCACATCATGTGTTCGTACAATCGACAACAGAAGAGGAATTCCCATTGGGAGATATCACACTTTGTGCAGTGCTATCCATGAGAATGTGAGAATGCAACCTTTTCGCAATCAACATTTTGTTTCAGAAGGTTTCAAAATTGCCTTCAACATACACGAAGGTTTCGTACATAATCCGTTAAGTAAATGTAGGCACACTTAAAGTCACCTGAATTTGTGCTGTGTTTTTACGTAAACCTTAAGATACATTTGTACACGTTTATGAATACAGCTGAATCAACTTAAAAAGGGGAAAAAAAGGGAAAGGAAAGTTAAACAAAATTAGCCTCTCAAACAAGGTCCAGTTGAAGCCATTTATAACCACTAATTTACGAAACAAAGAAACCTGCATCTAATTGTGCACAAAGCCAGGGGTTACCCGTGTACATGTACAAACAAACGCTCCCTAATTTCTGAAATCCTCCCTTATAGACGCATGCGACCATGTTGTTCCCCCCTAGCCAGGAACTGACTAATTTTCACAACTGCATGACACACTTTGGGAACAAACTAACAGCGATTCATATCAACTGCTGTACACAGCCACTCCACAATTTACACGACAAAATGATGTCTTCCTTAAAAACAAAAATCAAAAACACACTCTGAATGCTTGTGCAGAGTCGATTGAACCATAAGCAAATTCCAATAGAAACCAATATTAAGCTGCTATTAATCTTGAGAGACACTGTCGGGCGTCCTTACCTTAAACCGTACCCTCTTATTGTTATGAATGCTCTTTTTCCCCGACATGGTGCCCTGCATCAGGATGGCTGAGGCGACGACATCAGGACAAAACATCCCTCCAAAATGGCCGACTAGAAATTGCCACGCAGCACACTGAAACCAGCCAATGGCGTCCCTCCCCCCGAAACCTATATGACTAACTAAAGCTTTTCCCAGTCAGTCGCGAATGCGGTGAAAACACGCCACTGCTTGCCGTGTTGGCATAAGTCCACAAGTGTTGAGCAGACAACTATGAAGGGGGGGGGGACACCCACGCGACTACTTAGTGCGCCTTGTGACGTAACATCCTGTATGGCTGAGACCTAAGCCAATGGGGAGGCCAATTTCATGTTGAGCTTCTTATAGCGCAGGAAGTTAGTGGATAATGAAGTTTGCCATGTTTTCCTGGACGTACACACTGCATCTAGTGATTTTTTTTTGTACACTGGGTGCGTGTACACTATGTAAGTAAAAAGCACTGCATGTTCATGTTGTTATGTTTATCAGTTCTCAATTGATGTTCACCAACAGCAGAATAGGAACTAAGACAAAGTTGTGAAGTTTATGCAAGAAGTCGGAAGAACTCCGAACAGATGAACTGGCTTACAAGCTGGCTGCAGACAACAAACCTGAAAACTTCCCATCATTTCTAAAACGCTTTAAGGCCACTATTTCCAAGTTCAACGTCAACTTTCTAATGTACACGCATTCCAAACAACACTGCTGGTTTTATACTTACGTTTACAAAATTACAGAGCTATCCATAAGATTCAGATGAAATGAGAAGGCTGAAAATGCTCCCAATACCTACGTGGATGGTCACAACGAAGCCAAAGACTCGACCCATGTATTATTCACCACTGCTCTCTATCTCCATGAATGCCCATATCCAATATTTGGAATTTAGTTCTTAATTCGAGGAATTGGTTAAAGGTATTTGTAATTAAGAAGTCAACATGTCTGATATACTGGGAATATTTCATCCAAGGATCACAACCAATGATCGCGACCAAGCTGTCAAGGACGAGCCTTAGGAGCTGTTCAAACACACAACACACTTTGAAAGAAGACTCAAAATTTGCTCAGTGAAAGACGATGTGATGCTGTTGGTTGTGATTGGTGCGCCACTGATTTCTGCTAACCGAATAAAATGCATTAAGCAGGATTCGCAGATGCAGCAAGCAGCTCTATGAAATGGGCTCAAGGTTGAAGGAATCTCACCCTTCAACCCATGGCCAATATGAAATACCTCCTCAAGTCTACAGACTTGCACTGTTGAAATTGTAATGACCTCTAAACAACCAGAGTGTTGTTTCTTTCAAATCATCAATTCATCTTTTCATACAAGTACACAATTGATCAAACATCAAAACGTCTCTCATAATATAGTCCAGTAAAGAACAAATGCTTAGGCTGCTACAAAACAAAATTATCAGGGGTTGGAGTCATCACCGAGTAAAAAATGTCTGAAACTATGTTCCAAATGTTAGGAAGCATGTTGAAATGATGGCATTTTCACCTTTGAGTAACCCCTGTAGTTATAGATTTCAAGGAGCTTCTGGAAAAAAGTTTCCTCAGCGGCTCAGCACAAGAGAAGTAGACACAACGAGCAGGATTTCTTCATATAGAGAGAAAATAACTGCTACCTTTTTTTCAGAAGGCAAACACACAAAAAAGTCTGAATTCAGATAAACTTTTGAAATTTCTCCTCCCTGATTTACACTTAATTGTAACAAAGACAGTTCAAAGAAAGGGTTGATTATTTTGAAGTTCAGGTTACTTCTACTTTTCTCAACAGAACACTAACAATGTTCACAAAGTCTGTTAGACATATACTTTTCTCATCTGTGATTTATACATGATTGTAACAAAGACAGTTACCAGAAGGGGTTGAATATTTTGAAGTACAGATTATTTCTACTTTTCTCAACAACAGAACACTAACAATGTCCATAGTCTAGTATACATACACCACAACAATACTACACTAACGCTAACCTCTCCACAGCTATGTGGGCTGAATGAAAATAAAGCCATAAAATGGTGAATCATAACGAGGGTATTTCTTTTTCAGAAATAATCAAAATTAAGAAGTGCAGTGCCAAAATAAAACAGGCTTGATTTATTTTGTTACTGTAAATGACAACTTTTAATCTATCAACAAAATGTTTGAATTGGTTGAAAAGGTGGATGTCCATTTATAAACTTTACTGAAATTTTCCTCAGTTTAACCTACTTCTCGTATTTCAATCATTGCACGCAGCAAACTTCGCCAAATGCAAACATTTATAATAAGAGACTGAAAGTAAGTAAGGTTTGCGGTGGCACCATGTAAAAAATCTCTTTTGAGTAGTGGTGGCTCCGAGAAGAGCTGGTTTCTGCTGGACGTTTCGATCAGTATACTCTGAGCGTCTTCTGGAGAATGCTGGACTCTGCTGTGTGTGAGCTTATGTAGGGTTCGCTAGGTTTCAGAGACAAAACTCATTTGTACTCCAAAGAATTGTCTATGTAATAAACTTTTTGCCTTTGAACATATTTTATGTTTGTATGGATACCGGCGCTATATCAATTGATTGATTGATGAAAAAAAACCCATTTTTTAGAGCTGATGCCAGTTGGGGTTCAATTAGTTCAAAGTGTGCTAAGAAATTCCACAATACTGACCTGACATTCCAAATCCACAGACATTGTCTCCATAATAAAAAGCGTGAACACACTGCTCCTTTTGCCACCAATTCAACACTATGGATATTTTGCTTCTTGTTATCGCAAATGTTTGACCAAAAGAAAGAAGCAAGCATCCAGTCTTCCCAGCCAGACCCAACCCTAAGAATCAATATTCTAGTGGGTATCATACCTATGACCTCTTTGAGTTCAAAAGGTCAAAGTTCATGACACCAAAATGCCTGTGAAGTGACTCCAACATAATTCATCCATGCTGAACATGTGGCGTCCTACCATGGCTCAATTCCTCCATGTAAACATACAAGCAATAAAGTAGGTATGAAATGCTATAAACTGCTGCCAGGCTGACCCCTGACCTTTGAAGGTCAGAGTAAATATTGTTTTAAGGGTGTGCCCCTGCTCCAAGAAGCAAATACAGAAAGCAAACTTCTTTACCTTGAAGATGGAGGGGTACAACTACTCCTCCAGGTATAAGGAAGTGGAGGAAATCAACTTTCTTTAAATTGTGGAGGGGCGGGGAGGAGAGGCGATAAGCTTAGGAGGGGTACCAAATCTATTTTACTATTCTGATATGGTTTTAAGTAAAATGCATCATTAAATTTTACAAATGATAATAACAGGGATGAGATTTGATGAATGTGAACATTCCTGAAAACTGGCTTGCTGGCCTGGGTTCTCCCTTACTCTAGATCCGGAACCCCCCCCCCCACCCCAGATGTTACAATTCAGGAGGTTTACAGATTCTGTGCATCACCAGAAATGTAAAACTACAGGTAGAACACAATATCTATTATTTATTTCTCTCTTTGGTGACTTTTCTTCTTTATCAACAATGTTTGAAGGCTCAAAGAGATTTTTTGAGAAAATCCTGATATCAGGAAAAAAATCCTGAGAAATCATATGCCTGTAATAAGGGAGCGTCTCAAGAGTCGGAATGTTAGGAACTTTGTAAATGGATCGGATAAGTACTCCAGCACGTGTTCATGTAGGATCTGTGTTCTTCGATGATGCGGTCCAGCGGAGCGTTTTGGCGGTCCAATGGATTGCAGGCGTGTGCCATTGACTTTTGAAACTCTCCCTAAAGCCTGGTTCATACTTCCTGCGGATGCAAATGCGATGCAAATTTTGTCACATCACAAATTCGCAACAAACAATTCGGAAGAGTTGAGCTGTGCTGTGCTTAACTCTTTCGAAACATTCACAGCGAAAACAGAGCTGTGACGTCAAATTCGCCTTGCAATACAGAACCATATCACTGGATAACAAACTATTTCCTTCAATCAAATAGCCCCTAAAATTTGATTGACAACCGTACAAAACCAGTCCACTGTTTATTATACTTGCATTTCATTTATAGTCGCTTTTAAAATAGAAAGCAGAAATTTGTAAAGCCATTTAGTTGGGGCTAAACTGTCAAAAAAGTTGACATTCAAACCGGGACTTCATCACCCAGCTGTGTTTTGGGGAACTAAATACCACTTGAGGGTCACTTTATTGTTAGGTTATTTTTCACTGTGGTAAACCACTGGACTTGTCTGGGGTTTTTTCTTTGCCAGAGGGAGTGTTAGAACCACACTTTGTGGACTTCAATTTTCATCTGTGGGAAATATTACTGTAAATGCAGTGGAAATTACCCCAAATTAGCACTTCAATTTGTGCATGGTTTATTTTCCCCTGGAGGGAGTATCAATAATAATAGTGGGTGTGCGTGCACATACTGTGATGAAATTGAATTATTATACAATTTTTTTTTTTTATGATACGCCCTTTAGTTTGTTTCTGTGTATGGAAAAGAATTGTGAATTATAACCGAATTGGTGAGTTTGGGAGAAAATGTATGACATGATTTATTTACTAGATAATAAATTAATAATAGTGGCTTCTTATATTGCTCTCCAATCCGTCACTCAATGATGCTTATGGCACTCTAACATTAATATGATTAATTTAATAGCTGATTGGGGTTTTAAAATAATGGACAATTTTATATCGCGCTGGTATCTGCCATTAATGATGCTAATGGTGCATGAATATTATACCCTGGTCATTGGGGACATTTATTTCATTCTATCTCAGCTCCCTGTGGAGTATACAGCCTGTGCTGCCAAGTATGCAGCGCACCAAGCTAATTCAATCACAGGAACCGTATCTGCCCTCACAGGTACCCATTTACTCCTGGGTGAAGAGAAGCAATTATAGTTAAGTGTCTTGCTCAAGGACACAAGTGTCGTGACCGGGATTCGTACCCTACACCCCAATGACTTGCCACCAGAACTTGAGTCCAGTGCACTTACAGACAGCTCGGCCATGACACTATTAAAATTTGTTTAACAGGCCTGGAATTTCATCTTTGAGAGGGCAAGGCCGTTTTCATTTTGCAAAGGACACTTCTTAATCAGTGATTCCTAGATACTCTCATTCCATCTGCAGTAATGAAATGAACACACCAATTAAATATCCTAATGTCTAACTCAAATAATAACGACAGAGTCATTTAACTGTTAAAGAGATACCTACTGATAATGACTCCTAATTAAATAAGCAAGTAGGTTTGTCTGCCAGAGATACTAGGTATTTTTGCAATGCAATGCACCAGTTAATACAGAGTTGTGCATTACTTTGTAATTACACTGTCTCTGAAGAGGCCAGCCGGGCGGAGACAAACTCTAACCACAGATATCATAATTAAAATGATATCAGAAGTATAAATTGTATTATAAAGAGGACAGAGTGTCCACAATCTGATTCTGATTCGATCAGAAATGAAACTGACTTGTAATCAGGGTTTTACATTCCAGGAATTGGTCATCAATAAACAGCAGGGTTCACAGTAGGGAGAATATCACGCTTGGAAACCAATACTAGTACTGGGTTTGATGCTGAACTAGGAATTGGTCATCAGTGAACAGCAGGGTTCACAGAAACACCATAGGGAGAATATCACGCTAGGAAACCATCACTACACAGTTTGATCTTGAACTAGGATTTGGTCGTCAATGAACAGCAGGGCTCACAGAAACACCATAGGGGGAATATCATGCTTGGAATTGATCCTGCAACCATCCTACAATGATAAAATCACATTCACAATGGAGGGAGTCAGCTGCCCACTCAGGCCAGCTGGAGACAAATTACGTCTTCCCTTACTTCTTAACATCAATCAGGAGCACACATTCCATCATTTTCACAATCCCACTTTCTTCTGGACAGTTTGGGGTTTTTGAAAACATTACGCAAAGCTAGAATTCAAAGACGGATTGCTAGATAGTCTGTTGTGACTTGAGTACTCAAAGGAATTTAATTGTATTGGGAAAATTAAAAGCTGAGGCAGTTATGAAATATCATCAGGCTTTTTAGTATGGTCAAGTGTCTTGCTTAAAGACAGAAGTAGCAAGACCGGGACTCGAACCCACACTCTGCTGATCAGAAACACCAGAGCTTGAGTCCAGTGCGCTTGACTGCTCGGCCACGACACACCACAGGTTCCCTCAGGTCAACAAACCAGATCAACACTAGAAATTGAATGAAGGGTTTAAGAAGGCAAACAAATGTTCAGCTTATGTGCCTACACCCAAATCAGCCAAATGTGGGAGAGTTCAAGAGTACCACTTAAACAAAATCTCCTTTTAAAATGAGCGTCTACAAGAATTAAACTGAGTGCTCGGACGCCAACCTATGAAAGTTGTTGATTATTCAATTAAACAAACACACATTAACTCACCAAAACTAATGCATGTCGGAGGTAAGAGATGAGTTCTTTGGGGGGAGGGGGCACTTAATTTTCGGGGGATTGAGGTAAGAAGGAATGTTTACACTAACCCTGAAATGACTGGCCATCTATATATCTAATCAATATTCGTAAAGAAAAGACAGAGCAGGGGAAAATATTGATCCAGAGAGAAATAACTCCATCTAACGCCTCAACACAGTTACACAGTGTCCCCATTGTCAGCCCTCACAATGTATTTACAAACACTACAGACTGCGTATGGAGGGCTGACATGGGAAACGACACTGTCCCAGACAATACCACTTCCCACATGCATAGTCATAAAAGTCATTGGAATCTCTTCTATTGTGTTTTGGGGGACATTAGGTTAGTCAACCAGACGAGGCAGATACACAACTGGGGAAAAGTCTCCGGACAAGACTTTTCATTTGAAAAAAACCCCCCAAAAAACAGTGTATAAATCTTTCCACTTCAGTTGAAATGATGAATGCACATGTTAAATGGTTTTGATTTATAACTTTCATTTTGTGTCCACTGGATCTAAGCAACAATGCATGATTGTTAATATTATCAGAAAAAAAATCACTCTTATTTGACGTCAAAGGAAAGTCAGAGCTAAATTGATCAAGGTGCAATGCAGAAGAAAATTCAAAATATTTGTGTCTGGACATCTCTTAACCTTTTGGGTAAAAAGGATGCACTTTTTTCCCCCCAATTTAATACTTTTATCTTGTGGACAGGCTCTACCGATCACGAGTCAAAACATATGTGCAGTCACAAATTTGTTGTGAGAGTTTTTGTATATTTCTAAATAACTATTTCAATGTGTTTGTGTAATATATTGCTGATGCTTTTATTAGTTTTTTAATGATCGTGTTTGTAAACTGTACATTTCGGCTTTTAGCTGCTGTATTGCAGTATTTTTTTAGTAAACCATAAATACAGAAAAGAAATTAATACTGAAAAAAGGGCACACTGTAGTTTAGAGCAAGGGTATTTTAAAGCATACACTCCAGTAGAATATACATGCACGAAGTATTATCAAGTTGGTAGAGTGCCAGTACCTTAATCCGGAGGTCGCAGTTTCAAGCCCCGCTCTATTGAATTTTTCTTTGTTCAACCCAATGTATTATTACTATAATCTTGTTATTTTTCATTTCTTGATTGCACACCCAGTTTGACGTTTTTTCCAGTCTTGGTTTTGACAGCTTTGATTCCTCAACAATTTTGACTCTTCAGAGCTTTTTGTTCTTGTACTTTATTTCTCCATGATTTATTGCAGGCTATTAATATCTCAGTGGAATTATTTGAACAATCTGAGCCCCAGCGCAGCGCTTGTTGTTTATCCCGGCTGACACTCTAGTATCTAAAAATCCAATCAGTCAAACTTTTCAGAGCTTAAAATATCTCCTTGAAATTCCGGGTGTGTTTTGACCGCAGCAAAAATACACCACAGTTAAAGGCAAAGTATACCTTTGGTTTTTGGAACCGTTCGATCGTTTTAATCCTATATAAATGTAGAATATATAATAAAACTTTAACCTGTGAAAACTTCATTTAAAAAGGTGGTTGCGTTTTTGAGATATTGCCAAAGATTCTGGAGCGGTTCGTCAATGCAGGACGAATAATCCGTAATTGGAATACACAATTTGAGAAACGTTTGTTTCTCAAAAATGTATACATTATCAACAGGTGCAGTGCTTCTTACCAAGTAAGTTTTTTTATGGTCATTAATTGTGGGAGTAATTACCAAAAGTATACCCTCCCTTTAAGTTTAACAAGTGCTGACTTCCAAGCAGGACATAAGCAGTAGACTGATGTTTTATTTAACAGCATAAATTGTGGATAGAATGGTATCTTTTTGTTAGGGAACCCTTTTTGGTTTTTATGCCAAAGTGCAGTTTGTGGTCAGGTTAGGTGGGGGCAGGAAGCAAACAATGAACAGGTTGTTTGTTACGATAGTCTTGTGTTTTAATGTGTGGGTTTGCAACCCACAGAAAATTGAAGTTTGAACGATCTGCTCTGTGGAGAAACTAAATGGCAATGTATGAATAGGAATAAATAGTTATGCTTGTAGATTCCCAACTCAGTACTTCCTTTACTCAGTTATATAAATGTCGGGGGTCTCCACCCAACAAGCTTGCTTTTGGCAGACTCCCGCCACTTACTCATTACATTGTATCTAGTACCGTATGTGTATTTTTGTGTGAGCAAACTGATTGAGTGGAAATAAACTGAACTGAACTGAACTGAGCTTAAACTAAGGAATCAGTATTCACATCTACAATGCATCCAACATCTCACAGCATTATTTTCAATGTCTGCCCTTAACGGTTTTGTTTTAGTGCTTGGCCACCCGCACCAATTACCTTGCCATTTCGCTAGTCCGCTAGCTTTTCGACTTGTCACATATTAAATTGGAATCATGCCTTTCAGCACTGTACGAGCCAGCCGGATCACTTTGGGTGAGAATTACGAATGGTAGTCAGCTATTTAAATACACTAGCATTTGACCAGTAGGCCAAGGTTAAGGGAGAACGCTGATTTGTCTTTCAGATTTACCCATTCAATCTATTTATTTGTTCATTCAGGCTTCAAAAACATTATAAATACACGCAGGAGACTTAGAAAAACAATCAGAACAAAATTACAAAAACAAAAAGAATATGTGAAAAAACCATATGACAAAACAACAAGTCTAGAGATCGCCCAACAGCGAAACTACTAACCATCCCCCAAAATGTGTATTTGTTGAGTCCCTACCTACACCCACTCCTCAAACAAACAAAACAATAACAAAAACAATAGCTGTTTCGCTGTGCAAAACAGCTAAAAAAGGAAACCTCACGCATTATTCTAATCTGAGAGTTCTAGTTACACCCATTATAGAGTAGTACAACTTACCCAGTTGGAATCAAGGTCAATGCCCTCCCACTCCCAGCAGTTTGATGTGGTGGGGGTGTACTTGATGCCCTGCACTGGAGGCTTACTCTCCTTGGGTTGACGATCAAACATTGTGCTCATTGGAACGAGACAACTCACAATTATTTTTTAACGGGTCAACAAATGTCTCCACTGCTTTGTGAAGCTATGAATCCGTAGAGTAGGAGTCAACCTACGGCTCAGATGACATGAATAATTAACATATAGGCAAAAGAAGATATTTGGTTGCAGTTTTTCGTTACACGGAACGCTCAGGCAAACAGATGGTGATCAGACAGTGTGACAAACGCTTCGCAAAATACCAGGCTGGTATTTCTTTGATGCGCGGATATTAAGTTGCGATGACACAGTGACTGGAAATCAATCAGCACGGAAAAAAATAAGAGAAGTATAACATCCAAGGTGACAATCTGCTACTCAACAAAATCCAAAACCAATATCATCAAAACATATATTCCAGTAGTGGTTGACGTTTCTGAACTTATCACATTTAAAAGACACACATGTCTGTAATTTCAAACCAGTAATCTTGCAGTCTGCAGACTACGATCGTAGCCAAATATGAGATAAAAATGGTGGGTGGTATATGCGTCAGTCACTGCAGTCATAGGAGGAGGATGGCATGCTCCTCTGCTCTCAAGTCATTCACTATGTAATGATGGTACCTGATGTCGGTGGCAGTCAGTCAGTACACGCCGCAGTAGCAATACCAAACAGTGTCACTCCAAAAGCTTACAAATCCCAAGCAGAGCTTCCTTCACAAGCCACAGCACACTGTCCTATCTAGAAGTGTAGTCACTTAAGGTCCCCTCCAGACCACCAGTGTGTACACATTCTCCAGTGTTTGTCTATGAATCACACCTCATCCAGATCCACCCTACACACACACTGTCTGCTGCTGGTGTACACGTTCATGTACTATTCGCTCTTCCCACACATGCACACACATAAAACAACTTTCACCCCAGTCAATTGCACTCGGTCCTTGGCGGATGGTTTGTGGTGCCTGCCGTTGTCCTCGAATGGCAGATCAACTCTGGGAAGCAAAGTTCAAAGCCATCACCCGGGACAATTATCAAGTAGCAAGGTAGTCCTTGTAGTCTGCCATAAAATAAAGGTCACCTGTGTGTGACAGGAAAGTGGATGGTACAGGCCACGTTGTTTCAGATACGTTTCCAGTGGAATTATAACCAAAAAAGATCAAAAATTGTCCACAGGCAACAATTTATACCCAAGGAAGAAACCGAGTATCAGAAATGAGTGGTGGATAAAAAAAAAAACATCAAATATTTTTCTGAAAAATGAGGCGATTTTTTTTCCCCAGTATTTTCAAAGCAGTTCAAGAAAATAACATATCAAAAACAAATTCTTCAAGAAGGGAATGAAATGTTTGAAAAGTTCTTTAAAAATGTTAAACTCATCAGTTCCTTAAATTCGCATAGGAATTCCAGACTCCATCGGCTGATAGGAGTACATATTTGGCTTTAAAAAAGACCCCTTGACAAATTTGGCATCAGTACAGATGGACGACAATCAATGTTGATGACATTTAAATGTTTCCTCCGAGACGTTTGTGCTTGATGACAAAGAGGAACATTACTCCCCCGTGAACAGCAGATTAAATTCCTATACAGAGAGAGCAGGCAATGTCAATAGCAAAACCAGCTTCCTTTTCTTGTTCCAGATATACAGAGTTATCCATTCACACTAAATCCAGACATTGTAAGACGGTCCTTGCACTGAACGAGCTGTGACATGTTGAAGTACTTCCCGGACGAATTCCTCAACGATGAAGTCCTTGGGTTGAACATTTAACCATCAATAGAGGACTTCACCAGGTATCAAGCACCACACATCCCATATCACAGAAGCTACTGCAGCATTTATGCAAAAAGTTTCCACCACAGTTCACAAGCAAAATGCTTTTCTCCTTGGGAAAAGTTTTTGAAGTGGGCGTCCCATTGCACAAATCAGCCGTTGTGGTAATAATAGCACACCTGGGTATCAATTCCGAAAGCCATCCACTTTCAGTGTGTAGCCAACAAAAGAACAGCGCAGTCAAGTACATCAATTCCCGGCTTTCCCGATCTGTGTGGATTTTACAGCTCAGCTCTCCTCTGTTTACAGATGTAATGGGTTCTTGTAAACCCGTCTTCGGCTGTTAATGACGAGGGAGCCATTTCAACATCTTTACACAGTTACTCAACAAAGTTTGCCAGTCCATATCCTTCAGCAATTGTATCACCCACCAGGTGTCAACAAATGTTACAGTATGTACACTTTGTACTTGTCCTTTCCTCTGTACATAACTTCACCTCACAGATCTGTTCCCACATGAATGGAGCTCTTGTCTAAGAGTGTTTCACACCAGATTCTTGTCCCGTCAAGCAATCCCTAATCAGCCTCAGGGTCTGGGGGCTACAGGAAAAGCCCTTCTCCCTGAAGGGGATTAAGGTTTTGGTTTCTCTTCTTGGTCACTCAAGAATAAAGGCACCTTGTGTTGTGTGCATGCGTGTCTGGTATTGCCAGGAGATGGTTGGCTTGGCTCTAAAACCCCAGGTGATGTCAGACTGGTTGCTAAATGCTAGTCAGTGTGTTAACAGCATGGGATGCTGGCAGGTATGCCTGCTTGCTTCTAATGTGACTCCGATGTTTATTTAACTGTGTCATTCTGTGGCCATGTTAAATGATTAAGATGTTCCTTGTTTCTTCCACCTTACAATTCCATCACAAATAAATGCCATTTCATTATATGTAAACTATGATTAAACAACAATTTAAAAAGGGTCATTTTTAATTCGCCGTATTTTTGACCGCATGAGGGCGTTTGTGGACCAATTTTTACGCAATGAAAAACAAGTAAACAAACAGGTTTTTTAAATTTGTGTTATTATTATGTTTATGTATTTCGTCATTGATGCAAGAAAACTACATACAGGCAATAAAAATAAGATGAAACTGTAATTGTGTTGCAAGACATTCCCTGAAGAAAGCGCCCTCACGAGGTCAAAAATATGGTCAATTATGATGAAGTACCAGCAAGTTTAATTTCTCTGCATATTTAAAAACATTAAAGTACGAGAGTGACGTTTGAAGCCTCTTTTGCATGGTGTGGATAATAGGAAGCAACCATTACTAGTAATACCAGTAAACTTGCGGGTACAACCATCAGTGTAAATCTTTTATGGGAGGCGTGTTGGCTCTGAAAAGAGCCGTTGCAGTCTCCTGGTAGAGCTTCGGTAATCACAAGATAACATATTTTTCTTTTATCAGTACGCTCTGGTCATCTCTAGGATGTGATCAGAGCCAGCTGATCAAAATGTTGAGTTGTTAAACCAATGGTTCTTTTCAGAACCAACACAACTCATACAACAAGATTATTAGGCCTACAGGGTGTTACTGATACCGCATGCATTACCTTACAAAACAAATTGCACAAATGTTCATGATTTCCTCATAGATTTATACAAAGTCAATCAACTTCCCACTGTAGGAATTCAGGCTCACACAACAAAACATGAAGGACAAGAAAACAAAAACACTTCCCTTTCTGTTTCCCCCCTCGGGGTAACAATGGATTATTATTGCAAGGCCCTATAGTTTGTTCCTGGGCAGGGTACCGGTATCTTGCTGGGCACAGGTGACAAGGGTGAACCATCTTCCAATCAAAAAAATAACTTTATCTGTGTCAAAACACCAGGGACATTCTTTGGGTAACAATAGCACCCATTGATAAAATTCCTTCACAGAAATATGAACCAGAGTTTACACTTTACACCATGGAAATCTCAAAGAGCTAGCTTTAGGGAAATATAAACTAAGGTGTACATTTTACACAGATGCTCTATAGGGTCATAGATTGATTTTTGTCCACGTAATGCTTCATTTTAAAGAAAGATACAGAGTAAAAGTCACATGTGAAAGTTTCAGCTGAAAACAGTGTCTATTTGTTGAGAAAACAGGGAAAAAATCAAAACCAATCTACGAGAACATCAAAATCCATCCACGTTTAGCAAGGTGACAGCCGGTACCAAAAGCATCTCTGCCTGCAGCATTCAGGAACGGACACCAACCCTCAGAAATCTGAGAAACAATTCATGCTCAGATTCAAATGTTTTGGGGTGAAAAAATGATCCAAACCATATTACTTCGTAGGGAGTCCTTTCTCGAAATAGTTTATACTATCAACAACTGCAGTGTAAGTTTTTATACTCGTTAGGCCCTGCACACTATTGGTAAGATCGAAAAACACAAATGTTTGTTCACAGATTCACACACAACTTACATGATTTAAAGTAAGTAATGGTAGAAAGGGTTCCTTAAAACATTTCTGTCTAAAATGCTATCGTTTCTGAGAAATGAGTAAAACAATAGTTTTTGTCACGCGCGATAAAAACTTGATGTTTGAAAAAACAGAAAACACAAAAGGTCTCTTTTCACTATTTTCTTGAGACCTCGGTGACCAATTGAGCTCAAACTTTCACAGGTTTGTTTGTTCTTGCATGTTGAATCACACAAAATGTGGACACTGATTTTGAGCTGTTACCAGAAGTGTACAATACCTTTAAGAGCTCTGTTCAATTACAGAAACTATGGCCCTTCTCGTAACCACGGCTTCAGCATGGGCTCCGGCTTGGGCTATGGCTTAGGCTACGGCTTAGGCTAAGTCAGTTATTTGGAAAACATGCGATTTTGATACTGCACTTTAAAGAGTGTGTACAACATTGGGAAGGTTGGAAATATAAATGTTCACAGATTTGCACATCACTTACATGGTATAATTATGGTCATGGTGGAAAACTTCCCTTCAAAATAGTTTTGCTTGAAATAGCTTTTAGGAAATGAGTAAAACAATTCGTCTTTATCACTGGTGATAAAATCCGATGTTTGAAAACAGAGAAAATATATAAAGGTGTTTTTTTTTCACTATTTTCTCATGACTCCGAAGACCAAATTAGCTTAAACTTTCACAGGTTTGTTATTTTATGTATATGCTGGGTCACATCAAGTGTGGATCTTTGACAATTACCAATGATGTACATTTGCTTTTAAAAACAGGCAGAATGAGCTTAAGCCATAGCCCAAGCCGAAGTCAAAGCTATGGTTTCTAATAAAAGGGCCGATGGAACTACCATCTTCTGCTGTACTGAGTGAAGAGGATGGAGTCAGGTATGTTGTATCATGTACTTGAATTTTCAGTTGTAGAGATGTTGAATCAAATAGATTGAAAGTCAACCTGGGCGTTCACAAGTAATGTAATATTTCTCTAACCAGCAATTGTATCTCCTCCAGTGAGACCCAATCTAAACAAAGTTCTTCTCTACAGTAAATATGTTCCTGTTAAGAAACAGGATAGCTCCCTTTCAAAGGTTTTCATCTCCCCCTTTGCAATAATAGAACCATCCTCCCCATAACAAGTGTCCTCACCATTCAGAGTTCGTGGTTGCATTCATTTGTGGTGGTAGGGGTGGGGAAGCATTGTTTTATGAGTCACTGCATTGGCATTCAAAAGGCAGAATGAAATGAGCTCATTTTCGGCTGCCTCCTAGGGGATCTGTGATGACCTATTACCAGCATGGATTAAATATACCCATGAACTGTAACACATTTATAGGTCTCAGTTCTAGTAGACCAAGCAGCATGTATTACTTATCAATGTGGTGGAAATGAACTACATGTACTTAAAATTCTTCACTTAAAGGGTCTGTATACGTTTCGGGTAATGACTCTGATAATTAACGGCAATAAAAACTTACTTGGTAAGAAGTACAGCAGCTTTGGATAGTATAATGCATTTTGAGAAACTTTTCACTTGAATACTGCGGTTATGGGAAAAAATATCACTTTTTATCCCCAATTTGAATCTGAGAAGCGAATCTGAGAAGCGAATCTGCAGTAACGCTTCTCAGATTGTGTATTCCAATTGCAGATTATTCTTCCTGCGTGGACATAATCCCTCCAGATTTTCAGCAATATCTCAAAAACGCTACCACCTTTTGAAATGAAATTTTCACAGGTTAGTTTTATGGTATATATCTACAACTATATAGGATTGAAACAAACAGTGGGTTCCAATTACCAGTCCTGATGAAAGCAATCATGAAAGTACTAGTGTAGGATTGAAACAAACAGTGGGTTCCAATTACCAAACGTATACAATCCCTTTAAGGAGCTCTATGAAATTGGGCCCTTAGCTTACTGGTACAGAAGTGTCCTTGATGAAGCATCTCATGAAAGTACTAGTGTAGGATTGAAACAAACAGTGGGTTCCAATTACCAAACTATACTGTACAATCCCTTCAATTAAACAATGCTTTAAAGGCACTGAACACATTTGGTAATTGTCACAGACCAGTGTTCTCACTTTGTGTATTCCAACATATGCATAAAATAACAAGCCTGTGAAAATTTGGGCTCAATTAGTCATCGAAGTTGCAAGAAAATGATGAAAGAAAAAACACCATTTTGTGTGCTTTCAGATGGATATAGGAATAAAAACTTCTTGCAAGAAGTTTTTATTATTACAGTGTGAAATTACCTCTTTCTCAAAAACTACGTTACTTCAGAGGGAGTCGTTTCCTACAATGTTTTAAACTATCAACAGCTCTCCATTGCTTGTTACCAAGTAAGTTTCTTATGCTAATATTTGTTTTGAGTCATTACCAAACGTGTACGATACCTTTAATGTACATGATGTGCTTTTCAGTGTGCTTTAGTGAGGCAATGTCAACATGCCCAAATACAGCAGCGGTGGTTTAAAAAAAAAACACACACAAATATTTACCATATTTGGCTAATTTGGATATAATCGGTGTGGGTTTTCACCAACACACATGGGAAAGACACTAGTTTATGGCATAAACAACTCCAGAGTCAGGCAAAGATATTACAATTTTTAATATTAAAAATATATATAATTGTTTGTTTTTTCGAAGCTTGTTTTTACCAAATCTATTATTCTATTGAAGGAGACATTCCTTGAAAATGAACAAAGTATCATGGAATATTATTAGAATATATCAAAACTTAAACTCAAAGACTTGGCATGATGTGGGCTTAAATTGGAATATCAACATTACTGCACATTCAAACAGCAAAACTGACCACCACAATTCACAGATGGTGTCTATTTCCATTTGTACCACCATTGTGTATTTTAGTTAGCTTATTTATTTTATGTACTAGGTAAAAATGTTGACAAAGATCCTATCCATTTCAGAAAAGATAACAATTGAGTCATGATCCAAGACTATAGCAACAATCTAGACTAAATATACAAAAACACCCTCCCCCTTTATGACCAGCTACACTTGTGGTCAAAACTGTAGCCACACATAATAATACAACAATTCCTATACATTTTGTTTTCCACCCATTACCATCACCTCTACACACATAAACATTATCAAGTTGGTAATAACATCCAGCACAAAGCCAGCGCCAGCCATCAAATTAGATTGACTGATTAGATCAGCTGGGGATACCAGACTATCAGTTGTGGTCTTTCATAGAACTGTTCTGTTGACAAGTGATTAACACAAGGCAGGTCGTAAATTCACAATGGGTTATCAACACACTCATCAAAAAAAACTTCATGTTTTAGTGATGATTGTGTTTGCTGGTCGCCAGAAGACCAGGAGGAGAAAGAAACAGGCATTACCAACAACAAAACATATCATTAGCAAACCTATTGGTATGCCAACTTGTATAGCTTCATGAACCCTTCCATGCACGAAGCAACTACAAGTCCATTTCAAAACCAATTCGATTTCGGCACTGGCTTAGGTACTGTCAGTTATTTTGAAAAAGTACACAAACAGGCCGAAGAACACTAAAACGCCGCAGTCAAAACAGTTTGAAAAGGGACTAAGTTTGCACACACTGCTCAAAATGGTATTTTTGAAATAAGAAACATTTCAAGAAAACAGTTCTTGTGTCACTCCCTAGAAATTTTTTCTATTAAGATTTTTGGGAGTGACACAAGAAAAAGGTTTCTTGAAATAAGATTTGTTCTTATTTCAAGAATACAATTTTTAGCAGTGCATGATTAAAGTCTGCAGGGGCGGATCCAGGATTTTAAAGGGGGGGGGACGACGGCAAACTTTGAGGGTTAATTTCCAAGTTGAACATTTCAGTAATCCTGCTGTTGATTTAAGATAAGTTGATCATGGCTTGCGGTCCAGGGCCCAGCTTATGGGCCCTAGGACAAAATTTTGTTTAAATAAGATGCTCTCAGGTGCAATCTAGGACATTTCAGAAGTGTTTTACACTACAGCAAATTTAGTCAGTCCACACAAATAAAATGTCCACAGTAGACCCTACCTTATCATCTGAAACCATAAACTCGCATAAATCTTTTTAGACCCAAATATGAAGAAAACAATTTGTCAGTACAGCCATGGTACAGCAGAGTGTTGGGAAAACTTCAAATTTTCCACTTACTCTTTTCCTAAATTGACTGGATGAAATTACATTAATATTGACATTATTTCCAAGGCTGTCTGTGCAACGTCATCATCCTGGGCCTACTTTCATAGAGATGCTTCAGCAGAAAAAAATTGCTTAACATTTTCTGCTGAGAAAAAATACGCAGGATACCAGTCACCATGTGGCATGGTTTTTTTGCTGGTAACCTTATTCTGTTAAGTTGGTTTGTTTTGCTGTGCTTAGTTACCTTTTGTGCTTAAGCAGCTTTGGGCCCAATTTCATACAGCTGCTTAAGCACAAAAAAGTTGCTAAGCACAACAAGGTTACCAGCTAAAATACCATTTTACATGTACAAAATGTGACTGGTATCCTGCTTATTTTTAGAAAGAAGAAAATTGCTAAGCATAATCCTCTGCTTAAGCAGCTCTATGTAATTGAGCCCTGGTCTGGGTGTGATTGCACTTCATCCTTACGGTCTTTCAAATTACTTTCCACTGGGGGGAAAAAGCTCAATATATCATTCAAATTTATGAGGTGTTCATTTTTTTTCAGCCGTGCTACACTTGTTCAAAATCAATAGCCCATTCTTTTCACATGCACATTACCTCCAATTGTTTAATCAGCCTCATAAATTTTATTTTACGGTCTGCGTTCCCACGCATTCCAACCTGATCACTAAAAGAATAATAGTAAGCTGGCAGAGAGCAGAAGACTGAATTGGTGGTAATTTTTGTATGGTGCAGGTGATGGCAAATATTTGTACAGCATTGAACTACTGTCTGCAGCGTCTCTGGGGAGACTAGTCCACACTGCCAGCCACACATTAGTGATCAGCAGCTGGAATGCGGCTGGAATGAGACTAGCTAATGACCCAACATTTATGAGGTCAGATTTCCCCACATAGCACCAGCAATATCACCATCTGGTGTCATTCTGCCTGTTTTTTTCTTCTTATAAAGTAATTGTCACAGAAAAACTAAAATGCGGTCATAAATTCAGCGGGGAGAAGGGTTGGCAAATGCCGCAAGCTAACATCGGAAGGAGTGATTGAAATACTGCCTGCTACTGGTTCTTTCTTGTGTCAGAAAAAAAAACCAGTCATCAACGATCTACCTCTGCTTAGAAATGATATGGCGGATTCAGAGCCGGCAATGATGGAATATAAACACTCAACTGTTTATTATTTGACCTTCTGGCTTTGAGTTTACGCTAAGAGCATTTCTTGAATATTTTAATATTTTGGTTGGAGTTTCAGTTGTTTACGTTATTAAACGACGATGTGACTGCAGCTATTTTTATACACAGCTGAGTTGGGAATATCTCAAAGGCGTCCTCTACGTCTAAAACAGTTGAGGGCTCTCTAGTTTTTCTCTTCTGCCATTTTAGGTCAAGCACACAAACTGAACAATGTTAAATGTTTCTTTTCTAACAAAGTAATATTTGTTGTTTAAGCAGACTGTGAAATTGGCCCCTAAACAGCAAAAAATACTTAAAACATTTCTGCTTAGCAACAATTTGCATAGAGCTGCTTAAGCAGAAAATATTGCTTAACAATTGTCTGCTAAGCAGAAATGAGCAGGATACCAGTCACAAATTGTACATGTGACATGGTAGTTTGGCTGGTAACCTTATTCTGGTAAGCATACTTTTGATATACTGAGCTACTTTTTGTGCCTAATTGGGCCCTGGTCATGGAACCCTACTCATGTAAGAGGCTTTCCTGCTATCCCTCAAATATAAATATCTTGCCCTTGATTTGTTTTTTATATATCACACAATGAAGGAATGCCTCCAGGAAACATGGCTCTGAAATTCAATTAAGCAGAATTTAATGCCTGCTGGTAACTCTACCCTTACTCAGGTCAAACTGTAGCTTGTTTGTGTTTCTTCGGGACAGACTTAATTCGGGATTAACTAAACATTAATTTCTAATAACTTGAGGTTTGTTCGGGTCTTAGAGGAAATAATTAGGTGGTATTTGTCAGTGCTTGATTGGCCGAACACAATGTGACAACGAACTCCACAATGATACAACGCACCTGGAAGATGTCTGTATCAAATGAACACAAACAAATACCAGGATGGAGGTATTCACAAACATCCTAACATTTTTAGCATTGGTTATGAAATTCATTTATCAACAAACTTTGAAAGAAAGACAGACAACAAATGCTCTTCAATGGTCACATTTTTGACAATAAATGTCTGGTAAATTCTTGTGTTTACATAAACAGGCATTCTGTATTGCGCATTTGTTGTTTTGAACCACATTTCAGAGGAATGTCAATCCACATTGCCCTCAACTCAACAATGAAAAATAAATTGTTTACTGACCGGGAACTTTCGTAGTTGGATCAAATGAAATATCACATCTGCTATGTGGGAAGATAACAAATACCCAAATCCCACAAAGTGAGAACCAAGTCAAAATGCCCTTAAAAAGATCATGTTTTTAAGTTTGTTATTTCATCTTTTTTTGTGTGTGTATGTGTCGTGGGCAAAATTAGAGAAGAATAATAATCCAGAAGTGAACAAACTTTGCATACAGACAGTGGCAAAACTACACATTTTTATTTTTAAACTTATTTATTTAATTATTATTTGTATGTTTATTTTATACTATCTTTTTGAGGGAGGGAGCAAGCGGGGCAAAGTCAAAATGTGGGGAGGGTTTTGAATCTTTTGAACCATTAATTTGTGCATTTTGTCAAATGTTTTTTTTGGGGGGGGGAGGGGCAAGGGTTCTGAAGTGGTGGCGCGGGGAGGGGGGCTGCTGGTTAATCTCAAACAGGTACATTGCAACCTATTAATTCCAATTCAGCACTATATGTAGTTAGCCCTTTCGCCCAATTAAAACCAAACCGTTTCAGATTTTCTTTTTTCACAGTAAATACTCAAAGCATATACTATAGGTTTTCTTATCATTGAAATCGTCCATGTTGGGATGTCAGATTCTTGTCAGTTTAAAGTAAAAACCAAAACAAAACATACAGTCATATGTAGATATAACATAAAGAGATAGTACTAGATCCCATTCAGCACGTTGGAGGTCTATGCAGAGATGAGACGCACTCTCCCCCATCTGAAAGCTGGATATCAATTTACTACTAAGGCTTGATACAGACATGCACTTGTCGCTTAGAAAAAAGTAGGACAATTTCATTGAGAACAAGGACTGACCCAAATGTACAAATAGTACAGGCTTTAAAGACTTTTCAGGATATTTAAAAACAATTTTTTTCTGATTTTTCTAAAGGGCAAAAACAAAATCGGAAATCAGACTGAAGTAGGAAGAATACCATGCCTGCCTGGACCCAATTTCATAGAGCTGCTTAAGCAGAAAATATAACTTAACATTTTTTTGCTAAGCACAACTAAGCAGGATACTAGTTACATTTTGTACATGTAAAATGGTATTTTAGCTGGTAACCTTACTCTGGTAAGCATAATTTTGTTGTGCTTAGCAACTTTTGATGCTTAAGCAGCTCTATGAAATTGGGCCCTGCTGTTATCAACACTACATTAACTGGGTATTATTTGTTTTATCATCACTGCACTCAAATGACCAACTCTTGCATCGAAGAAGGGACGTATGCAATCCATTACTCCCACTACCAACAAAACAACTACACAACTAAAGTATCAAATTCCTAACAGACTATAAACTGGTATATAATGGGTGGTTCAGCTATGTATGTAATTGGTTTTATGGGTAATAGATTTGTCCAAGAAAACAAGATGACACAGGTTCGAGCCCTACCCCAGTCACCTGTGGATTTGTTTGTTATTAGAACTCGAAAACACCAAGTGTACCAAGCTTTATGGCTATAGACAGCTCCCACTTGGCATCAAACCATGTTGAGTCGGCCATCTTTACGGGCAATGATAAATCACTTTGTGTACATACCGCGTAAGGCACACTGGAGTTTTATCACTTCCTTGCATGATTCATCGGTGAACCACTTGGCAGAGTAGGAAAATTAGAAAGTTTGACGCAGTTCAAAGCCAGAACCCAAGTTGCTCGTAAAGATGGTGTATATAGGGAACTATCTATATCAGTAAATAATCATTTGGGAGGCTAATCATCCTAACTTGCAGCTGAGAAGCTGAACTGCGAAGGACGCGGCTACAATGTGTTTGAGCAGCAGGTATGCGAGGCAGCCAGCCACATCAACCCATATACATGAAGCACAGCCAGAGATCGAAAAGATTTGATTTTTCGGAGGGAGGAAAACCGGAGGGCCCAGGGAAAAACCCTCGTGGCATAGAATAGAACCAACACACAACTCTACTCACCTATGGCCTTAGCCGGGAATCGAACCAGGGCCACATTGGTGAGAGGCGAGCGCTTTACGCACTAGCCACCCATAAAGAAAAAGAAAACAGTAACTGTTGGACTTACCCCGTGTTGTTGCAACCAGATCTCCACCTGTTCCTTGTCCTGCATGGCAGCCTCGCTGTCCGTGTCTCGTTTGAGGGAGTCGATGGGTTGCTCCAGCTCCTCAAGCCAGCCGAAGAAGTACACCAACTGGGAGTTCAGGTCCTGCATGGACCGGAGTGTTTCCTCAATCTCATGTAATCGTTGGTTGGACCTGCAAAATGAGCATCAAGACGACAGGGATGAGAGTCATCGATTAACCAAAAGATCTGAAACTAGGATCTAAATGTCAGTTGATATGATGGCAGTGCCACCTTTTGGTGGAAAGATAGAGATTAAGGAGCTGTAAGGAAAAAGTTTCCTCAGCACTGGAAAAGTAGATTAAAAACCAGGATTTCTTCATATCTGAAAACCCCCCAAAACCCACACAATTCCTTTTTCACCGGGCAGACAATAAAAAGGTCTGAATTACGATAAAAGTGGCAATTTCTCATCCTTTTGACGACTTAAACCATACAGGAATCATGATAAACCAAAAGTACCCGATCTGTGTTAGAACCCAAATTCCACTGCAAACCTTTGCTTCTAAGTACCCAACATTAGGATGGTGATCTGTCTCAGGCCATGTCCAAAATTGGAGGCTGTGGCTGTGGCTGCGTCTTGAAAACTACATTGTAGTATAGGCTGCCCTTGGCAACACCCTTAGCAACAGCCGTAGTCATAGCCGCCAATTAAAAGACGGCTTTAGAATGCACTATATTCGCCTTTTTGAGATATGGTGGACAGTTTAGTAGTGCACTGTTTGGTTTGGGTGTATACAGACAGATTTACCCAAACTTGTGTCAAAGTATTGTGTCCACCATATCTCAAAATGGCTTATTGGGATTTGATGTGCATTTCTTCCTTCTCTCGGTGATCAGTGGCAGGTATCTTATTTCCATTTGGTGCTCGATATGGGGCTTGGTGTACCCCCTATTGTATCTTCATTGTGTGCTTGGAATCTTAGGAATTCTTTAGAGGATTTTTAGGGGGGGGTACTTCTGTACAAGAAGAAATTAGTGAGTTAAAGTATGGGAACATTTGGTGGGATACCCTCTTATTCCTCACCTATCGCATATGACTGTCCACCTATCCCTGACATTGTCCAGTATTTGGCGAATGCGGTTGGTATCATCAGCATTGTAATCCACAATCAGTCTCTCCCCCGACTCATTGACAGCATCGATGCACGGTTTCCACTGTTCAACTTCCTCAAGGAACCCCTGGGTGCAAGCGGGATGAGAGGTACCGGGTTAGAGGGGTAAACAGAAATATCAAACGTCCAGCCATCCTTGTAAAGTATGGACAGTTACCCAGGGCCCAATTTCGTAAAGCTGTTTAGCAGAAATTCTGCTAAGCAAATTTCTTTGCTAAGCAAGAAATGAGTTGGGTACCAGTCACATCAATGGTAACTGTATGGTATTTTGGCTGGTAACCTATTCTTCCTAAGCAAGAGTTTTCTGTGCTTAACAAGTTCTTGTGCTGACATGCTTTTTTAAATTGGGCCCAGGTGGGTTACTCACATCACAGTGACTATGGGGATCAGTGTGTGCCCAATTTCATGGAGCTGCTTCAAGACAAAAAGTAGCTAAGCACAACAAAATTATGTTTACCAAAATCAGGTTACTAGCCAAAGTATACTGTCACACATGTACAATCTGTGACTGGTATCCTGCTAATTTTTTTGCTCAGCAGAAACTTTTTAAGCAATATTTTTTCTGCTTAAGCAGCTCTATGAAATTGGGCCCACTGGAAATCTAGTTTTTGGAATGCTCCCCATGATTTTGATATGTTGAGATTTGTTGTTATCAATAGCCAGACATGCAACCTTGGCGCTGAGATAACAAACAGGAAAATGCCTGGAACACCAAACTTTGTACAGTGTTTTTTCAGTTTTCTGTAGCACAGAAATTAAGGGAAGAAAGAGGGAAATCAGCTAGGATCAAATGAGGTTGTATTGCTGAATAGTGATTAGCAAACATCACCAAATCAAGCCACGAAAATCATTCAACAAAACAAAAATGTGTAATTCCTGTGGAAAATTTTACACGGGTAACCGTAGAAATGCCCAGACACAGAAGGTTGAATTCACATTCTGGCTCAATCAATACTTGGGTCCGGTGCACAACACTGCTGGGCAACCAACACTCCACCGACTGAATAACCGTTTATCCGTTTAGCGTAGACGCCAAGTACATACCTTGTGAAAGGCTGGAAGTTTCCGAGAGAGAAATCAAAACATCAATGAATTCAAAGTCTTTAAAATCCTGTTCAAAAATCGAAACACTCACCAGTGTGTGTTGTTCATGTTTCAGCCATCCCTATGTGTAGCACAGTGGGGGTTTTAAATGAAACTTCAATCACAGACTTCTGGCTATTGAACTTTATGGAGTTATTACAACCAACACGATAAAACTACTGTCATACCTATTGCATTTAACTATTGTCATACCTATTGCATTTGTCATGTAATTACCCACACAAAGTTCTCTGAAATGCATTTTTATCGGTGCAAAGGAATGCTTAAATGAAATCAATCTCTCGGAACCCCACTCTGGCCGCCCCTGACCGGTCAAAGCATGTTCACCTTTTGTGATTCCAGTTGGAACTGAAGTGCATTGACTTCGTTGCCTACTGAAGCGTAGCCATCGAGTGTCTGTTCCATCTTTCCTAGCCAGTTGCACAGTTCATCGGTCAGTTCATGGAACTGTTGGGAGTCTGTCAGCATGGCTTCTAGCTTGCGGGAGCGGGCACCTGCCCGGAGAGAGGCACTATTCCACAGGTCCAGAAGCTTATCGACTGCAAATGGAAGAGGAAGATGACTTCATTATTAATTAATAATTATTTATTCGACCGCAACAATACAAATACAAATAAACAACAGGCAAATCGAAGAACAATCAAATCAAACAGAAACAACAAAGCAAGAAACATAGACTGCAAATGGAAGAGGAAGATGACATTATTATTAATTATTATTATTTATTCGACCGCAACAATACAAATACAAATAAACAACAGGCAAAACAAAGAACAATCAAATCAAACAGAGACAACAAAGCAAGAAACATAGGCTTAGGCCAGGAAACATACAGAATAGCACAGTACAAAAAGGAGGGTAGCTAGACAAGCATGGAGAACAGCAGAATTATTATCATAAGGAAAATGAAGTACAAGAAGTCAATCTGGGGAAGGACACAAGAAAGTTGCCCAACAAAAGGACCAAACAATACTATGCAGGTCAGGGACAACAAAAGTAAACTTAATCACTGTTGCCCGAAAGCATGTTATCCCACACATAGTAAGACAGGAAAGATGGGGGGAAAAAACAGACATGAAATACCTTGGGATACGTTAAAAACTTTGGGTCTCATGAAGAATTTCGCCAAGTGAGATAGATGTGGGGGGGGGATGGATTTTGGAGGTGAGACAAAGTGAACAAACTTGTAAAGAATAAGGAGGGTGTGTTGTGGCCGAGCTGTCTGGCATTCTGAGCAGCAGAGGGTTCGAGTCCCGGTCATGACACCCGGATCCCTGAGCAAGACACTTAACCGTTATCGCTTCGCCCTTCCGATGGACAAAAAGCTGCTGGTCCTGTGTGTTACAATTCTCGAAAAAGAACCCAGTAAACATTTTGTTAGGAGGAGGGGGTTTGCTCCGGAGTTCCCTAGCACTGTTGGTGGGATATTCAGTAATGAATTTGAGTGATGCAACCTGAGCCAGATTCAGACCCAGGAGGAATGTAGGCCTTGAGATACACGTAGGCCACGGCGGTTGCCCTGGTCTGGGCCTTGGTGCCCCTTCAAAAGTTTCCCATAGACTTTTAAGATTTTCCAATGGAAGTGCCCTTTGCAAAATGAAAATGGCTTTGCCCTCTCAAAGATGAAATTCCAGGTCTGGGAATGTGAAGCTTTATTCATCTGAGAAGCTAATTTGTGATTAACTACAGGGAGAACCAGGCCTGGAATTACACAGAGGCCATGGCCTCTGTTGCCCTCGTCTTGGCCTTGGTGCCCCTTCAGAAGTTTCCCATATACTTTAACATTTTCCAATGGAATTGCCCCCTTGCAAAATGAAACCTGCCTTGCCCTCTCAAAGATGAAACTCTAGGCCTGGAGAAGTGGAGAAGAAGATGGGATTTTTACTAAAAACAAACAACTTTATAGAAAGAGCTTCTTCTTAATATTTGCAAAATGCAATAGATGGATTGATAGCGAAATTTGTCATACCCTTTTCCTGTAGCATTTGTTTGCTGCCCTCTGCCTTTGATTCCAGCTGGAGTGTCTTGGCTCTGCTCACCAGCTCATCCAGCTGTGGGTGCTTCTCCTCAAGGTCTTGAAGAAGAGACTAATGGGGGGGAGAGGGGGGCAAATATCAAATGCCAACGGTCAATGACAATGAGAACTGTGCACTTACGAACAGGTAATCATTTTTCATTACCTGTATGTGTAGAAGGCTGCCTGTGCTTCACGAGAATGCACAGCAGCTGCGATTTCAGTCTTTAACATTAAAACGCATGAAACTTGCACAACAATATTTGTGCAAACTTGGTTTGTTTTCCACTTCTGTAACGAACAAGGCCTTTTTGTTACAAGGTGCAAAGTGCAGAACTTATGGTGAGTTAGCCTCTTGGTGTGTCACAATCCAGACAAACTTTAAAATGGAAAGCTATGTGAGGTCTCGATTTGAGCCCAGATGCAGAATGCTGCCCAGTTACGGACAAACACTGCTGCACGTACACACAGTGTCAAGTTGCCAACTTCACACTGTCTTGGATAATAATATCGAATACAAAGTGAAGCATTGGTTATCAAGCAAGTATTTTTTCTGTGGGCGTGAATAAGAATTCATCTTTGCATGAAATATCCAATCCCCACAGCTCCACACTACTAATTTTAGGGGAATTGGCAATCGAGTATAGTCTGTCCTCACTTTGATTCACTAAATTCAGTTTGAATTGCCAAACACCAAGAGCAACTGTGACGTCACTTGTGCTATCACCATGGTAACAAAATAAATGCATGAAACTGAACAGTGAACACCATGAAGAAATAAGGCATTGATTTCCATAAAAGGCCAAAACCCAGAGAAGCAGCCAACCGTTTTTTTGTTTTTGTTTTCAGTGCAAGAATCTTCAGTTTATTAAAAGCAGGAGGAACAAAATCTCAGACCAAAGTCCAATATCTTGGGTTAAGCTTATCATTTTTTATACCTCCTTAATGACCAATTAACCTTATCAAACAAACTGAGCTGCTAGCTTGATAAAAACCTGCAAACAAGCCAAATTGCCAATTTAACACTTGACTGCCATGAAGAAATCCTGCTGCAGGGTTTAGATTTCACAGCTATTAAGCAGTGTACAATGTGGTATTGATAAGGCAGAACTGCTCAATCACAATTATGGAACTTGCAGCCTTTGGTAATACTAGGTCACAACAAAGCATGATTTTAGCCACAATTGGTACAGATTCACTCTGATGTAAATGATACAGACCTTGAATTTCAATTCTATAATAGACTGTGCACGTCTCGCGCATATTCAAATTTCTGAAGAACTTTCTTTGTATTTCTTTCTTTTATTTTCTCTTTTATTCAAGAAAAACTTGCTTTCTGAAGAACTTGCTTTATCACAGTAGACTGTGCAAGTCTATTGCGTATTCCAACTTCCAGCACAAAGTTGGTCCCAACCGCATTACCTGTGCGCAATTCTGTTTCTTCAAATACTTTAAAAATTATATGATATTGTTGGGAGAGTTCAATTTAGCCATGAAATAAATGAAAGTAAAATTAAATTTAACAAAACAACAAAGAAAACCAGAGAATAAGACTTGACCTCCAGTCCTCTGTTTCCCGGATACTTTTAAAAAATTAAGAATTGTGCCCACCTGATGTTCATGTTGTCATTAAACCTATGTAATGGTCACACAAATTTAGGCGTGATTGGCAAATGGGGTTTCTAAAAAAAAAAAAGCATCCTCATCCCAAGTTTTAATTTTGTTTCAATGTTAATTTTAACAAATCATTGTGTTATATACAATTTTTAAATTGTATTTATAACAAATTGCTGTGGGTATTTCTATATTTAAGACTTTTATATAAACAGAATTTAAAAAGTAGATTTGGCATCAGAGAAAAATATACAGCCTTTGTTCAAGTTAATTTCATGTTTTCAATCCGCGAGAGACTTGCACAGTCTATAAGGGGTTAGGCCACATGTTTTCCTAAAGAAGGATTTTATTTCCATACAAAACCTTGGTATGTGTTGGTATCACTTTCAAAGGGTACAGGAGGCCATGTCCTCCATGGCTTAAAACTGTAACTTCAGGCATTCAGCCATTCACTTGATATCAAACACGTTTGCAGTCAACATTTTGTGCATGGTCAGGTAACCACATTAGAGAGGCTATGATTGAAAGCTTCCTGACACACTGACTCATTCACTTTGATCCAGTTTTGTGTTAAAGCGTTAACTGTTTCACGGTCTGTGCCGGGACTTTATGTAGTGCCTAGTTATAATAGGTGCCAAGTTCACGGTCCACATGGGTGCAGACCATTGATCATCAAGTCTTATCGACTACTAAAACTTAACAAATTGAATGATCCATTAATATATAAGGACCTTTGAAAGGCTGAACTTGAAACAGTCCGGGTCTTTGAACTTGAGTATCGGTTCGGAGTCTAAACTCAAAGTAACTTTTCAAAATAACAAACAGGCCTATAACGCCCAATTTCATGAAGCTGTTTAGCATAGAAATCTGCTTAGCAAAGCAGGCAGCTACGATGCATGTAACTTATGTTTCCTGCTTTTGTTTGCTAAGCAAAAATAACTGTTCAACAGCTTTATGAAAAGGAATTATTTCATTAGGTTTCATAAGGGGGTGAAAACATGTACTCTTCAGTAACAGGCACTTTAGGTTTAAATATCAGAACGTTTGGGGTATCTTTTGCTGGTAACCATATTCTGGTGAGCATAATTTTGTTGTGCTTAGCTACTACTTGTGCCTAAGCAGCTCTATGAAATTGGGCCCAGGATTTCAGTAAACATGTCAATCGAAAACAGTACACGCCTTGGTCATTTTTCAGTTATTCAAATTATTTGTTGAGATGACCGTCTGCTGTCATCGTCTCTCCCATAATAACAACAAATAAATAGACCACTTGCATATGACGTCACAAGCTCAAACAGCGCCCTCACTACGGTCAAAGGAAGACCTCCCATTGGCTGTGAGTTGAGCGAGATGCATACACACGTGTGCATGTTTCCATTGTTTGACCTCGGCGATGGCGGCCGTTTGACCTCGGCGATGGCGGCCTACGCAAGGGGGTCAATTAGTATCTAACATCTACACATCATCATTACAACATAATGTTTTAAGTCTACTCTGCTCTACCAGACCCGACACCACTCCCACAAAAGGAAAAAAAATCACTACTTCATTTACCAAGCAACAATGTATCCCCGACTATACATACACGTACCACACCCTATATACATGTAGCAATTCAACGTAACACCCTCCACCAGCACACCTATTCAAATATCTGCTGTAATTTTTTAAAAACTAATTGTCTACGATTAAGTCTATTTAATTAAGTCTAGCTTAATCAACATACAATTAATCTTAATTTGACAAATGGAATAAATAGATTGATCTTGTGGGCCAGGCTTGTACCACCGTAATTGAAAAAAAAAATGATAGTCCACCATCTTTCCAAAGACAATTAACCAATTGATGGATTGACAATGAAACCTCATGGCCGTTCTTGAAACTTCAACATAACTGTGGGAGCAGTTAATTAACACAAATCTGACAAAAACAAACAAGATAGTGACACATAAAACAAGAGTTGCAAACATGTGACCAGAATTTGGGTCACCATTTTTTGAACAGAAAAAGGAGTTTTCAAAGAAAACAGGTATCTCAAGGTCAATACAATTTAACAGAAAACAAACAATTCTACACACAACATAAACAGGAAAAATCCGGAACATCAAAATACATCCTGGCTGTGAAAAGAATCATTGCTGTTGAATTTATTTCTTTTGTTGAGGTTGGTAAATTACCATTGGGAAATCTGAAAGTATCTTAAGGGCAAGGGCAAAATATAATGACTTCCTTAAGTTAGTACACTCTATTAACTAGCTTGCAAACCCTTTTTTTAAAGTCAGCTAGCATAGTATTTAGTGCTGAATATTTATATAAAGACAAAGTCCTATGTTAGGCAGCACAGCAAATTTACAATCAAACATTATCGTCAATTATTAAGGTTTGGGTTATTTCTTGTCGACTTTAACACTTGCTATTGCTATACAAGCTACTCGTTTTAAACACTTTGAAAAATACAGTTATTATGAAGACCTGTATCTACCCAACACATTATAGGCAATAAATTAATCATCCTGGATCTACATCATCCCCATATCAATCATTTAAGAGCAAGCAGGTGTAAGAAAGTGTTAATATTCAGCCAAGTGGTGGAATCACTAGGAGTGCCACATCCTCATGCATTTTGCTTCCTGATGCCACCGTTTGATCACCACCCCCCAACCCTACTGGACATGCAGAGAGAAAAGTGATGCTGTGTTGCCATGGTAACAAGGTGCAAGAACAATCGTGACAGGTGCTAATGATTTGGTGCTGATGAGGTGTGTGTCGCTTTTGTGCTAGGTAATTCATGCATGATATGCAACTGTGCACAAACTGATTAATTAGTCTAGCCACCATTCAATACATGAGCGCCATTCTGGGCCACTGAAATTATTTGACAATGATTGAGTCTGTCATTTCAACAAGACAATAGGACAGCCCTCATTCAAGATTAATTTCGAAAAGGAAGGTGTAGTTGGAATTTAATGGGAATTCTCAATCTAAGGAGTGTCAACAACAGATCTCTTCTGAGTTCTAAATTGTGTCTATTCTGAAAAAGGATGATGCCGTTCTGACTTGATGTTTTTGGCAAAAATGAAATATGAACAGTGGTAAAGATAATACTATTCTTACGCCACTGAGGACCTTCCCAGTCAGAACAGACTACTTTCATTGCTCATAAAAAGATCCTTTTTGTACTTAATATACAAGATACCTCCTTAGGTTTGCAGGAGTTAGATGTGATGACTGGAAAGGTTTTTTTTACCAGTAATGGCTACTTGACCGTTATCATCTTTAGTCATTTTGAAAAGTGAGCAAATGAAAGAACACTTCGGACAATTCAAACGATATCCAAGAATGACCTTTTTCAGTTTTGGGTCAATGAACCAACACGGGTAGGAGTGAAATCTGATTCTTAGATTGACTTTGTTTTGTATTAGTCTGTTGTTGTATCGTTCAGTATTTCAGAATAATAGCATGTGGGGTTTGAGGCTCTTTGCATACTGGTGGATTAGGATAATTATGCCTTCTTATGGGTACACCATGTAAACAATCTCTGAGGTAGACGTATTGGCGCTGAGAAGAATTGACCGTCGTTTTGACCGCACGAGGGCGCTTTCAAAGGCGAATTTCCTTGCATCACACTTAGTTCGATTTTAATTTGACTGCCTGTATGTTGAAAAATTGTTGGTTTCTGGTATCAATGGCCAAATAAAAAAATAATAACAACAATGAAAAACACAGTCCGTTTCTCTTGTTTCGCATCACGTAAATTTGGTCCACAAACGCCCTCGTGTGGTGAAAAATACTTGGAATACTTGAAATGCTGAGAACAACCATCTTCTCAGAGCCGACACCTTAACTTAAGAGATTGTTTACTTGGTGAACTCATACGAATACATAACTAACAACATAGTTCTTCATTCAAACAGAGCAAGGCAGTATTGTGCACATTGCAGCCCTAGTGTATGATATTATGTGACTAATTAAGTGCAACAACCACAACATGCAAGAAACACATCCCTTCTATTTGTACCTTCTGGTTTTTTTTAAGTATATTTGTGTACAGTAAATGCTGTCTTATAGGTTCTCCAATACTCTACATAGCAGTGTTAGAACCACACACTGTAGTGACAGTGGACAACAGACACTCACCAGCAATGTGCTAACCAGCCACAAGCTTTAAGTCAAGCATTTTAAACCTCAAGCGTGCGTTTTGTAAGTTCCATCTGGAACTCAAGCAAGCCAATTGACTTTGGGGTAGCAATACTTTGTGCACTACGATTTAAGTGTTTGCATTCTGGCATGCAAGAAATGTTAAGTTAAAAGAAAAGTTTGCTGCGGAAATCAGTTCAGATTTAAAACGGTTACTCAAAATATTTCCCCCGTATTCATAAAAGCGTTTTTGTTAGGTGTTCTCGTAACAAACTATACCACTTCTTCCAATTTACTATTAATTCTGTTCTTTCATCTAGCTACTTGAAAAACGAAAGGAAAGCCAGGTGAGATTCTCAGGTTCCCGTTTACTAAACCCAAACAGAGGAAACCGATCAAAAATTAGGGAGAAACAAAACAAAGAAAAAACATGTGCTGGGATGCCACGTTGCCAAGCAACACTGACTGGAGAGAAGAGACAGCAAACAAACAAACCGACCTCGAGCTGAACAAGCATGGTGACTATATCAACGACCAGACCACCTATGAGTTGCCTGTCGTTGGGGGCCAGGGCTGAGAATAGTGGGAGCACCCCCGACCAAATCTCCTGGTGGTGATGAAGGGATGGAAAAATACAAAAAGAGAAAAAGATACTCGCAAATTGTGGTACACACAAAAGAAGACCAAACAAAAAATCAGTTTCTCTCTTTCATTCGTTTTTCTTGGTCACTTCAAAACGTTGAAAGTTTGAAATGGAAATATCTCTTAACAATAAAGTACTCATTAAAAAACAAGTGGAATTATTTTTATGTTTGTCAATTTCACGTGGAAGATGGCCACAAATTATTCTAACCATTTGTTAACAAACAAAAAAAAGTTTAATAACTTGGTTCTTAAACCTAAATTTACGACGAAAACTCCTGAATGATGAACTGTAAGACTTGTAACTGAATACAACACAGATACTCACTTGTCAAGGACGAGGGGAAAAAAAATTCCTTGTTGTAAACAAAATAAGCGAGCATGAAGGTGAGTATGGTGATGATGGTGATGGGCAGTGACTGTTTCGTGTCTGATGAATGAAATGGCATGGACATAAGCAGATGGAGTGCGATAACATCTCTAAAAGACACATGAAATAGCTTCTAATTTCAAGACCTACTTATACAGTCCCAACAGCGTGGCTCATACTCCATAATGGCAGCAAAGCAAATTGTGCTTTTCTTTGGACTAATGGGCCATTCAGAATAATCAATGTTTCGAAATTTTGATCTTCTTTTGAAATTGTTGGTGGGTGGGTCACAAGAAATAACTGCAAATTTAATTTCAGTTTTCATTTCAAATAATAGAACTGTCTGTGTAGTACCATTGTTAACAGTTAACCTTGTTTCAATAGCTTCCGTGCCCGATAGGGAAAAGGTGTGGATTTTTCATTCTGTTTCAACTACAAAGGTGCATGCTGGAAGCCAGTAAAGGCCATTGAAAAATTCCCCAGCTGGGAGAAAATTGATCTAAAAAATATCTGCTTCATTTGAGGCATTACTTTGTTCTTCAGTGTATATAGGGTATATTAAATAGTCAATATTTCAGAATCAAAATTTGGGTTGGGTGGGGGGTCAAAACAATTTCTTTTTTAAAGATCAAAATTTTGAAACATTGATTAATCTAAGATTCAGGTTCAGGCAAAAATATTCGGAAAAGTTTTGCTTCAGATTTACTTTCATAGAGTATGAACCAGTCCTCACACTTCAAGCAGATCCACATCATACCACATGCAAATTAATACTTATCACTCACTATTAAAAACACAACTTTATGGTTTCTCTGTACAATATTAATACTGTATTATTAAGACTTGAGATCATGGCTCAATTTCATAGAGCTGCTTGAGCACAACAAGTAGCTCAGCACAACAAAATTATGCTTACCAGACCAAGGTTACCACCCAAAATATTGTGTCACATGTACCATCTGTGACTGGTATCCTGCTTGTTTTTGCTTAACAGCAAATTGTTAAGCAATATTTTCTGCTTCAGCAGCTCTATGAAATTGGGCCCTTATCTTACCATAACAAAGAAAAATACAACATTGGTTAAAAATATATGATTTTAAAAGTCACATTTTTATTTTTCCAAAATGAAGTTATTCAAGTGTGTATGTTATTTTGTTGAAAATGAGCGCACTTATATTTAATCACCTATATGACATATATACTGGTTAGGTTTTAAGATCAGGTTACAATGTGTTTGGTCTTCCGAAAAAGTATTGCACCACCCATGGATATTTCCAGATGTACCTTTACGGGCAACTTGGGTTTCGGCTTTGAGCTGCGTCAAGCGTTCTAATTTTTCTACGCAGCCAAAGGGTTCACCGATGAAACTCGCAAGGATTTTATATTTGATCATTGCCTGGAAAGATAACACAGTATGACGTCAAGTAGAAACTATATAATTTAGGGGCCTTTGAAAGCAAAATCCCCCAACCTTCACGAAGGTTGGTATCTCGTATCCTCCTCAAGCAGTAATACACCCATTTTGATACTTAGAAATGCCCCCCTCCCCCTTTTTGGTACCACTAAATATATTAGAGACAAAAGGAAGCAATGGTTCAGGAAGTACTTATTTACAAATCGTGTTCCTTTCCTTGCAGAACAACCAAAGGAGGCCATTAATGAGCCCCAAATAGGCACTTCCTACAATATTTATGCAGAATAGGAACAGGTTTGAAAAAAAACAATGACAATGCACTTGTGGATAATGAATATCTGGAGGGAAAAAGAAGCGAGGAAATACACTAGACAACATTTCAGCTGGAGGTTTTGAAGAAGTTCTGTCCCACATGTATAATTCTGAGGTCAACGATTTGACCCAGTTCACGACACACATTGCTGTTTGGGTTGACATGATCTCAAAGTTGTTTGCTTGTTTTGGGGTTTTTTGTTTTTTTGTTTTTTTTGCATAACAGTAAATCATATTAGAATTGTTTCGCAGGGTTCATATTGTGTTCTCTACATCTTGGGGGGCAAACACTAGACTTCAGGAACCCTACTTAAAAGTACGTTTTCAAAGTATGATATTCAATCAGATGTTCAATTTTGTTTTCAGGATTTTTTTAAAAAAATAGTCTGAAATGAAATTGATCTGTCAAAGTATCTATCAATCTATCAATCTAATTTGGGGGTGAACAAAGAAAAATTTACTAGAGCGGGACTTGAACTTGCGACCTCCGATTTAAGATGCTGGTGCTCTACCAACTGAGCCATCAAGGATAATGTTGGCAGTCTCTCTATTTTGTCAATATCTTTGTTCAGGGGTACCAATTAGAAGACATTCAACCTTGAATTGCCGTATAGCCAGGGATCACATCCAAGTTGACCATATAACCCGGGAAGCGGCAGTCAGGGATCACCTTGAGGGGAAGCAATTTTTTTTCTCTTCAAATATCTAGTAATAAAAACCAAATCTCTGAATCTATCTACAACCAGTCCGGAGGCCGTTGAGGGGGAACTACCGATGACTGCTTCCAACATTCCTTTATGTCCTTAGTTCCCCACCATAAAATGAATTGCCACCCACTGAACCATCTCTATCATGTACTGAAACGACAAACATCAATCAACCCAACCTGCATCTCTTCAGCTTTATTCTTCAAGCAGAATGTTTTACTGAATGCTTTTACTGCTGCCAGGCAGCACAATAGGTTGGGACCTTGGGTCTGTCTGACTACTGTTTTCCATTCTTCCGATATAGCCTCAATCTCTTCACAAGTAGCCTTATTTTTGTTCCATTACTCTTTTGCATCAGCCTCTTCACTGACGCTGATTGACAAGGTGGGTGACTGGGAGGGCATTTTAATATCCGATGCAACAGCTGATAAATCAGTGTGTAACTCAAACTCTGACTTAAAGGGAAGATACGGCTTTCTCCCTTATGTAGTGAACCAATCATATGAATGAAATATCACACTGTGAAATTATAGTATTAAAGTGTCTTTCTCAAACCGGGGTTCGAACCCACACTCCGGTGACTTAGCCACCAAAAACTTGAGTTTGATGGAGTAGACTGCTCGGCCAGGACACATCACAGTTTTGGTTTACTGATGCCTTCTCATCCTGCCCCTTTTCAGTACAATAAATTGTAGAATAAAACTAACCAATGGTATAACCCAAACAATGAGAGAACACATTTTGAATTTTTTTTGGTTACCTTTCATTGTACTCAATTTTGGAGTGGACACAGAAAAATTGACCAATACAGAATTTGAACCTGCGACCTCCGGATTAATGTGCTGGTGCTCTACCAACTGAGCCATCTAGCCCGAATGTTGGTGGTCTCCTATTTTGTCAATATCTTTGTTTGGGGGTGCCAGTCAGAAGCCATACAGCCTGAAACTGCCATATAACCAGAGATCACGCCCAAGTTTTTTGATACAACCTGGGAAGCCCTCCAGGGATGACTTTAAGAGGTTGTGCCTTTTATTCTATTCCCTAAATCTAGAAAAGTTGCTTTGGATTACAATTTTAATTTTGATACTTATTCATTCCTCACTGATTCCAGGCAGAGCTATTCTTTAGAGTGACTGGTGTTTGCAGTGGTAACTTTTAGCCTTTGAGAAAGACTCTGCTAGGGTCAAAACATGAGGCCATTCAACAATTTTGCATTTATACCACAGGTTATTTTGGTTGGTAAGCAGTTTGTAATAAGCCAACCCTTTTTTCAACTTCCCCCTTTAAACAAAAAAAGCCAGAGACTATTATTGGAGAACTCTTACATCACTACAGTTTAACCAATGTTGTACATTCCTTGGAAAAAACCCAAACCTAAAACTTAAGTTACAAGTAATTTCCAAAATACTCTTTCCTTCTGTGTGGACAGCACATCCTATCAGCTATTTTGAGTTTAAAATCCTTCCTGTGTCTACTCGGATCACCACCGGGTGAAGTTGAATCGGTTTCTACACCAACAAGGTCTCACTCTCTTCCCCCTCTCTTGTGCTAGCTGGTCACTGCCACCAAATAAGGTTGCCAAGAGCTATTTTGATCGGGCGGACTTATTTCTAGCGATCATAACAGGAAAACATTTCAGGATGTGAGAGGACAGGGGGGGAGGCAGGGCTTACTTGGAGACAGAAATTGATTGAATGTGGAGCCGCTAGTACATTAATGGAAACAATTTTCTCATATCTTGCAATGGCAGAGCTGCCAACATTTGCATCTTGCAATCAGGGAGACTTTGTGCTACAATCAGGGAGAAATTTAGAATTAAATTCAACATAATAGGGAAACAAATTCCATACTCAGAGAGATTTTCAAATTTGTCCTTCAGAACATGGAAAGATTGGTTTTATTTTTAAGGAAATTTCTGCAGAATCAGGGAGAGTTGGCAGCTCTGCTATGGAAGGTTAACTTTTCAAAGTTTGTAAAACTCAAATAAAGTGGAAATTTGAAAAGGGTAAGGGTTGTACGGTAGAGGGGGTAAGGATCCCTTTCATATCAGAATGCCTATGGGACAATTTATGAATGGAATAGCAAGCATGTCCAAAACAACGGATGGCTTTGGTGGACTTTACAACCATGTTCACTCTACTCTCCCTGCCTTCCCTTGTGGCTGTACTGACCCATTGATGACTGGGTATGGTTAACACGCTTACACATGAAAACTCAAATAATTCTGCTGGGAAATTGTTAGGGTAGAGTTGCTATAGTCCAAACAAATATACGGAGTCATGAAATATTGCTGCTCTTTGAAGTTGGTAACTATTTGTCTTTTAAAGGACATTAGGATCTTGGAGCGTTCTAATGTCCGTCCTGCAAAATTTACATTAAAAACCACAATTGCACCTTTCATTTAGTTGCAGGCAACAGTCACATTAAACATAACCACCATGGGTGGAAAACTGATTTGTATCATAGAATAAGACTGATAATATATATATAATTCTAAACTACATATACGTCCAACAATTCACCGAGTTACACAAATCTGTCAGAACGAATTATCAAATAAATCATACATCAAACAACAACATGTACAACTAGAAAGCATGTGAGGCTTGGGTAAACAGAAATCAAGAATACACAGTATGTCTGTGAAAAAATAAATAACCGATAAATGCAAACCAAGAAAAAAATAACAAAATGTAGAAAACAAGCTTGAATGTGTTCTTCAAATTGGCTGTTTGTGAGTCACATTGCCAGAGGAACAGAAGTGTATTCATGCCGTTTCCTATGGAGCGAGGCTTTACGACAAAACAACCTATTTTCGTCAAGGCTATTAATCTGAAATATGTTGACTCTGGAAATTATAATGATTCAGCAAGTTTGAACCTTCGGTACAATAAAGGCCTGTAAAATGCATCCTTACATTGATAAAAAAAAACCAAGGTGTTCGCATTCTAAATTTCATGAAGATGCAAAGATAAACACCCACAAATTGGTAATTGGCAAAGTCTACTGTGGGCAACTTCCAAACCCTGTCATTGTAACTACATGAACAGTTGTCCACTAGCTGCAACTGTTAGCTATTACACAACACTGGATGTGGCGTTGTGAAAAAAATTACCTCAGTATTAAACAAGCGCATTGGACCCCCTTGTAATTTGAAAAATAAAAACACTGCAAATAACCTTCTACTTTTAACCAAACTACAAATTTGAATGAACATTGTGAGGTCGAATTTACCGGAAACCATTGGTTTTTTGGAGTGGTAATTTTTTCAGAACTTTGAGTTGTAACTGTACCTTTCTTTGGTTGAGGCATTTACAAAAATGTCATGGATTAATAATAATAATAATAACAATAAAAATAATAATAATAATAATTCAAAGGATATTTTACAATGATAATTAACTGGAAAGCAGCATATGTGTTTATTTGCCAGCTAAAACAGTTAAAGATTTTATGCAAAGCAAGAAGTTAGCCGGTGGACACCCCCTTGTTTGCTTTATAACCAGTTCGCTTCGGGATAAAACAATTCCTGTTCCCATCACCTGTGTGGGAATACTTTCAGTCAAAAAGCAACATTTTTTCTGGCCACTAATAAATTTTTTTTTCTTTTAGCTAATAAAACTCAGTTTGGACACCCATTGTAAAGACATTCTTTCAGTGATATTTCAAGATTTTTTGGGGCTCGTTTTTTATTTTGACGGTCATTTTACCGCCGCTGTGTGTTGTAAAAAGAGTTTTATGCGATATGTCCTCCGAAGCGAACCGGTTAAGTATTCTCACGTTTATATTAGGCAGAAATGTTTCCAGTTGACCAATGCTTGTTTCAAATTTTAAGAAGAGTCAAGACGTAAGACTGTGACCGTCCATTAAAGTTGTTCTATATCAGGACAAATTTTCCGACCTTATTGTAATGTGTATCACATTGCTTTGACTAAAAAGTAATAAAGATTCAAAGACTTTTTAAATATGCTTTGGGAAATTTGTGACTGAAAGTAATGGAATCTTTTGAGTTGGAAAATAAAATACAAATTTTCTATAAAACAAATGATCACCGAAAACAAATACAATCAAGATGTGCTTTTTTAACTGTGTGGGAGAAAAAGGTGTCTATTTCATAGCGAAAAGTATATATGTACTTTAGTCATTTATAATCGATGCTCAACAATTTAGAAAAGAAATACTATAGGCTCAAAAAAAAAAAAACTGAAACAAAAACTTATCATGTGAATTAAGAGACATGTGTATAAAAAAATAATAAATGAATAAAACAAAAACAGATGTACGGCAAAAGCAGAACACTTCCACCAATTGGGTTCACATGGCAACATGAGGTGTGGTGATTTGACCTTTGACACCAAGGTGATAAATATTCATGAGAGCCCTAGCAATGCTGAAAGTTATTTGCATAAACAGCTGAGTTACTGCACTGGGATCTTACCTTCTGTTTGGCTATCATTTCTTCCATCTCCTCCAGGTCGCCGACGGTAACCGTCTGGAGGCGGAGCATCCTCTCCAGAAGGGTGAGCCAATCGCGAAGCTCGGCGACGACCTTATCGAAATCGGGCCACGGGGACGCAGTCTCCATGAGAGCGGCCGAATCCGTCACTGGGGTGCGGTGAACTTCAGATCGCGTCGTCCTGGTCGTCTCCGATATGACTACAGGGAAAACCAATAGGGAATGCTGCTTGAATAAGTTGAACAAGGCGGCCATGTTGGAGACCGAGGGAGAGAGTCTTAACAGGGAACCCTACGCTAGAATATTCTCCCGGTTTCATTGCTACAATCAGCCCTGGAAATACTTCATCAAGAAGGGAAAAAAAACTATGACATCAGTTTACGTCCGAGACTTGGATGAGTAAGCAGCAATGACAATGAATCACTTCATTTCCACGCATTTATTTTTTTGGGGGGAAAGCGTGTTCAAGGTGAAGTTTAATGTATGGACACGTAGCTCAATGGTATGACCTCATCGTGGGGAAGGGGTTGCTAGACACCTGACCTCTGGGTTATAATACGTAAAAGGGAGCATGGGGGGAAGTTATGTGAACTATAAAAGGATGACCTCGACAGGAAATTCAATTACCAAGCGAATGTTGCATCACTCTCAGAGTATTAAATGAGGGGGGTTGTGAAGCTCAAGACTACGCCCTGCAGTTGCAACCGGATTTATTTATGAATGTTCTGGGGTTGTCGTGGCCGAGTGGATAAGAACACCGAACTCAAGCTCTGGTGTTTCTGTTCAGCAGAGTGTGGGTTCGAGTCCCGGTCGTGACACTTGTGTCCCTGAGCAAGACACTTAACTATAATTGCTTCTCTCCACCCAGGGTAAAATGGGTACCTGTGAGGGCAGAGATGGTTCTTGTGATTGATTTAGCCTAGTAGCGCATATTGCAGCACAGGCTGTATACTCCCCAGGGAGCTGAGATGGTTTAAGGATTGAAATAAATGGCCCAGTGACCAGGGGTAATAATGTTGGAATGCGCAGTAGAGTATAATCATATAGGTATTGCGCAATATAAATGTCTGTTATTATTATTATTATTCTGCATATCACTTAGCTGGTAACATTTATTTCATTGATCATGATTTTTTTCAAGAGCGGGATCTAGACAAGATTGTCCATTTGAGAGCTGATGATCAGTTTATGATCAACAGAGGGGGCTATTCAGAATTACAAGCAGCAAACTGTTGCTGGTTAGTGATCCCTCTGCTGCCGCTTCCCAAGTGGTATTGTAAACTTGGGTGTGATCCTCGGCTATATGGTAGTTACAGGTTGAATGGCGTCTGACTGGCACCCCGAACAAAGATATAGACAAAATAGGGAGACTGCCAACATAAGGACTAGATAGCTCAGTTAGTAGAGTGTCGGCAAGTTAATCCAGAGGTCGCAGGTTCAAGTCCCGCTCGGGTAAATCTTTCTTTCTCCAACCTAAAAACATTTCAAATGACTTACAAACTCGTCCCCATCAAATTAGATAAACTAGAGGTTTGGACTCATACTGGCTCCATATTTCTTCCTATGGTCACAAATGGGGGATATACTGACACATCACAGACCATGGGCCCACTTTCATAGAGCTGCTTAAGCAGACAATTTTACTTCAAAATTTTCTGCTAAGCAAAAATAAGCAGGATACCATTTACAGTTAGTACATGTTACACAGAATTTTGGCTGGTAACCTTATTCTGGTAAGCATAAATTTAGTTGTGCTTAGCTACTTTTTGTGCTTTTAAGCAGTTCTATTTTTTAAGCAGAAAATTTGACTACACAATTTTCTGCAAAGCCAAAGTTAGCAGGATACCAGTCACTGATGGTGATGTGAAACGGTACTTTGGCTGGTAACCTCAATCTTAACGTGCTTAGCTACTTTTTGTGCTTAAGCAGCTCCATGAATTATCCGTAGGTCATTTCAATAGGAACAATGGGCCCCCACAAGGGAATTCTTCAGAAAAGGGAATAATAGAACAACAATAGCAGGACCCCACAAACCCCCATCCGTACCGCTAAATGAACCAGTAGGATGCAATCTTTGACTTGTTCAGTCTTTAAACTTCAACTTACTTCTTATGTTAAAAAAATCCCACAAAACTAAAAATATCAAGCTGTAAACCACAAGGGAAACTGACTGGGCAAATTAAAATAATTTGGGGTTGAACAAAGAAAAATTGACTAGAGCGAGATTATTCAGTTTTTCTTTGTTCAACCCCAAAAACAAAAAATGGTCAAACAAAAGCTGACATACTTGTTCTCTGCATGATCACTTTCTTTTCAACCTCAAAGTCCGTGGTTGGTTTGAGCCGGGAGGCCAGGTACTGGATCTTGGCCCAGTCCGAGTTGAGTTTGTCCAGTTTGTCCTGGAGTGGGTCGGGGATGGCGGCCCCCATGATACGAGCCTCTCGTTTCAGCTGGTCCCCAGCGTGGTTCACGCTGTCCATGTTGGCTTGACGAGCCCTCAGGGCTTGCTGCATTGTCTGTACAAATGTACAAAGGAAAAAACACAAGTTGAGTATTGTTTTTATTTGCTATGTGAATTGCACACGTGACAACACTTTGTTCAAGACAAATCTTTAAAGTGATAATTGTTTTACTTAAACTGCCGGTAATTTTTTATAAGATTGCATCTTCCCTTAAACCTGCATAAGTTGAGGATGAGGTTTTTGCTTTAATTTGATTTCATTATTTAAATGGGAAGGGGGAAGATTCAAAATATATTTGAAATTTGGAAAATAATCTACCTAAATTTATGTGCTGTAAGAAAAGGGTTTTCTTTTTCACATGCCCTCATGTTTTTCATATTCCCTTGGGGAGTTACAAAATCATGACAGCTTATAATTCCGACAGTGTTTTTGCATCTGTCTGATTGAATAGCTGGACCTAACACTAAGTACTAAAGACCTAAAACATAAAATAGTAAAGTAGCCAAGTCTTAAAACCTAGCATGATAAATTACAAAAGTCTTAAAACTTAACAAGGTAAAGTACTAAAGTCCTGAAACCTACCACGGTAAAGTACTAAGTCATGAAACCAAACAGGGCAAAGTACTACAGTCTTAAAGCCTTTCAAACCATTTCTCGGGATCATATCATCATGTTAACTAAGAAGGTTATCCTTACCTTAGGGTCCACGATTATGGAGTCATCTCCATCATCGGACGTGACAGATCCAACGGGTCCATGCTGAGTCTTAAGGAGGTCCATGGTGGCACTCAACCACTTGCCTAACTCATCAAGTTCCTCCAGGAAAGCCCTGGTGTTCTGGAGACGATCATCCATGCGGACGCAGTACTTGGGTAGAGTAGTGGAGACCTACAGGGTGACAATAATAGAGGAACTTTCAAGACTGATTCCAAGTATCATTTATTCTTTATTTAAGTGATGTTAAATTTGCATCGGGATAAAGAATCTTATATTTGGTTTTACCCGTACACCGATGTCTGTAAAGCTCTGTATACTCAGTACTTTCTCGTGGGTTCGAATCCCACCCGAGTAATATGCCTGTGATTTTGTTCAAAGGACTCGGGAAAGTACTGAGTATACAGTGCTTTACAGACATCGGTGTACGGGTAAAAAAAATTTCAAAGTATCAGAATTAACTTCCCAAATAATAAACCACAAGGGAAACTGACTGGGTAATTTTTTTATTAATATTGGGTTGGACAAAGAAAATCTTACTAGAGCGTGATTTGAACCTGCGACCTCCAGATTACAAGCTGGCTCTCTACCAACTGAGCTATCTAGCTCTTATTTCAGGGTCTCCCTATTTTGTCAATAACTTTAATCGGGGTGCCAGTGAGACCTCCAAGCAAAGATATTGACAAAATAGAGAGACCGCCAACATAAGGGTTAGATAGATAGCTCAGTTGGTAGAGCGCCAGCATGTTAATCTGGAGGTCGCAGGTTCAAGTCCCGCTCTCATCAATTTTTCTTTGTTCAACCCAAAATTATTTTAAATTTACCCGGTCAGTTTCCCTTGTGGTTTATTACTTGATGGTCTACTAATTAAGTACCTTCCTGAACTCATCAGAATGCACAAGTCAACTCTGAAAAACTGACTAAAAATTCAATCCCAATAATGAAAGCAAACCATTTGGGGGGGGGGGGTTGGAATGTGTGGCGTCACTGCGCTCCGACATCCAAAACTGAAAGTTTCCATACATAAAAGATCTAGCATTCTGACAAGATCTCCCGCTTGTCATGGCAGAACCCGACCCTACTCTGTAAAACGTGCTGCCCACCTTTTGCCACTGTTCATTTAGGTCCTTAAGTTCCATGGTGATATCAGACACCAGGCTCTCCCTTAGGGTGCCGCTCTTGAGGAGTCCTTGGCCAGACTTATTGACGTGGTTGCCAATATCTTTCCTGGATGGCAGTTGTCGTTCACGCTCCTGTGATGTAGATAAAGCCATTGATAGAAACCAATTGAATTCTCCTCATGGTTAGAGAAGCAATGTTGAACTCATAAAAATTATCTTGTTTCCAACAAACGTATCATACAACTAACCTGTGAAAAATTGATCTCTACAGATGCTATTGATTTTATAAAAACATGTTTATCAATACATTGTTGAAATGGGTGGGGTTACTCGTTTTATTAAGTTTTTATATTCTATATTAAGTTGCCCAGGAAGATAAATTTGGCCTTAATTAGTAATAAGAATGTCTTAAGGTCATGTCGTACACGGTGAATTTTACAGGCAACTTAAAGGCAACCAACTGCACTGCATGCAAAAGGAACACTTCGGTAGTACAAGAGACGTTCTTCTTACGGTATCTTGAACAAGCATACCTTTGGTTTTTGGAACCGTTCGATTGTTTTAATCCTATATAAATGTAGACTTGCAGGCGCGGATCCAGGGGGGGCGTGGGGGGCGCACGCCCCCCCCCTTTTTCATATTAAAAAAAAATTAATAAAAAAAAAGAGGGAGAAAAGAAAAAAAGAGGGAGAGAGAGAGAAGGGGAGGGAGAAATGGGGAAGCTTTGTGTTACGCAGGCGCAACAAACTTCATTTATCATTTTGCTGCTTGGTATATTTTCACGCCCCCCCCGTTTGGAAAATCCTGGATCCGCCCCTGACTTGTACAATAAAACTAACCTGTGAAAATTTCATTTAAAAAGGTGGTAGCGTTTTTGAGATATCGCCGAATATTTACAGCGGTTGTGTCCACGCAGGAAGATTAATCCATGATAGGAATACACAATCTGAGAAACGTTTCTCAGATTGAAATGTTTTTGAATCCCTCACTCTTAAACCATATTCCTTAGTAGGGAATCGTTTCTCAACATGTTATACATTATCAACAGCTGCAGTGCTTCTTACCAAGTAAGTTTTTATGGCCATTAATTTTTGGAGTAATTACCAAAGCTATACCCTCCCTTTAAGGCCATGTCACACAAGGCAATTTACAGGCAACCAGCTACAAGCAATCTCCGAAAAGAAAATTAATTCACATTTTCAGTTTTCTCCTTATTTTCCTAGGGATAGTGAGTTACAGCTAGAAGAATGTCTCTTGTGCTGCTGAAGTGTTTGTTTTGCATGCAGTGCAAGTGGCTGCCTGAAAAAAACCTTGCCCTGTGTGAAATGGCCATAGACTGTCCCCAAGAAAATTACATGGAAATTGACTAGTGATCGTTTTCTTTCTTGGAGATGGCCTGGAACTGGTTGCCTGTAAATTGCCTTGTGTGACTTTGCAATTATATTGCCCCTGGTATCCGCCAACTCAGGTGCTCTTTTTCACTTCAGTAGTCAAAATAAAAACTTGATAAGATTGGCTATTCCCTCGTCTACATCTTCTATCCGTCATCCTTTTCTGAATTTGTGTTTGTTGTTTTGTTGTTGTTGTTGTTGTTGTTTTGTTAGAGGTTTTTTAAAGCCTATCTTTGTGGGATAAAATTCCCTGACATGAAAGCATGCAGGCAATATCAAATGATTCAAAGAATTTGTCTGGTTAAATTCTCTAAGTTTGTCTGACCTTGACTTTATCCAGGAGGTCCTGAAGACTCTGGTCATCTCCTGGTGTTGGTTGAGGGCCTTCCATCAGGCCCTGGCATTCATCCAACCAAGACTGCAGCTCCTCCAGCTCTTCCCGATAGCCTTCAAGCTGCTCTCCGCCATCCTCAAATCTTAAGAAAATTTAAAACAATTTCTTTGAAAACATTAAGGGTGGTGTATTTGGTACTTTTTCGTTTTATTGATACTTTATGTGGGCAACAGAGGCATTTTCCCCCTGGCCCCTGGTTATTGCCTTGGTGCACTTGAAATGTTCCACCGGGAATTTAGATTTTCCTTCTTGAGGTGACCTTTTCTGAAGAAAACTGCCTTGCCCTTACAAGAATGAATAATCATAACTGTACTGAGTTCTTTTACGTACATTACAAAACATATAAGGCCCACGGTTTTACGTCCCATCCCAACGACGAAGCATTTATGGCTAAAGTGTCTTGCTTAAGGACACAAATGTCACAACTGGGACCCTAACCCACACTCTGACAACACCAAAGCCTGGGTGCTGTGCAATACACCACTCAGCCACGACACCCCACAAAATCAAAGACTGGATATTACCACCATGCATGCATTGGGGACACATCCTCTAAAGGCATCAACGAGACGTTCATAAATATCTGCCCTTGACAGACAACTCAAAATAGACAACCGTCTGGTGACAATTCTAAAAATGTCATCATCTACGCAGAAAACAATTTCATGGGGCATCTTCACCTCAACATCAAACTACAAACAAAATTCAATCTCTGAATACCTGGTCAAAATACCTGACGTGACATTCCTTGGAGTCTCGGCCAATACTCAAGTGTTTATCGAGTATCTGGTTGCGAATGATTTTTTATTTATTTCACCGACTGCATAGTGTCAGTCGAAGTAATATAATTTTGTTGTTTCCCTTTTTGATACGAAACCTTTCATCGATAGGAAAGAGAACAGAGCCTTGAAAATTTACTAACTGCCGTTGAAATCATTCGGAAGATACAAGTTGCGATTCCACAGAGTTGCCATGAAAAAGCAAATGACAGTTTTGACAAAATGCAAGTTAAGTATTTCAGGCTTGATATTTGGTCCAAGGAAAAAAGTAGGAACATTTCAATGGCTGACTTACATGTACACATGGTGTAGGCTTTAGAAGACTTTTCAGGCTATTTAATCACAATTTTGCTGATATTTCCCAAGGGCAAACAAATCGGAAAACAGACTAAAGCAGGAAGAATATCATGCCTGGTATTTGCTTGGGTTTGGTTTTGGATGTTTTGTGTTGTCATTTAGCCTTCAAGAAAGACTCTGCTAGGCGTCAAAACATCAGCCTATTAACATTTTTTTGGGCATTTATACCATAGGTTCATTTGGTTGGTAAGCAGTTTGCAACAGCTAAATCTATTTTCTCGTTTACGTAAATCAAGACGACTTGAAAACATCTTCTGATGGAACCAGGTTACATTCACAGATTACCATTTTGTGTTAGAAATACAACAGTTATGGATGAAGAGGTTCGTTTTTTCGAATCCAACAATAATGTAGATGTTACTTACATATTATTTTAGTTACGTTTCACTCCTAGGCTAGGAGCTTCTTCAGACTGGTGACCATGTCTAATGCTCAACTGCCTTTTGTACCCTTATAACAGTTAGTTTTTCTTTCAGGCATTCAAGTTGGCTCAGTGGTTTCTTCCCTGCCTTTTCTTAGACCCTGGGCCCAATTTCATAGAGCTGCTTAAGCAGAAAATATTGCTTACAAAGTTTCTGCTAAGCAAAAATTTGCAGGGTACCAGTCACATATTGTACATGAGAAATGGCATTTTGGCAAGTAACCAAATTTTGGAAAGCACAATTTTGTTGTGCTTAGCTACTTTTTGTGCTTAAGCAGCTCTATGAAATTGGGCCCTGGTTGGAATCCCGACTAGACACTTCGACCCTGGTTGGAATCCCGACCAGACACTTGGGCCTTTTCCCATACCTCGGCTCCGTCTCCGGCTCCATCATCAATTTTTGAAGCAGTGTACATTTTGTACAGTGTTTGCAACATCACACAAAGCCCGCAGCTGAAGCCTGAGCCTAAGCCGAGGTTTGGGAAAAAGCCCTTGCATGTGGATTGGATTTTCAGTCCCTACCTGATTGCATAGGTATTCCCTATTTGGGGGTTTTCCTCCCACATCTTAAATTGAGATTTGTTCATCATCTTCAGGTACCTTCGAGCCTAGGTGTCACAGTGCTAGGCACCTTTAGGGGTCTCGTTGGTTTCATTACCAGATAGATATAATAATAACAATACCGTGAATATCTGTTCACCTTTCTTTCCAGGATGTCACCTCAGTGCAAACTGATCGCCACCTGGCATTCAGCCCTTCCAGTTTATCTTTCATCATGCCGCCATCCGGTGTCGAGGTCTGTGCTACAATGGTCTCCCCGTTGTTGTTGAGTAGGCTGACCATGCTCTGATGGTTGGCGATACCTTCTTCCAAACTCTGTCAATAATCACAGCAAGAAAAAGCAATTTAAACAGCTACTTGAGCAATACAATTGTTAACAGGAATGCTATTTAAACTTGTTTAAATGTGTTTGTTTATAAATGTGACTTTTATATTTTACTCTTGTGAATTTTTCGTAATTGTTCGATCAAAAGGTTGGCCAAAAACTCCAGGTTTGAAAAAGTAGCTACACTTCTGCCGTTGACAGCATGTGTCAAAAAGACAATTTCTGTGGGATGTTGCTTTGTTATTGCAACAAAGTCTATACAAAACGGGGCTCCCACAAATGATGTCACTGGGCTTTTCGCAAATCTTTCTGAAAAGCACCGGAGAAGGGTATTCAAATAGATTGGGTTTTTTTTACAATTAAAATCTGTTTACTCTCATGTGAACTCAATTTCCTTATTGATTGAACAAATTTAAAATGAATTTCAGTAAAGATCACTTGTTGCCTTTTTCGTTCAAGCTGGTCTTTAAGTTCAAGTTATACCCCTCCTACGAAGAATGTACTGTGCTTTGGAGTCCTGTATAAAGACACAAACCCACAACCGCCCTCATTCAGGAGGTGATGTTGCAACCGCGCATCTTACAGGACTGGAACTACACGCAGGTCATGACCACTGTTACCCTGGCGCCAAAAAGTTGTCATAGACCTTTATCATTCTGCCAGCATATTGGTCAGGTTCCCTGTATTCAATAGCAGTAATGGATGCTAATATTCAGTGTACAAAACGTAACCAGGCTATTCCACCTTCCAGCTTGGGTTTGGTTACATTGATTTGAATGGGAGAAAATCAAGATGGCCGCTCCACGATGAAGGTCCATTGAAGCATGGATTCTTAAAACCCTGCCGTTTTGGGCTGCACCTACCAGTTGTCTTGCACGAGCCTTGTTGACATCCAACCGGCCGGCTGAGTTGTGACATTCTTGGATGATCTTCTCTGCGTGGTTCAACCACTGGCCAAGATCCCTCATGTCACAGTGGAACTGTCTCCATTGCTCCAGGCATAGCTCAAACCGCCTGTGAGTTTATGATACAAACCACAAAACAGTCAGTTATAAGAAGTAAATGTAAAATCTCTTGGGATGAACCCCTACTTGCCAACAAAGGTTGCACTGGCTTGACTGCCCCCTGATCTTCATACTTACATGTGACTCACCATGACTTAGTCACTGTTTGGCTTTGCATTTTTTTTTCAAATTTTAAAAAATCCATACTCATTGATTAATAACAAATTAGTTAAACCCTTTATTAGAGACCATTCATTTCTGTATAGTCATCACAAAACACCCAGACATTGCTAATATTGTTCAGTTCTTTCATCAAATTTTGTCAGTAAAAATTTCAACAGAAATATTAACACGAAACACTTTAGTTTTGTGTTCGAAATTTGGATACTATGTTAACATACTACATTGGAAAAATTTCATAGACAGACATGACCTTTACTTTGACCTCTTTATGTGAATAGAAGTAGGTCAAACCTTGCGGCCGCTATGGGCATTTTGGTACAAGCCGCTTGTGGCTGCCATGGCCTCTAAAGGGTTAAGAATAAAGCATGACAAAAATATCCACATATCAGGCAGGTAACTCTGCAGGATGTGCAGCACCATATATCACTTTCTCATCCATCCAGATAATGATAGCAATTAGCCACAAAACCTACATGTATCTATCAGGGATGAGATTTGGCGAAATTGAAAATTCCTCAAAATGGTACCCCATGTGAACACAAATTACGCCTAGTTATTTCAATTCAATTCAATACAATTCAATTTATTTATTTCATCACAGTTTACAAGTAAAAAGTGAAAATTGTTTTTTCTGTGTGCACTAAAAACATTCAAATTCAATACTGATTATTAGTCCCTTTTGGGGGCTAATTAGCTCGAAACTGGTTTAACCAGTATGAAACTTAAAAGTAGGATCATAGATTGATTTTTGTCAAGGTAATGCTGATTTAAAGGCAAAATTAAAAAAGAAAGATACAATAAAAGTCACGTGTGAAAGTTGCCGAGTACAGTGTCTACTTGCTGAAAAATGTCACAGTATTTTAACAAGAATGTCAAATCCATGACAGCGGGTGACAGCGGGTACCAACTGCATCTCTGGCCGCAGCATTCGCGAACACCAATCCTCGTAAATCTGAGAACTGATTCAAGCATGAATCCAGATTCAAATGTTTTGAGTGAAAAATTATCCAAACCATGTTACTTTGAAGGGAGTCCTTTCTCAAAATAGTTTATACTATCAACAACTGCAGTGCTTCTCACCAAGTAATTTTTTATGGTCATTAATTTTGGGAGTCAGTTAGGTGCCATTCAGAATAGTCAATGTTAAAAAATTTCAATTTTGTTTTCTTCTCGAAATTGTGGGCGGGTGGGTCAAAAGAAATAACTGCAAATCGAAATTCAGTTTTGGTTTTAAAAATTACAAATATATATTAACAAACGAAAAAGAAGAAGAAAACATACCCCAGCTGGCCAAGATCGTCACTTTCATTCCTGATTAAACTACAAAGTTGTTTGTTTAAGCCCGGAAAAGCCATTGAAAACTACTGATGTTGGAGATCTTTGATCTAAAATATCTGGTTCATTTGAGGCATTACTTTGTTCTTCAGTGTATAGATTATATTATGAAGCCATTCAATATTTAAAAGTTGAAATTTGGGGTGGGTGGGTCATTTTAGATCAAAGGTATCCAACATCAGTAGTTTTCAATTGCTTACCAATCTATGACCCTTCCTTTAAGAAAAGAAATGAATCCACTATGTGCACAATACTCACCCATGCCTGTCTCTATACTCGCGGTTGACCCTGTCCCAGTCTTGACCAGCAGGTTCCATCACCTCCTCAATGGCAGTGCGCTCTCGCTCACTGCATGTAGCTTGGGCCAGGAGGTCATTCTGACGGGTCTTCAAGAGGTCAACATCGGGTCGGAGTTCATCTAATGCTTCTTGGATCACCTGCCAACAAAAATATCAACCAAAGGTGTTTGGTGTTTTAAGCCAGTGTCGGTAAACGGTGTTTAAAGAAACAATATACAATATGCAAGCCAGGCAAAAGTGACTTTCAATTCCTGCTCAGTTAAGGTAAGCAAACAGCCCCTTAGTATAAAATCCACAGTTTTATAAGCATTTATTTGACACACACTATCAGTTTAAAATTCTAAAAACTTTCCAGGTATTTGTCATATTGAGAGTACTTCTTTTCAAGAATGCCACAGTGACTGATTACGCACCTTTGTTTGCTTTCAATTCATTATTTTGTATAGGGTAAAATGTACACATTTTTAACAGCTCTAGGAGATTAAGCCCTGGACCAATTATAATAAGCCTTTTTGAGATATGGCGGACGCAATGCTACAACACTATAAGGTTTGGGTAAATTTGTGTGTATACACCCAAACCAAACAGTACACTCCTATCACATCCGCCATACCTCAAAAAGGCTTATAAAGATGCTAAGCCCACATATCTGCATTTTCTCTGTTGCAGGGCCATGTTTCTGGAACGCTCTTCCCATCACCACAAGGGAAGCACCATCTCTCATCATCTTTAAGAAATTGTTAAAAACTCATCTTTTTGAATAACCAAAGTTCTGTTGTTTTGTTTTGTTTCATACATTGCCTTTGTACATGTATTTGTTTTGTAAAGCGCTTAGATCTGTGAATAAGTGCTATATAAATAAATTATGTATGTATACAGCGCTTATTCACAGATCTGAGCGCTTTACAAAAACTTGTTTATGCCTCTGACGAAGGTCCGGTTTGGATCGAAAGCTAAGACCATCTCCCCTACTAGTTTTAATATATTGTACGTATGTATATTTGGAAAGCACTAAAAAGCAAAATTAGGTCAACTGCGTGGATATGTTCCTCAGCATGTTCAGTTATTGAGCAGTATTGTTTTCTAAACAGTCTTCTGTTGTTGACCACAGGTTTGTTATACCAGCAACGCTCTCTTCAATACCGGGCCCGAGTCTCACCATCTACTCAGCTTATTACACACTCCTACGCGTCAAAATTGACATTCTTCTCACCAACTTTGACTTCAAAATGGAATGATAAGGCCAGAATTAAACTGCAAAAGGGGCCACCTTGACTGCCATTTGGTGCTGGCCGGACAATCAGGTTAAGTATGTTGTTGGTGCCACATTAATGGCTTGTTACTCAAAAGCTTTTAGGGGTCGCAGAATGCATTCTTAGGGGCGGTTACTCTCCACGTTTTTTTCTTCCGTTTTTAAATCGTCTTATTTTATTGTTATGCTACATGTAGGTGTTTAACGGCCAGAAGGGCAATGACATACTAAAAGCTTTGGATCAAATTTCCAATGGGTTTCATATCAAATATTTAATATTGGATGGACGTTTCTTGCGATTTGTAGAATTCTATCCGATGGAACGAAGGGTTCAAATTTAATACAAATTTTCTTATATTTGGAATCTTTGTTTCTACAAGTACGCTCTCTCGCTCTCTCTGTCTCACATATAATCACTTAGGCAGTTAAGAGTTGCTGTTCTCCAACAAAGGGCATTCAAAACTAGGATGGATAGGGAAGCATCAGAACAAAAGATGGTCTCAACCCTGGACTGTGTTGGTAGTGGACTGAATAGGGATCCTGGCTTTTTTGTCACACTACAGCACTGACTCATTACCATCCTTTGTTTAGACTGAGCTGGACTGTATATAAACCTTGGTTGAAGCTATTTTTCTTCATTGCATCCGATGAAGGTTGTGACGAAAGCTGATGCAGATTATTTATTCATCTAGTTAGTCATTAAGGTGTTACATTTTATTTTCCTCTTAGATATAATCATCTGTAAATATTACAATGTTATTTGATTTTACCCATACACCGATGTGATAATATTCTTTATCCCTGACACAAATTTAACATCTATTAAACTGTTGTGGTATACCCGCTGCTAAAATATAGGACTCGAACTGCCTCTAGCCACGAGGCAATCTCGGTGGTCTAGACATCTGCTCTAGAATGGCAAAGGTCGTGGGTTCAAACCCCAACCGAGTAATATGAAGCAGTCGTAGCCATAGCTGTAGCCTCCAATTCGGATACGGCCTTACAGACTCTGTGCATCATCAGAAATATAAAACTACAGGTTTGGACACAATGTGGACTATTTCTGTCTCCTTTTGGTGATTAGCTTTACTTCTTTCAAGAAAATTGTATGGCTTAAGGAGATTCTTTTTCAATCCTGAAATCAGGAAAAATTCCTGAGGACTCACATGCCTGGTTTCTGTATAATTTTGACCCGAAAAGAAGTTACAAAACAGGCCCTAATCAGCGTTCTCCCTCAACAGTGGTCTGCTGGCCAAATGCCAGTTAAAACATCCGAGGACCAGTCAAAATTCTCTCTGAGTGGTTCGGCTGGCTCATTCAGTGTTGAAAAGCATCCATATTCCATTTGAAATATTGACCAGTGAAAAGGGTGACAGACAAGTGAAATGACAAGCTAACTAGTCCTGCTGGATAGTCACTGAAAAAGTTAAGGACAAACCCTGCTCCTGGATGAAGTCATTCTCCTATTCCATGCATGAAGATGCAACAGGCTTCTGACCAGCAGGAAATCAAAGTTTACAATTTCAGGTCACAGGATGTCAACTACTTTCACGTAAAATTTGCCTTTTCCACCCTTTTTATACCGAGGTGAATTCCTGATTGCTTATGGTCCGGGCAAACAGTGCTCGAGAGTGTGGGCTTTAAGGCCTAGAATGGACCGCGACAGAAAATTACAATTAAAATCTAATTTTCTGTGTGTAATTTTGTATTGGATTTCCTCCGTCGGACGATGTTGTTCTTCGAAATGGCTCTCATTACTGCAAGGTGCTATTGATTGCTTCAATCGTTCTCAACGTTCCCGCAGATTCATCATAGTTTGCGGCACTTTACTTTGAACGTCAGAATATGTGGCTAGGGCAGTCGAGAGAGAATGCATGCCGTGTGACAGACATCTTCAGTGTGACAGTGATGGACTAAAGCACTGCCGTATGCACAAACCGGGGGGGGGGGGGGGAATGTGTCCGGGAATACTGTTTGTGGTCAACAAACTTCAAAACGCATCTGGAGGACTTTTTTTTTTAACGTTCACGCCAAGAATGTTTAGATTAGCACATCAGCTCAAACATCTTCATATACACAGGCATGATATTTGGTGCTTGGAAAAATGTTATCAAGTACAAGGGCTGAACTAAACGTACACATGGTGTAAGCTCTAATAGACTTTTCCTGATTTTTCCCAAGGGCAAACAAATCGGAAGTCAGACTTTAAGTAGAAAGAACATCATGCCTGTATAAATGAGTGAAGAAGTTGGGTTGTTTAGATTATTAGATATATTAATTTCAGTTTTAATTTATTGTTTACTATTTAACATGGCTTTCCCGGGGATGGTGGCTAGGTACTAAAAAATAATCTTTCAGAGAGAAACAGAACCATTGGAAACCTTTGGAAAACAGAACCATTTCACACCAACTCAGCTTCCAGACTAAAAACTATTGATATTTGTTACCTTATAACCACCAATGCGTAACCATATCATTAAGATCAACACTGCCTACGTGTATGTGAATGCCCTTATTCCCACAACAAATTCCGATAGGCAAACAGAGCAATAGTATAGATGCCTTCTTGGAGCCCTTTTCAGGGTGTCATACACAAATTGTTTGTTTGACTACGCTGTTACTTTAGCAGGACTAAATCCATACCTAAAAACTCCATCTTCAAAGGAGTTTTTGGTTCTATGTGCCTTTAAAATGAGAGTGGTTTAACAAGTGAACTGTCCAAAATAGAAATTACAGTATTGATTCCCGAGTCAAACTGACGGCGGGGGTTTGTTAAGGAAACGGAAGAATTTGTGGATCCGACAATTGAGCAGCTGCTTGTCTCAATGACTCTGTCATGGGGTGTTGTACGCTTTCTAGCACGCTTCACGGGGTAAAACACGCTCTGCGGACAATTGCCAGCACACTTTGGAGTACGCAAGTGCACAAGCTCGATGTGTGCAGATCTATTTTGGGGGGGTTACTTCATTTGGGGCTGTTTAGTAGTAGTACCCTCTGAATGGGAAAACATTAAAGCCGCTTGTGAAGAATTCTGGTTTGGGGTTTTGCTGACATAATGCGAAGCCCTTACAGAGTCCTGAAACTGGGTACAACACTGGAATGCACACCGTCAATTATTCCAGTGCCCGTTATTCCAAACAGACATGATATTTGGCCCTTCAAATAAAAAGTACGACATTTTATAGACCTCTTGCATATGACGTCACAAGCCCAAAACAGAGGTCAATGAAGAGTTATCATTGGCTTGAGAGTCGTGCGCAGCACGTACAGGTTTCCATTGTTTAACATCAAAGGTGGCAGGCAACTGAGTACAAGGGCTGACCTATAAATGGTTTACGTTTTTATAGACTTTATCAGGCTAACAATTTCACTGTTTATCTGAATGCAAACAATTAAAAATAAAAAAATCGGAAATCAGACTAAACTTGGAAGAATATCAAGCCTGTCCAAGGCATGTTTCCACACATAATTCAAGAAAGTGATTTCCACCAAAATATACAAAAAGCAATCTGCTAAGTAGGCCCACATTATAATCACAAAGTAACACAAAGAAGAGTATCATGTTGCTGTTTTTTTTCAAACTGTTCACTCACCTAGTCAGCCTTACACCAATGTATCCAGGAAAAAAACCCTCTAATTTTAGTGGTTTATTGAAAAATGGCCCTGCAAAAACAGAAATCCACTTAAGGGCCAGCCAAGGTCAGACTCTTAAGATGTTCACCTTACAATCCTTTGTTTGTACAAACAATAGACAGGTATACAAGGGCAGAATTATCATTTTATTTCTGTCAATCCAATGGAGTGGCTGCATGAGTAGTAAGTACAGGAGCCATGCGAGGTTGGACATTTCAAGAATGCTACCTTTGAAATCTACGGATGTAATTCTAAATTTATTTATTTTTGAGATTTTTGTCTTCATCTATCTACGGGATCGATATTGATTCCAATCAATCATGGGTTGATAATGTCTGTATTTCCCTTTGCTCTTCTAAATTGCAATCGGATTTATAAATGATGGTAAAACATTTAAAATGCTAACTCTACATTTGTACAGTACATGTAAAATCACCATGAATTTTGAAAAAATGTGAAGTAAAATATTCTTTATATTCTTGCCCAAAGAAACAACAATCTGAGAATTCAATCAATTTATTATTAGAATGATTGAAATTATTAAAGGGACAAAATTTGCGCTGGTTGTTCCATATAAACCATTTGGGGATCAGGTTGGTTCCGTGTTTTAATACCTGCCTTTCACCTCTTTCACCTGTGGCCCCCGGATCGAATCCCACCTCAGACCTGGAGCCTTGCATGCGGATTGGGTTTTCAGTCCCTACCCTGATTGGGTGGGTTTTCAGTCCCTACCCTGATTGGGTGGGTTTTCAGTCCCTACCCTGATTGGGTGGGTTTTCAGTCCCTACCCTGATTGGGTGGGTTTTCAGTCCCTACCCTGATTGGGTGGGTTTTCAGTCCCTACCCTGATTGGGTGGGTTTTCAGTCCCTACCCTGATTGGGTGGGTTTTCAGTCCCTACCCTGATTGGGTGGGTTTTCAGTCCCTACCCTGATTGGGTGAGTTTTCAGTCCCTACCCTGATTGGGTGGGTTTTCAGTCCCTACCCTGATTGGGTGGGTTTTCAGTCCCTACCCTGATTGGGTGGGTTTTCAGTCCCTACCCTGATTGGGTGGGTTTCCCCCATTTTGAGTTTTCCTCCCACATCTAAAACTGAACATTTATTTGTGCTTCCATTTCATCATGTTATTGGCGCTAGTTTTAATGTTGGATGTGTAATCAAATAACTAATTAAAGGGCTGTCAAAAAAAAGCTTTAAAAAAAACCTCAAAAACAAAAAGAAAGCAAATGGCAAGATACATTTGATTGTCTCCAACTGCTATTAATCCAACAGTTGAGGGAGAATATCTGTCCGTAAAACAAGGAAAGTAATAGAAAGCAGGTTGAAGCTCAATTTCTTGCACACCCTGCAAATTTCCATATTCCTTCACTATCTGGTTGAATTATGAGTTTCCAGTTTCTTCCTTACACGTGAACGACTTTAATGAGAAATAATCCAAAAACCTCACTTTAAAATAATTGTGCAGTTAAGTGCAAAAAAGCAGCTGCTACAAAAACAGCATTTCTGTCATCCTAATTACTTATCAAAAATAAATACTCTTCTCAGATCTACACCCCCCCCCCCCACTCCCGAATAAAAAAATGTATTTATTATTAATTTTTCCGTCTTCCTACTGTTTTTTGTTTTGTTTTCCACACAGGCATTGATAAATTGAAGAGGTCATTTGGATCATATCAGTATACAAAAGCATCCCCTCTATTTCACCTCAATATTACATTTTCAATATCTATCGCTCGTGCATGTTTGCAATTTGAAAATAAGTGAATTAAACGATTTGATTAAGTCTAGAAAAAAAATTGCCATTCTTAATTCAGGTGCCCCCTGAAATGGCATCCTCCAATCAAGCAAATTCCTGGGCTTCTGTGTGCACATGGTGCTCCACAAACCAGGCTACCTACCGACTCAATAAAATTTTAATTTTCTTTAGGGCTGAAATTATACCCCAACACCATCGGTGAATTTCCGCTTTGCGGCTGCATACTTTATGCTAATCTGTTGTGTACAGTAAAAAAAACTGTGTGAGTGAGAGAGAGAGACAGAGGAAAAAGTCTGAAGTACGTCATTGGTGATGTTGACAAAAACCATTGAATCCTGTTGAGGACACAGCTTTTGAAACAAGCGAGACATTAGTCCTAGCCGTTTCAGATAATTGGCAAGGTACCTACGCATATCCCTCGACATGTGTTGGTGCACTCGTACTCTAAAGCTCTCGAACACTATGAGCAAATAAAGTAAGGAATTTTTGGATACATTTTCACATGCACAGATTTGACACTTCATGGAGGCAACAGAGGCAATTGCCTCCATGCCCCGTTGCCTTAGTGCCCTCTAAAATGTACTAATCCTCAAAAATACAACTGGCATGGCGGTGAGCATCCCTATACCCCCTTGATAAAGTTGACCTATTTCCACATTATTCCACGCACATCTACCTACCCCAGTGTTTGATTTGATAACCATCCAGCCATTATACACATACAGAGCAGTCATGAATAAATTGGACTACAAAAATGTCACTGTCTGTGTTTGACATTCCTGCAGGGTGTCACTAATTCATCAATATTTGCATAATGAGGACGCTGAGGTGAATACAAAAAGTTGATGTTGTACTTTTTCCTTTTTACGTTATGGTTCAGCTGATGACTAACTGTGTGTTGACGGATCTCTCAAAAAATAACTATGCAATCAGCTTCTTTTTTTCAGTTAAGACTTATTGTTATTCATATAATTATAACGATGGGGGTCACTTTTTTAAAGAGGGGCTCCAAGGTAAAAATTGAGTTTTGTGATGCACTCATATTTCAAAAGATAGAGTCCTCATGAAAGTCAGGAAAAAATTACAAGTCTCTAACCTCACGTTAGAACGGTGTAACAGTTTTTTCATGATACTCTTTCATAGTGAAATTTGAAACGTGACATCATCGAACATCAAAAACACATGGGTCTGTAGTACAATACAAAGATAATTTTGTTGTGCCCGTCAAAAGGTCAAATCCAATGTGGTTTTGTATGAATAGCATCAAAATTCAGGAATGAACTAAAATATATCTGTACAAAAACCGGACACACCATATATTTGAAATGTGAGGTCATAAAACATTTTTTGGATTTTGACAAAAATTGCACTTGAAGGGTATCAAACACAGTGGCATTTTACACTGTTTTAATGTGAGGCTAGAGCATCTAAGTTTGTTCCTAATCTATCTGTTGGAAAATGAGTGAATCACAAAACTGAATTTGACCTTGGAGCCCACCTTTAACTATTCTTGGCTTTCAAGTTTCTTTTTCATATCAATAATACACAATTTATTCTCTATTCAGGAAAACTGCACAATACAAATTTATTAAATAAATAAAATATAAGATTGAGTGTTTTCTTTCATTGAGCTATGTACAAATCATGCCTGCAGGAAGTCCAGGCTCTGTGGCTCTTTTGTATTGCCTGTTTGAAGGACATTGAAATAAAACTAACATACTACAAGATCTTATGTTATTTTTGTTTTACCAATACACTGATGTGTCATAAGCACTATATACTTGGAGCTTTCTGAATCCTGCTGGAAACCCCCCCCCCCCAGGCTACTCAGGGTGGATTCAAAACAAAGGCCCATGCAGATGTCTTAACCATCAAGCAAGCCCGTTGACAGAGGCCCGTTTAAACCCTTTGATTACCAGCAGGTACCGCAAACAATTTTGTAAAATAAAAAAATACAAACTCTTAACAGTCTATAAATTTCTGAATAGGTTGCGGGAAGAGACCGATCCAGTGTTGCACTTTTGAAGATTCTCAACCGAGGAGCTCAACCAAGTCATGCATTTATGAAATTCTGACCTAATAAAAGATTTGCGGCTTGGCATAGCGCCAGATCGATATCAGTTAGTATATTACCCCCCCCCCTCCTCTATGGGTAATCTCACTCTACCTGGGTGTGATTTATTGAAGCTACTAGCAACTCCATAGTTCAGCCAGAGTAATGCCATATTTTTATGTTTAAATATTTTAAAATAAATTTTAAATAATTTTGGGTTGAACAAAGACAAATTTACCAGAGATTTATGTTTAAATATTTTTAAATAAATTTTTAATAATTTTGGGTTGAACAAAGACAAATTTACCAGAGCGGGATTTGAACCTGCAACCTCCGGATTTACGTGCCAGTGCTCTCCCAACTGAACTATTTAGCTCTAATGTTGGCGGCCCTTCCTCAAGACGCATCCTCTTAAGGTGATCCCATTGCTGCATAAAACCCCAAGCTGCTAAAGTTAGCGCTAAGGGGTTAATCCAACACAA